>OX104066.1:61617452-61860902 GCA_944474145.2 Dicrocoelium dendriticum
GGAGCTTAGCAGGGAGAAGTGTGAAACCCAAATCCCACACAGCGGTCGCCACGTGGAGGCGCCCAGGACATGAGACTATGGCGCAACAATAGCAGCAGCGGGTAGACCATCTGTCAGGATCTAGCCACCACCAGCCTCAGCGCACCATAGGCTCTTCCGCTATATATATGTATATATGTATATATATGTATATATATATACGTATATATATATATATATATATATATATATATATAGCGGCAAGCACCGATGAATTGTACTCCATCGACATCGAGCGCATGGTGCTGTAGAACATGCGGTCGCGAGTGCCTTAGTCAGGCAGGCCTAGTGAGCCATGAGAGAGGTCATTCGGGACCACTGCCTAAGCGACGACGGGTCCCGCAGTGAACGTAGGCAGCACCGGCGCAGCGTTTGTAGGCACGCTGAATTCGATTTACTAACCGCGTGCTTGCATGCTAAGTCTCTTTATTTCAGGTGGTGGGTTTACAGTTTTTACCTTACTGCTTTTCTTTCTCATATAAATATCTCCCTGTACTCTATTCCATTAACTTGCACACATCGCTTCAGCCAGTTGTATTCGATTTCCATAACATTTTTGTGTTCGTGGCATTCCGTGAACTATACTTTCTGACCTCGTGCACTTAGCTAGGATCTGTTTGTAAACAACTTATTACGTATGCTATTTAATTAAGTTTTATGTCACCGTTTCCTTATGCATTAATCGAGTTTTTCTCTTTTTCTTTCTCTCTCTCAAGTGATTGGCTGTTGTTTGATATCCCCGGTGTGGCTGCGCTTGATGTGCATGTTGACAAGGTGCCTACCTGTCTATTACCCACTACATCGTTCATACTGGCTCCAGGAGACAGTTGGTCGTTGCTGGAGGGGACGGGGTGCACGGTTCTTGTGGCCGTGCTAGGCTCAAAGAGCGGTTCCATGCACTCAGTGTGGAGCGGACTACGGTCCAGCCACCGCCTTGTGTGCGCTTGATTCCCCAAATACAGCGTGCTTGCGTTTGCCTGTGAAGGAGTGTGGGCCGGCTCCGTTGATGAAACGTGGTTCCCATCCGCATGCCTCCCGGTCTTATTCCTTCGGGTTTACACTGGATATGGGGTATGTGGTTGGAGCTGTGGGTGGTGCAGCGCAAGCCATCCATTGTCCCTCTGTAGGCGCAGGCGTCCTGTGGCTTGCCACAGTGACAGGCAAATCCGAAACCGGATGCCGCCAACCATATATATATATATATATAGTTTCTGTTCGTATTTCAGTCACGACTGCAATTAACGCATTCTCACTGCCAGTCATGTGGTTCAATGCATACGCGCTGTTGGAACTCGCTTGTCTTTCTGGATTTCCAGACTCTCGTATTTCGTCTTCTTCCCTTGCTTTTTATCATTGCGTAGTCAAGCGATTCACTGGCAATAACCACTGCATATACCTACTAGCTTTAGTGAATCAGCAACCACATCCTGTGAGTTGAGAAAAACCATTGTCATTGTTCCGCACACAGCAGGTGACATGCTTGTTGGCCTTGTGTGTACCGCGCTCATTAGTCACTCTCAACTGATTACATTTTTCATTCAGGCGCGTGGCGAAATAGGGATACCACTTCGGAATGGGATTTCTGCGTTGCGTGCTAACTGTACCACCTCAACGCTTGTTTCCCGACTGCACCTGCGGGTGTACCAACTATTTGTGATTGCCATATATGTACACTGTTGCCTTAGTTTAATTCCTAGGCATTGACTAATGAGATGTTGACCAAAGCCCGTAGTGTCGATTCACAAAACCCATTGTTCCCCAGATTGCAGTCCATCGACCTAACCGAACACGTCTAGTGTTGCCAACAGCTCGCCGCTGCTTTCACCAATCTGCATATTGCCTAACCACCTATTTCTTTGGCTCTTCCATTGATCGGTCGTCCTCGTTAGATTCATCACTAATTCTATGCACCCATACGGTCACACCATCTTGACTTCCAATCTAATTTACTCCGTAATCATTGTTTCTCTTTGTTATTCATACTAACTCTTACCACGGCTGTTGAACTGTGCGCTGAGCTTGGCAATTTTGTTGCAAACGTTTCGTCACCAATCGAGGTGACATCATCATTGCGTAGTGGAGTGGCATGCAATAGCGTAGAGTAGCGTAGAGGAGCCTCCTCTACGCTACTCTACGCTATTGCATGCCACTCCACTACGCAATGATGATGTCACCTCGATTGGTGACGAAACGTTTGCAACAAAATTGCCAAGCTCAGCGCACAGTTCAACAGCCATCTGAACAACCTGAGCTACCAGTTTTCATTGCTATAGCCAACTCTTACTACACTTGGTTGCATACTAAAGTGTCAGCTTTCTCCTGTCCTCAGACACTGGTACGTCAGATCATCGTTCCTTCGCTATTCACGTCATCATCATCTGTGATACACCCGTCGATGCGCTACCGTAGAGTCTGCTCATCAAGTTGCGCAATGCGGAACATGAGTTACTCTTGTCACTGTATGCGCCTCCCAGCTAATGTCTGGTTCATGCTTTTTCCACAGTTGTTTCGTTTTAATATGCATGTGCTCTGCCCACACTCCAGTCGGTGCGATTGGTTTTTGACACTGGTCACACGTTCCCCACACCTGTGTCAATCGCATGCTGCATGCAAACATTCACTATTTGGCTTTACGATCAATAGCGTTGCTGTTCAATTATTGTTATTGTCGTACCACTCTGCTATTCCATTGATTTCGTCTAGTTACATCGAGGCAGTCTCAAATGCTAGCGGAAACTCCGTTACACTCTGCGGTACTCCACGTCGGTTTCCGAGTACATGGGCCCGCTGCATTTGCGACATGCTACACCCCAAGGGCTTTGCTCACGACGGCTCACGTTTGTGTTCCACAGGCCTCATTCGCTATAATTTCCGGTTATTACTGCAATCCCCATCCTTGGCTTAGGTTTACACTTGTGTTGCCCTCTTCCGGTGACTGCATGCCCATTATTAGTTTCTATCTAAACATCTTTACTTTGTTTCTTTTAAGCTGGATTAAACATTCCTCATTGCCGCATACAAGCTCACTCCCTAGGCGGTCGCGTATTGGTGTTCTATACTCCTGTTAACCTACTCGGTCTCCACTAGATGCTTATCCCGTTCGTTGACAATACAGCACTGCTCCATACTTCTGCGTTTCCTATTTTAGGCACTGACACGCGGAGTCCAATCTTAGCACAGGCTGGGTTGGGTTGAACTTACTATACCCTATTCCATCGACTTTGGTCTCACTCGTTGTCCACTTGCACCTTCGAGATAAGGAGTGGACCGGGCAGCCTTCAAGTATTCAGGCATACTTTTCGACTGCAACGCTGCCTGTCTAGTGGTATTGGTAGCAGAAATTTCCAGGCCATTTCTAAATCACCCCGGGCTATTAGTCTCTTTAGCTCCTTAACGATCGTATTTTTCGGACCATAAAATCATTATATTTTCTAGAAAATCAGCAGTACGCCTTTTATCTTGGTGCGCCTTGTGTATAAATGGTTGTGCTGAGGCTTAGTGACCGAATCCATTTTTATATTCACACTGCGCTGACAAATCTGTCAAAATGTTTTATCACGACTTTGATTGTCGAAGCATAACCGCTGGTCAGGAACCTCGTGGAGTCAGCTTTCTGTGTTGTCAGGACACTTGTTTTGGGGGTGGGGGACCCTGTGCAAGAGCGAACTGGTTCGAGTTTTTCTGACGACGATAAACACTGTCCAGAACACGCACCTGTACTACGCTGGTTGCAGGTGAGTGTTTGAACACACGATCTGCGCTCACACCAGCGGTCATCCAGACAGTCGGCGACACCCGTGTGAGCTTCACTCACATCATCATCCAAACTGAGGTTTTCTGATAGACAGCTGGAACATAAGTCGTCGTGCGTGTATTACGGAGGGAGTAACAGTACACTTACAGAGAAATGCGTGATAAGGTACAATCTGGTCAACACATGTCGTCAAACACGATAACATTTTTCAGCGCCAGTCGCATGCTAGCGATCAAGACGAAGCTTGTTCGTTTACCCCTAACACTTTTCCTGTGCTGTACTGTGCTTCAACCTAACGGTAATTAAGGACCTCAAAATGACACCTGTTAGGTGACATGTTTATGAAGCGGATTTCAAACTCAAGACCATCAGCGACGCAGTACAACATGCGAATAGAGCAGCTGCGAAACAATTCAACATTAATCATTCAATGGTACGGAAGTGGAAGAGGCAAGAAGGTGACCTGCGCCAAGTAAAGAAGAGTTTCCGAGGGAATAAAACAAGATGGCCAGAGTTAAAGGACAACTGAGAGAGACTAAGAGAACTTTACCTCAGGAGACTGCATGGCTTTTTCCACACATCTCTGTCCTTATTGATCTACGACTCCACGTCCGCCCATCTCACCGAAACTGTCAAACGCCAAGTGAAGAAAACTAATTCGGGAGGATTAACCAAAAAACTCCAACCGCTAGATATTGGTATCAACAGGACGTTCAAAGTTAAATTACGAGCCGCATGGGAGCATTGAATGACAGAACTTGAGCACACATTTACCAAGACAGGGAGTTAACGCCGGGCTAGTTACGCCACTATCTGCCAATGGATCGTCGATGCTTATGCCAAGGTATCGGTCTCAACTGTCGTCCGACCTTTCACGAAGACCGGAATCATCAATGAACAGCCAAGCCACAGCAACGAGACTAAGATGATGCCCAGAGAGATCCCGGCTTGCTTGATGCCGCTATCGCTCAACTGTTAAGCTCCGACACTGAAGATGAAGAATTTGACGCATTTGTAGAAGAGGAATGACTGAAAAAGTGCATTTTTCTTTGTTTTATGTGTGCTAAAAGTGAACAATATTGACAATTATTGTTAATAAGTTGAGTGAAGTCTGACCTATCCGACTATTTTGTTTCGCTTTTTGCGCCTTATATATGAAATTAGATCCGTTCACTGATACTGTGTCTTATAATCCGAAAACTATCGTGCTAGCTTTGATTTGCTGAAGCAATTGTTACCGACTTTGTATCCTCGCTTTCCTCTCCGCGCTTTTTTCTCCGCATTCACACGTCAGATGACATCCGGTTCCAAGGTAGGAAGTCGAACTACTTAGGGGGAATACACACCTTGTTGTTATTATTATTACTAGTGTCTTCTTTTTGTAATGCTGGCCGTAGTCTTAAGGGTCACAAGCCTCCTTTGTAATCCGTGGGCGCAGGTTCGAGCCTGCGTATGGACCGGGCGACCCTCTCAGTATCCTTAGCCCACGTGTGACCGGTGGTGGTTGCGCGGCAACGAAGTGTCAGTACTGCGTACCGGCGTACTGCTGATGCCATTTTTCTATGTGTATTGGGTGTGTTGACTTTAAGACCCATTTTGGGGTCCAACAGCTCCTTCATTCAGCATACGGTCCGAGCGATGTCGGTGTATCACTGACAGTTTAAATATTAGGATGTTTTTGTGCTTTCCAGCTGCTTTTTTCTCCCATGGTTACGGCGATAATAATTGCCTTCGATAAATATGTTTTGCGGCAACTTGGAAAGATTTCATCAGTTCCTAGTTGCCATGGGTTATGGTTCCGTTACGAAAGCCCCAGAACTTCGCCAGCATTCTGGACCACCATCCTGAATAATTTGTGGTCCTTAGCAAAATCTGCTTGCCATTGACGTCGCATGTATGTGTGTGCTTCTTGCGGCAAAGTGTCCCATTTTGTACGACTTGCATTATCCACATCACTCGTAGCCTCAACTGGATGCTCTCAAAGTTCGCTTCTCCGAGACAGCTGTTCAGTGCCGAGTGTCTGAATTGAAAGTTTCCGAGATACTTTGATTATCGTTTAACTACTATTTCAGCCTGTCGGCGAGCTAACCGTCCTTGACAGTTTTACATTATTCCTGGTTTTTTAACTTTGCTTACTTAATCAAACATGCGTCCGGTGTTCGCTAGCACTTAGACCCTAGTGATGTAACCTGCTCTTGATCAATTCCGGACTAATGAGTGGTGGGTACATGAGTGTACTTCATATGTAGTTCATCGCACTCACCTCACAGTCTGGCAAGTTCCCACATATCTGGAAAAGTACCAAGCGGTCGTTTTGACCTAATTGGTCACGTCATTGGTGCGCGTTCCTCTGACCGCTGTCGGCTTCCGAACCCATGGGTTCCGGATGCCAGCAGCTTGCGCCGCTCCATCGCGACGAGACTGGACCTTAACGCGCTGCGATAGTTTGTGTGCCTCAACGATCATCTGGACTATGCTGGGTGGTGCTTTTGTACCTTCAGGGCCACTCATACCACATTGGTCAATGGTTAGAGGCCTGACAAACTCAGTCTCCTGGCCCTTCAGCTTTGGGGTTGGAGTGAGGATGGCTCCCAATTCCATAAAACGGGCTCTTTGTAGTCCAGTATCTAAACCCCACTGTCTTGCGGTCAAGTTTTTGAACCAAAGGCTTTGGTTGAGAACCGTAATTGTTCTCTTGTCTAGGCCTGGGCAACCTGACAGTATCCTACTCACGCAATACAACATTATGACTTTTTCAAGTATTCTTCTGCTGCTCTGACCGCCGCAGAGGATAATAAAGGGCGCCCTATCTACTGCATCGAGCAGGGTAGATAGGGGTTTGTATGCTACCTCTCAAGCGTTCCCGTCTTCTTACCTTCCTTCCTGGGTTTTTTCATCCTTATCTTCCCTTTTCAATTTCACTTTTATCCCCCTTGTTTTCATTCTCCCAATTGTTGGTCCTCACCTATCTTGGTTCTGTAATCGTTTATCTTCTAGTTTCGACACACGCAATCGCAGGACGTCGCTCCGGTCCTGCCAAATGGACAACGTCAGTACATCTGCTTCTTTTCGGAGCCCTCGATCCTCCGCTTTGACTCGCATACCTCAATGTGCGCACTTTGTTGCAGATTGACCAACAGCCAGCACTCGCTCAAACACTGGTGACCCTATCAATCGATGTCTACTGCTTATCGAGAACTCACCTGCATCATCATCATCATCATCATTATACACTTCAGCTAGACGTGAGAAACGCCTCAGTTACTGTGCCGCAATACATAAAGGAAAAGGAAAATAAGTACAACAGTTGCATGCCAGCTGAGCTACCAGCAACGGATAGGCATCGTTCCGGTAACCTACCAGCCGGCTACTAGGCAAAAAGAATAATTATTATGTTTTACGCTATGAAATGAGATCGTGAGTGGAAGGGGAGGCTAAAAGGGATGGGGAAGGACAAAGAAACTCACAGCAGGAACGCCACTGAGGTCGACTCCTTGCCATGTCAGTAAGTGTATCTAGCCAAACGTGTTCACCGTCTTTTGGACCCCTACCAGGGATCCGTGCCGCTCCAACCGAGGCCAGCTCCGAAGTGAGGGCCTTCATCCCTCTGCACCAAGTCATCGCTTGGCCACCCCTTCTCTTCTTCTACCCACATCCCCGGTGAGCAAACAACGCATGTCGCGGGCGTTGCTGGGCTGGCATGAACAACACATGGCTGAGCCATCGGAGTCTTGTGCGTGAAATGACGGTGCTGAGCGGTTCAGTTCCTTTTCCTGTGCCGTAAACAAGGCGTCGAGCATGCTCGTTACTCACGCGGTGTTCCCACCAGATGTGAGCCAAACTGCGAAGGCACCGATGGTCGAACGTAACTAGCCTCTTCATGTCCGCCGATCTTAGGGGCCGGGTTTCGCAGCCGTACAGTAAGGTCGAACGTACTGCTGCATTGTTTACTCTACCCTTCAGGGCGAGAGTAATGTCGCGCCGACGCCATAGCTGACGAAGGTTAGCAAAAGCACTTCGAGCTTTTGCTATACGGTTCGTAATCCCGTCTTCGATCCCAAGGGTGCTGATACAACTTCCCAGGTAGTTGAATTTCCGTACAACTTCTAGCTGATCCCCACCAAGGGTCAGCGCAGGAGGCGATCCCTGCCAATCTTGGAGGAACGCTTTGCATTTCGATGGTGCAAAGCAAAGTCCGAAGCGGCTGACAGGCAGTGCTAATCTGTCCAGCGCGGCTTGGCACGTCTGGGAGTTGTCACAGATGAGGGCAATGTCGTCTGCAAACTCCAAGCCAAGAAGTCGTTCTCCTGGGAGTAGCTCCACACCTTCCAAGTCATGCCCTGTAAATGCAATCTTCATGACTTCGTCAATAGCGAAGTTGAAGAGGAAAGGTGACAGCAGGCATCCTTGTCTCACACCGCTGGGGATATTGAAAGTCAGCGATAGCTTGCCGTAAGCCCTCACTCTGCCCGAGCTACGCACGTATAATGCTTGGATAATATTTCTCGGGCACACCTTTCATGAGTAGACAATTCCAAAGGGCACATCGATCAACCGAATCGAAGGCACCTTTGATGTCATGGAACACGACTACAGTAGTCTGCCAGTATGTGTGACGGTGCTCCAACAACTGACGCAAGGTGAAGATGTGGTCAATGCAGCCACAACCCCGACGAAACCCGGTTTGCTCCTCACGAATCTGGCTTTCACGATCGCCAGTCAGTCTGTGAAGAATTATGGAGGCGATGAAGTTCGGACTGATTCCTCTATGGTTGCCGCATTCCGAACGCGAGCCTCCTTTGAAGATGGGAACAATAACGGTTGGGACAGTCTCCTGCTCCCACAGTTTCACTAGTAATTCATGTAAAGCATCAACAACGGTTGAGCCTCCGAATTGGAAGAGGGCTGGAGGAAGATCATCTGGTCCCGCGGTTTTGTTGAACTTAAACAGTCCGATCTCACGTTTGACTTCTGAGCGAGAGGATGGATCCAAAGGGACAGTCCGCGGAGCAGGGCGATCACTGGCCGGCGAAGAATCGAACAATTCTAGCCGATTAAATTCCTTTTCAAAATGCTCAGCCCAACGCTCCAAACGTTTTGACAAATTGTGGATAGGCTGTCCACTCTCGTCACGTATTGTTTCACTAACACCAGGTCTCCTGTTGCCCGTTTTCCGTATCAGGCGGAATAGCTTACGATGGTTGCCAAGGCAGCGGCCACTTCCATTTCTGACGCACGATGAGACCACCAAGATTCGCGGTCTCTCTTCAGGCTGGCACGGAGTCTTGCCCGGAGCTCTTTGGGAGTTTCATTGTGTTCGGTTTCAGCCGGAATATGCCGGCGAGCGTCGATAAGTTCCAGACACCGAGAAGAGACCCAATATCCATGTTGGCTATTAGACATACCACATGAGGATTTGCCTGCTGCTAGTAAGGTCTGGCGAACATGTGACCAGTGACCATCATTTGTCTCCAGTGAGCGCTTATTCAACTCGCATGTCAGCGTACTTCGATACGCATTCAGAACAGCTGGCTTTGTCAGTTGGCTGGTGTCAATGCACTCACAGCGTCGTCGTGGGCGTCCGCCAAAACGCATCCGATGTCAGCACATACAAGTGCATGGTAGGTGTCCACACATGTGCTCCAAATCGAGCAACAGTTCTAGATGCAATCTCTCCAGCGGTAACCGATAGCAATGTGATCGGTCTGCGTCCAAGGCTGGTTCGAGGCTGGTGGGCGCCAAGTCACGCTCCGGTGGGTGCTGTGTCGGAAGTTAGCGCTCGCAAGAAATAAGTGGGCATCTTCACATGAATGAAGTAAGCGCTCACCGTTATCATTACGGGAGCCTACACCGTGCTGACCGCCCAGATGCATTTCATCAGTGGACAACTTTCCAACTTGTGCGTTCAGTTCCCCTGCCAGCACAACAGTGTCCGTGCATCTTCTGTGGCGAAGGAGCTGGGTTATTTGGCGGTAGAAGTCGTTCTTCACCTACTCATCGCTACAGTTTGTGGGCGCGTAGGCAGCAAGCTCTGTGCTCACCCTGCTCTCCCTCACTTGCGACACCGGTAGCATTTTCATATTGCGCATGTCCAGAGATGACGCAGATTAAGTACCGTTCAAATCGGTGTAGGCATTGCTTTGTCCCTGAGCTGAAGGTGCCCTAGTCGACTGGATCCGAGTCAACAGCGTCGTCAGACTGGCTGGCTCGTTCAAAGCATCGAAGTCGCGCTGGGGACAAATGGTGCCTACGTGTCATTGCTGCCTACTCCTCCACATACTGCAGCACTAACTCAGCGGAAGATGAATTCTTGCTTGCTGGTGATGTGCACAGATGAGCTGAGTCTGGGCGACCAACACGGTGCAGGCGCCCGTAATGCTAACGGTGTGCGGTTGCTACACCTGTGTGAAGATGCTCGTCTTTTGCCTGTGGTCATTAATTTCCGACATGTCACCCTCAGAAGAGTGTCAGGGCGCCTATTATCTTCGGACCAGCCATAGACGCAAATGGATCATATCGCGGGAGTCTACGTCCAAAACTGCCGATCAATTTGGAGCACGAGCGTGGTTTCCGACCGCGCACTGGTTTGCGTCGACCTGTAGATACATGGCGGATGTCCGCAATGTCACTGTGAGCACGTAGATACTAACCAGCTAGCGAAACCAAACACTGAATGTGTATCAAAATACGCTGGCATCTGATCTGAACACTAAACACAGCTGAAGATGACCGTATATTACCGAATATAAGCCCGTCCATAGATAAGCCGACAGTATAACTTTGCAACATCAAATTTGTCCAAAGTCGTAAGTCCCTGTATTAGCCGACCCATAAAAATCAGCAGAAGAGAAACGAAATTGTTTCTCTACGATTTTGACGTCATCATTGTTTGCTCTCACTTGTGCGAGTTTGAATGAAACCTGTTCTACTATTGGTCAGTTGTGGTGACCGTAATGTTATAATCGCGGTTAATGGGGCGTAGGGCCGTCAGAACAGACTTTCACCGCACCGGACAATGTATTGGCCATATGTTGAATCACATGAATCACAGGTAAGACAGCCGACAATATAGGGTAAAGTGAAAGGATGTGTCAGACAGGCCGCCTCGCATAATCGGGGGCCTCATGCATTTGAACCACAGTAGAGCAGTGGGTGAGAGCGCAGTTAACGTTTAGGGGTATGGGACGACGTTGTACTTTTAAAGCACCGGGTCGTCTGTCACAACATATTAGTGAAGGGCTTTTGATTCGTTACTGTCATCCGTCGCGAACGTCAAATGTGCAATATACGAGAATTTTTTGGTATAAAAGTAACGTGTCTAATTATCAGCACTTCAAATCCCCGTCTGAAATACCGTCCGTCACTAGCGGGTGGTGGTAAGGCCAGTGGACAGTGAATTCCTGAGTGAATTTTGCATGCGCCTTTTTCACTTTCAGTATAACCCTTATATAAGCCGACCCCCTCTCCACTACAGTAACGAAAAATTGTCGGCTTATCTCCGGTATTATACGGCACTTGTCGCATATTCGCCAGAGGTTAATAGCAACATGCATGTTCCATGTGGCAAATCAAATCTCCAACCTGGACATTGGGTCTCTATGCAGTCTCTGAAACTTCTGGATGCTCACCGGCACATTCCGGCTGGAAGTGAACACAGCGAGACGGACAAAGAATTCAGGGCGAAACTGCGTGCTAGCCTGAAGAGAGATTGCGATTCCTTGTGGCCTCATAGTGTATCGGCGATGAAGACAGCTGCTGCTCTTGGTATCCATCGGAAGTTATTCCATTTGATGCGGGAAATGGGCAGCAGGAAACTTGGCGTTAGCGAGACGATACGCGACGAGAGTGTACAACCGACCCACAGCTTGTCAAAGCGCCTGAAGCGTTGGGCCGAACACTTTGAGAAGCAGTTCAATCAATCAAATTTGCCAGTTTCTCCATCGACCAATGAGCGAACTACTCCCTGGACCTTCCCGTGGATGCGCCCTCACGCGCAGAAATCGAATGTGAGATCAGGCGGCTGAAATTGAACAAGGCCGCCGGAGCAGATGCACTTTATCCAACCCTCTTCAAATTTGGGGGACCTGCTCTTCTGGACGATCTACATTACTGACTAGTGAATCTATGGGAGCAGGTGACTGTTCCGATAAACTGGAGCAGCTCCGTAATAGTTCCAATTTTCAAGGGAGGTCATCTTTCTGAATGCGGCAATCATAAGGAATCAGTCTGATCTCCATTACCTCTGAGTTAATTGCCTTCTACGAAACTTACGTTACTCACAAACATCCTTCAAATGAGTTAATTGCGTCTGCGTCCTCCATAGACTGACTAGCACTCGTGAAAGCCAGATGCGCTATGAGCAAGACGGGTTTTGTCGAAATCGTGGATGAATTCACCACATCCATGTTTATTGGCGGCCCATCGTAGTCGTGTTCCTACACATCAAAGTGCATTTGTTTCGGTTGATCGATGTGTCCTTTGGGAGTGTCTACTCAGGAAGCTTGTGGCTGAAAACTATGTAAATGTTATCCGAGCGCTATCGGCGCGTAACCCGGCAGACTGAAGGTTTACGACAAGCTTTCACCGCCCTTTAATATCTCCAGCAATGTGAGACAAGTTTGCCCGCTGTCACCTTTCCTTTTTAATTTCTCCATCGACCAAGTCGTGAAAACGGCATTCGCCGATCACGACTTAGAAGTTGTGGAGCTGCTCCCTAGTGAATGAGTTCTCGACTTGAAGTATGCCGACGACATTGCGCTCATCTATGACAGCTTCCGAACGTGCCAACGCACTAGATAAACTAGCTCTGACTATCAGACGTTTCGGGCTATGCTTTGCAACATCGAAATGCAATGTTCTTTTCCAAGACTGGCAGGGACCCACTCCTACACTGATTCTTGGAACGGATCAGCTAGAAGTCGTCTAGAATTTCAACTATCTGGTCAGCTATATCTGTGCCAGTAGAACGGAAGATGCGCTTTTGCTAATTTCCGCCTTCTGTGCCGCCGGTGTGGCATCACTCTCGTTCTGAAGGGCAGAGTTTACAATGCAGTCGCTCGTACAACCCTCCTGTGTGATTGTGAAACCTGGCCCATCAGGTCAACAGACATAAAGAGGGTGGTTACCTTCTATCATCGGTGTCTTCACATCTTACCTCATGTCTGGTGGGAGCACCGCGTGAGCGATGAACGTGTTCAGCGCCGCGTATTTGGTGCAGTTAGGGCGAATGAACCGCTCAGCATCGTTAAATCACGCACCAGGCTCCGATGGCTGGGCTACGTGTTGCGCATGCCAGCCCACCGACTCCCACGACGTGCATTGTTTGCGCGCCGGAGGTGCGGTTAGAAGAGGGGAGGGCAAGAAGAATGAAATCTCTCATTTCGAAGTTGGAGTCGGTTGGTGCATCCCCACTGCCGGGCTGGGGTCCGAAGGATGATGAACACGTTTGGTTGAATACACTAGCGGACATTGCCAAGAGTCAACTTCATTGGCGTTTGTGTTGAAAGTCTCTTTGTTCCTCCCCATCTTTTTAGCTTCCCTTTCCAACAACAACCACAACTGTGACCACAAATGTTAGCATTAGGTTCCTTTTTAGGTTTTCATTCGATATGTGGGCTTTGCACTGCTCTCCGAGCTGAATGATTATTTTTTAGACGTTTCACTGCCAGACTAGGCGACATCATCAGTACAGCTTTAAGGTCCTGTTTCGCAGAGCCCCGTAAGCGACTTCGAGATCTAAGTGCTTATTGATCGAGTTCTGCTTTGAAGACCTGGCTTTAATAACTCACTTGCTTGCTGGATTGTGGCCCTTCCAAGGATTTTGACATGCTCTAAGTCGAACTGGTGGTCTTCGGCATCCATATGCACGGACATCAAAGAGTTCTTATCATGACGGCGGATGGCTAGGTTATGTTCATGTAGCCGTGCGCCAAGCTTTCTTCCTGTTTGTCCTACGTAGTATTTGTCACAGTCTCGGCCGCATATTTTGTAGATTACACCAGATGTTTCCCACTTGTTAAGTTTATCCTTCACTTTGAAGAGTTTATTTCGAATTGTTTCTGTTGGTTGGTGGGCAACTTTGACCCCTAAAGGCAACAAAAGTCTCGCTACCGTTTCCAGTATTACGTTGATATAAGGTAACATGATTCGCTTTTTAGCCATTGCATTTGTTGAACTGTGTTGTGTTGCTATATTTGGGGCCAAGCAGCGCAGAATGTAGCCTTTCGGGTACGAATTCCGTTTGAACAGGCTGAAGATATTGTCTTCCTCCGCCTGCTTCAGCTGCTGCGTGCTACAATATGTCCGTGCTCGTTTGAAAAAAAGTTAGCACGCAGCTGCGCTTGTGGACTGCCGGATGATTGCTGTTATGGTTGTGGGTCTGGTCCGTATGTGTTGATTTTCGATAGACCGTCGTTTCGAGTGGTCCTGAACCACTCCTACATATGAGAACGTCCAAAAATGATAGTTGCCCATCCTTCTCCTCATCCCTCATGAATTGAGTGCCGCCGAACATACTGTTGTTTAGCTCATGTGTCTCTTCTAATTCGACACGTTTAAGGATGACGAATGTGTCATCTACGTAGCGCACCCAAAGTTTCGGTTTCACAATTGGGAGTGCTATTTGTTCTAGCGCCTGAATCACTGCTTCGGTTACCAGTCCAGGGATCGTTGATCCCGTTGGTGGGCCTCTTATCTGCTGGTAGATTTGGCCGTTGAAAGTGAAATGTGTTGATAGACAGAATCCCAGCAACTCCATCATTTGTCCGGCGTCTATTTTACTAGTTGTGTCGAAAGATCCGTGTTCCTCCAATAGAGCAGCCATTGTTTGTTTCACCAAGTTGATGTCAGTTGATGTGAGGAGCATCGTCACATTAAAAGAGACCATTATTCCGTCTCGTTCTATGGTTGTGGTTTTGAGTTTTGTTAGAAACTGTTCTGCCGAGTTGACCGAGTATTCTGATCACACACTTAGATGTTTTAGTCGTTTCCAGAGCTGTTTTGCAAGTCTGTAGTTTGGTGCTCCAGATAGCGACACGATGGGACGGAGAGGCACTCAGCTTTTGTGTACTTTTGGTCGACCGTAGAATCACGGTAGTATCAAATCTTGCGGTTTCATCAATTTATGTTCCAATTTTTTGATTCGCCCCGTTTGTTTCCTTTTTAACAGAGTGCGCTTGATGTTGCTTCTGTTTTTGTCGGATCTTCGTTTATCGGTTGGTATGTGTTGGTGTCGCTGAGCAGTAGTTGTGCCTTCATCACGTAATCGGTTTTGTCCATTAGAACTGTTAGGCATCCTTTGTCGGACATTGACCGCTTTTTCAACATTCGATAAACTTCTCTTAGATAGATTCGTATTCCACGCATCTTCTTCCATAATTGGCTTCTGTTGCGGAATTAGATTTAGCTTCTCATCAAGCTTACATTTGGTGTTGAATTTCGTCTCGTGTATTTTGAATGCTATCGTCTTTTCCAATTCTTCAGTCAACTGTGCCCCTAGCTTGGCTAACCATATTGCTTTCTATTGGTCACTTGATACTTACTTACTTGATACTTGGTCATTTGATACTTATGTTTCCGATTGTCTGCATCCGTGATCAGCAGGCACAGCATTCGTCGTCCATGTTGTTCTGTCATCTTCCAAGCTAATGTATGGTTGATCGGAGGACGGTAGTGGAGACTGTATAGCAAAACCTGCCTTCGCAAGCATTCATGAAGGAAGAACAGCTGCTCATTATTAAGGGATCGCCGGCTGGCCAATGTCTCCCAGCGGCGAGCAGATTTTAGCGCGTCACGCCCAAAATGATTTGAACTAATAAGGAGTATCCGTAGCTCGGGATGTGGATGTGGGTTTTGCACTGCTCTCCGAGCTGAATGATTATTTTTTAGACGTTTCACTGCCAGACTAGGCGACATCATCAGTACAGCTTTAAGGTCCTGTTTCGCAGAGCCTCGTAAGCGACTTCGGGATCTAAGTGCTTATTGCTCGCGTTTTGCTTTGAATACCAGGCTTCAATATTGCTTAATGTCATACCATTTTGTATTGCAGCACATTAGCTGAGGTGTGTTCCACACCCTCGGCTAACGTGTATTGACGATGATGTCTATTATGCAGTGCACACAGATTTTTCGGGGAGCTCAGCGAACCCGCTTCCTCGTTGTGAATCAGAAGGCGTCCCGCAACAAATCAGCCCCGCCATTCACCACAGTTAATCAACCGTGATCCGAGCACCGGGTTACTCGGGACTCAATTGTTGTGGCCTGCGCCCCCATTGTTTTAGAAATTTGTAACAGTAAGACAATCAGAGAAGATCGTTTTTTCGCGTAACGTTAACTCACCCTTACGCAAGGATACTTGATTAGAAATACCAACTGATACTAAGTGTTGCAATGCAAACTGCCCTTGACTTCTCCATCTTGTGTAATACACGGTTTCCAATCACAGATACGGCTGATGTATCGATCCTGTCTGTGAACACAGCACACCTTTTTACCACCTTATCGATCCGCTACTCCTTAGCGTCACTGGTCAGTGTACTGACAATCAACCTGCCAACGTAGGCTGTTGGCAAGAGTTCGTTAGATTTGAGCTAGGCATTGCGAATGCGTCAAGTTTTAAATAGAGCTCAGTTCTGCACCGGAAGAGTCGCCATTCCGTCTAACACATCTGGTTTCAAGATTTCTCTTTTGACACTAGCTTTCGTGGTCACCTACTCCCTGTGACCATTTACGCTATGCATATGATAGTGTTGAACGCATCGCTGTGTTACACCCTTGCTGATGGGGGTTAGGTTGACACATTGTGATTAGCCTAACTGTTTAGTGTAATTAAGAGTCATACAGACCTTACTGATCATCAAAGTGACCGCATCGGTCGCTTAACCGCTTTAGTTTATCCAGTTACTTGGCGTATTAGATCATCCACCATTTCCATTTTGTCGGTTCATATCGGTAAATTGACTCGCAATTAATCTTTGTCACCTGTCAAGGCAACTCATTGTCTATTGGGGGGGGCAAGGTAATCCGCCTACGAAGTCACCTTAACATATCGCTGCCGACTAGTGGGATCCCACCTACTAGTGCTTTACCTACATGTTGGGGTTGATGGTGAGTAAGCGCTACGGCAGACCCATGCCAATTGTGCTGAGCCGTATTTGGCTTCATAATGGCTGCTGATTAGGGGATCCAGTTTCACATGGTCTTCTAGAGCGCGCTGTGGGCGTGTTACATTCGGTACGGTACGTATGGATGTTTGGACACATGCCATAAGCACTTCTTCATTTATGCGCTATATGAGGTTAGCCGCGGAGGTGTGAAAAGAAGTGTCACCGAGGTTGGTGTGCTCTGTTTTTACATACTCGGTTAATCTTTGCTTCACACACTTCCCGGTGTTTTAGGTCCCCTTTTTTGCACAGGCACAGAAGCACTGCTGTAGATGTGGCAAATGTGGTTCGTCCACGCTGCATCTTGGCTATGCTCGCACCAGCAAGCATGTTGCTGCTTGCGCAGAAAGGTGTTTCCCAGAAATATGTGAACGTTTTGCGTGCGCTATATACGAACACCACAGAGCTGCCTCAGAGTCTATGCTAACTTGTCGGGCATCTTTCCGACAACAAGTGGCATTCCACAAGGTTGTCGAAATTCCTTATTTTTGTTTAACTCCGTCGTGGACTTCATCATGGAGTGTTCCCCCGCTTAATCTCATAATGCAAGAGTTGTGGTGATGTCTGGGGGAAAACTTTTAGGTTGTTGTTAAAGCTATTGTAATTTAATATTAATATTTGAATGCACATATCTTTGCTCAAACGAAGCATTTTTTATCAAAATAAAATCCATTTAAATTGACACATTTGCCAACGGGAAACAAGTTTATTTGTCCGGGATGAATAGGATTCCGGAGTTCTGGGAGCGGCGGACTCATCGAATGTGGCTTCAACATCTCCTTAGGTTTTAAAACCATTTTTTCACAGGACTTTATCCATGTGCTTGAAAAAGTGGTACTCGGTAGGCTAGAGGTCAGGGGAGTATAATGGGTGAAGCAAACTCTCGTAACCCCCTGCTCGTGCAGCTACCTCAGGGTCGGTTGTGCGACGTGCGGCCGAGTGTTGTCGTGGAGAAAAATTGGCCGCTTTCTGCTGACCAGTGCTGCGGACCCGTGTTGAAGTTTTCGGTGCATTTAGACAACTTGTTGGCAATACATCTTCCCTGTAATGGTTTCCCCTGGATCCAGAAATCTGCGATGCATCAGACCAGGCGCAGTCCACCTAACAGTCACCATAACCTTTTTGAGTGCAGTTTCGGCTTTGGGAAGTGTTATGGAGCTTGATCGGGGTCTAACCACTGAGCGTTTCATTGTCGATTGTCGTAACGTATCCAATTTTCGTCGCAAGTCACCATCCGGTCGGAAAACGGGTCGTTTTTATTACGCAGTAGAAGGGCAGACGATTTCTTTGATTTTCATTCAATTCGTTCGGCACCCACTTATCAAGCTTTTTCGGCATTCCAGTCTCCCGTAAATGTTTTTAAACTGTCACATGCGATACTGCTGTCAGCAGCAATATCCCGAATAGTTTTACGCGGATCCGCTATACTTTGCTCCATCGCAATGCAAAGTACTTCTCCAAGATTGGCAGGGACCCACCCCTGCGCTAACGCTTTGTGGTGATCTGCTAGAAGTCGTTCAGGAACTCAAGTACCTTGGCAGCTATATTGGTGCCCGAGGGATTGAAGATGTAGTTACGAACCGTATAGCAAAAGCTCGAGGTGCTTTTGCCAATCTCCGCCACCTGTGGCGCAGACGCGACATTACTCTCGCCCTGAAGGGCAGAGTTTATAACGCAGCCATCCGTTCACCTCTTCTATATGGTCGTGAAACCTGGCCCATCAGGTCGACAGACATAAAGAGGGTAGTCACATTCGATCATCACTGCCTTCGCAGCTTAGCTCATGTCTGGAGGGAGCACCGCGTGATCAATGAGCGTGTTCGGCTCGCGTATTTGGTGTAGGAAGAGTGAGTGAACCGCTCAGCACCATTATATCACGCACCTGGCTCCGATGGCTGGGCCACGTGTTGCGCATGCCAGCACACCGACTCCCGCGACGTGCATTGTTTGCGCGCTGTAGGTGCGGTTGAAAGAGGAGGAGGGGAGGCCAAGCGATGACTTGATCGAGAGGAATGTAAACTCTCACTTGAACGTTGGCGTCGGTTGGTGCATCCCGACTGCCTGGCTGGGGTCCTAAGGACGGTGAACACGTTTGGTTGGACACACTTGCTGATATGGCTAGAAGCGGGCCGAATGGCGTGTGTGTTGTGAGTTTCTTTGTCCATCCCCCTCCAATCACAATCACATTCGTTCAGCATAACATAACTTTCTGCGGCACGATAGCCGGCTGTTAACTCTCCGGAACGATGTCCATCCGTTACTGAGGACTCAGCCGGTGTGCCACTGGAATTTTTTTTGTCCTTTTATTGCGGAACAATAGCTGAGGTGTTTTCCACCTGCAGCTAACGTGTATAATGACGATGATGATGATAGATCCGCTTTAACTAAGGCCCTTAATTGATCGTTGTTCGCTTCCAGTGGTCGTCCACAACGCTCTTCATCTTCAAGCCTCTCGGAAACTTTTCGAAACTTTGAAACCACCATTGAGCAATGTTTCCAGTACCAAATGCACTGTCGATGTCATGACCTGTTTTCGCTGCATTTCGACCAAATTTAAACCGATACAAGGAAATTGCGCGAATTTGTTTACCACCCATGCTGCATTAAATGTTCTGTAAAGATGTAAAACGCGTTACTGAGCTAAACTCGCACTATTTCTAGATAGAGCGCAACACAGGTATCAAAATAATATACAAAGTACAAACACCTTGTTAAAAATTATTCAAAACATCTGCTAAACTAAACATATCAAAAAACCGCAATAACCTTATCAGCAATCTAATCGAATGATTCCATAGACAACGCAACATACCACTTTACTTCCTATCCTGGCACGAACCACTTCCGCTCGTTCTCCTTGGAATTAGGAACACAGTGAAAACGGACTTGCAGGTAACTCCTTTGCTAGTATTCCACTACACAGATCACTTCCTGGTGAACTTGTCTCACCGAAAGCTCCAACAACCTCGACTATGGCGATTACGCAGCTCCCCTGTCTTACAGTATGCGATATCTTCAGTCTGTGCAACCAAGTGCACAAAGCTTGCGTACGAACTTGGACTAATGCCGTCCTACTTGCACCCACAGGTTCGATCGCACTGACTTTGTACATCGGCCACTCTAGCCTCCCTATCCTGGCCTGTACCGTATCTCACTGTGACTGCATCTACACATGGATCATGGAGGGCTTTCGCTGCTCCATTCACACATCAGGTATTTAACTTAAACCCGCAAGAATAAGGCTGCTTGGCATGTAGACTGGCGCCACGGCTGATTCAGCCGTCGCAACGTGACTGGACCTCGAGGTAATGCGACGGTTTGCGTACCTTTGACTCATTGAGCTACGCTGGGTATTGCCTCCGGGCCCCTTGAGAACTACTTTCAAGTTGGGCAGTGGTTAGAGGTCAGACAAACTACTTCTTCTTGTACTCCAGCTTGGGAGTTGGAAATGGGATGGCGTTCATTTCCATAAAACCGCGTCATTGTCACCTCCCAGCTGCCTTGCGAACAGGTTTTTGATCCAAAGATTTTGTTTGAGGACTCTAATCGTTCTCTTGTGTATGTTTAGGTGCCCTGGAAGTATCTCAGCACACGTACAACCATGACGACTTTCTCAAACTCCAACCACATCCTGTATCGGCTGTCGCGCAGCTTATCAAGAGCCGCCTTATCTGCTGCGCACAGCAGGGCGGATAAGCGAAAACATGCTACTGCGGTCCCCTCCTTTCTTTCTTTTCCATCTGTTTCTCTTACTCTCCTCCCAGCCTCCATTACTAATTTTCTATAGTTTCCAGTTTAATAGACAGCCGTCGCTATGCCACACTGCGTCTCGCATTGTCCGAGAATACAGCATTACTTTATTTACGGTTAACTTCCCGTACCACCCACTGGGCGCCCATCGGCAGCAGTCCCTTATAAAGCCACGCTGTCTCGTTTCCCTGGCGGCGTCTGACGTTCGCACTCTAAGACAAGTAAGCCAACAGACCGCTTTCGCACGCACCTTGGACACACTGGGTATCGAAGTGTATTGCGTATCCGAAACTAGGATCATGGGGCTGTTGAATTAACTGCGCTTGGCTTGTCCTCTCGCATCCGGAGACGGTGGTGCGACAGTCACTGGTCAAGCTGGGGAGGGGGCATCGCTTTCAGTTCCAAGACTGAGCCGCCATTGCTTGGTTGGATTCGCGGGAACATCTGTTTGTGTGCAGCCCGTTTGTCAGCCTCAACAAAGTTTGATTCACGAAGTAACACTAGACACTGCTTGTTTGTGACGTCCGCTTATGCCTCTACCGACTGCAGTTCTGATGTTATCAAGGACGCTCTCTAGCACGAACTGAACACGCAACTAAGCAGTATCACCGTTTCAGATATCATAGTACTCCCAGGGGATGCGAATGCGCTAGTAGATCGCCTGGGTTCTTCGGATGCCCAACTAGGTGGTAATTGTGGGCATAACTTCATACAGACGGACAACGGTGAGCGTCTCTTGCAACTGTGTGCGGAGCACCGGCTGTATCTTAGCACTGCTTTTAGGCACAATGGTACTTGGCGTTCAAATATTATTGTCTAGATATAGACCCAAATAGATCACATTACCATAAGTTGCTGATGGCCTGCTTCCATCCTGGATTGTCGCTCGTTCTGTACTGTTTGTGTCGACTCTGATCATGCCTTGGTACGCTGTCGTTTTCCATGACCTTTACCGGGAGGAGTTCCAAGCGTTTCACTCGATTGGCAACTGAAAAGTTATCCCAGCCCTCCGTCAGGCGAACCCACCAGGATGTTTTGCATCCTGAACTTTCGCTCCCTTATCCTAATGACACTGAGCTTCAGTGGAATAGGATCTCGGCCGCCATACACGACGCAGGAGCGTATGCTTGTGGTACTATCAGTCGTCACGACACCAGTTATTGGATATCCGGGAGGTCGGTGAACCTGTTGGAATCTAGAAGAATACTCCCGACTGGCTTTGAGTACAATGTAACTAGGCGAACTATTAGACGCGAACTATAGTGGCTCCTGCGTCCTAACAAGGACGCCTAAATGACCAGTCGAGTTCAGGAAATAGAGTAGGCGGGAGCAGTAGGCAATTACCGCAAGCTCTTCTAGCTGATCCACACCACTGGTGGTCTCTAGAGGCCAGGCGTCAGTGCGACAATCAGAGATAGTGCGGGTGCTCTGATTCACAATAGGGAGTGTTGTTTGGCTCTTTGGGTGGAGCACTTTCGAGATCAATTCACTTGTACCTCTACTCATACACCTCTTAGTACCCAGTTGATGCAGGCTGAGCCATGCCCGGTTAGTTCAGAAGCTCCGTCGGAAACTGAGGTGAAAAACGCGATCACAGCCTTTATTCGTTTTCGAGCTGCATGTCCGGATTCCCTCCCACCTGCACTATTTAAGAATAGTAATGGTCCTCTACAAAGTACTGACCTCCCTAGCTGGAGTAAATCAATTATAGTGGCAGTATAAAAGTAGGGCGATCGCGCCGACTGCACTGATTTACAGGAGCATTAGCCTAACGCCTGTGGTGACAAAATTAATGACCTGGATTCTGGTACGTCGCCTCATTGCGGAACGAGAATTTTGGATTAGGGAATAGTATGCAGGTTTCTGCTTAGCACTGGGCTGTATAGACTACATATTCACTGCGATAGGTGCCACAGCAGCGGCACACATACCGCAGGCCGACAGTAGCTGGGTTCTTCGACTTCAAGAGTATGTACATCTCAGTCGATCGATGCATTCTGTTCGGTGACGTATCCGATATATTCGCAACAACAAGTTGCGTTCGTCAGGGTTGACCAATTTCCCCGTTTGTGTTCAACTGCTTCCTGGACTGCATCATGAAGTGTTCACTTGCGGAGTCTCAAAATGAAGGCGTTGGCGTGCTGCCTGGTGAAAGGCTAATTGATGTAGGCTTTGCGGACGATATTGTCTTGCTGTTTAACAACTGTTCGGTTGGCTTATATATATATATATATATATATATATATATATATATATATATATATATATTATCCGGCTGCCTATTGTAACGTAATTATCGGGACCATATAGACCTAAGCACATGTTAATGTTTTACAGCTTAGTCTTCGATATGTTGCTTTCTGGCCAGTTACTTCCACTTGATTTCCATTATTTGGACTTTCCAATCATGTTTTAAGAAGCATCAGTTTGGAATTTTTTCCTCTAAGAATTATTTCCTTTTACTGGAGAAGCATTTGACTCCCTCAAACTGCAACCTGCAGAGTGCTGGTGTCATTGGCTGCAGTAGACTTTCTGCCTAGTGGGTTGTTTTTCGGTCTCCCATTCCTTATTTGACTCTAGATCACGTTCAGTTGTTTGTTCTCTTTTTACTTCGTAGGTTGGCCAGTGGTCCCGATTGTTGGTTTACTTTACTATCCAGCCTCGTCACTGGGGGCCGTGACCCACACATGGTCCTCAACATCGCTTTCTCTTCTTGTTCCCGTTTCTACTCCTTGAATCGCACTGAAATCTTTTTCCATGTGCTACGCGAATGTCTTGCAACCTTTGGTACGTCTGTGGTACTGGCCACTTCTCTCCATTTTTCTTACGCTTTCCATGACTTTTCAGTCCGACAAAGAGGATAGAATCAAACAGATGCAACTAATGGAACTGTCCTTCAGACGAGGTAGAGCTGCAACGAGTGCTCGCGCGTCCTTCATCATGTCAGATAACGCGTGCTTCTAATCCTCTCTATTCCAATTAGTGTGTGTGTGCGTTTGCCCCATTTTCATCTGACCGCCTTCTAACATCAGTCGGGTGTTCTAAACGAACCGACGTCAAGTTATCCTTCCCATTTATGTGCTCGGTGTTCTAGTGTGCACTCCGTCGGCTTGGATTTCGTTCAGCATTAACCCATCTAACTCATCGGTGTACAGAACACGTTGGGTGATCATCAAATGTCTTCAACTGGATGCACAATTTGTATCCGACTACGCGACCGCATTCTCTCCTGTTTCGACGGTTAGTTAACTCAGTCACTCGTGGACTTCCATTGAAAGGCACACTCACTCATGAGCTAAAAAGCGAAGTAACCCTCACTTGTTTATATGAGTGCGTATGGTGGCTGTCCGTTTGGTCAAATTTTACATAAACTCCCTTGCGATTCGCCTTTTCTAACATCGTCCAGGCGATGTAGCCCGGCACCCATTTTCTAGGTGCTTTTGACACATCATGTTCACGTTTCATAATGCAATGAATTAAATCCTACAGGATTTATAACATGCACAGTTGTACAAATAAATAAATAAACAAACTTTTATTCTCAACAATGCAAAGAACACCTTTACAGGCATGATCATGTTAAGCTAACATAGTGTAATCAACAATGTACCAAAATACATGTTTGGCATGACAATGAATGTGTGTATGGGTGTGTATACGTACCTACGTGTATATACGTATGTAATTGTGTTTGAATCTAGCTGTGTAGCTTGTGTTTGTGAATGTGCCGCAGCATTTCTGACTGTTTAATCGTCAGGAATGTAAGAATAAGCGATTGATGTCCGTGTCATTTATTTGCTACTTTCGTTGGGAGTCCCTGTTCTCTCGTTTGGTTGACCACTTCTATCACTGAGCGTTTCATTTGTCTGTTACTCACTCGGCCCTTGAACACATCTGCGTCTCTTATGAGCTAACGAGTTCTTATTTACCGGAACTGGAGACCGTTCACCACCCAACTTGTCTGGCTGCTGCTTTACTTTAGCAGAGGCACCATACTCAGTTTTGGCTCTATTTGTGATCATTGTTCTTCTCCATGTTCCGTCCCACTTGAGCTACATGAGCTCACCATCCTTAATTGTTTGCGTCACATTGGATTGCTAGATTGATACATCCGACTCTAAAGCGAATGTGCTCTGCCGACGACCCCGCTCCTCGGATAGTCTCGATCACACCCCACGATTTGTGGTTTACGTCAGTGCTCTGTGATAATATTGAAAAACTTACCGGTGAATATCGCGCCTTCGGGAAATTGCTCATTTTATTTCTATATCTTTCCACATTGTTAGAGCGCTCTCAACACAAACATCTTTTAGCCTTTTTTCACCAACATAGTGTGCGATCGAGTGTATCTCTTGCAACTAGCCTTACGACATTTGTTCTCTGCTCCAGTTACCGTCTCTGGTCACACTTTCAGTCGAACTCGTGTTTTCACGCTGAGCGAGTTATCTATCTGCAAAACTTAATAAACTCTAAGCTTCTAAGGTCACTTTTTTCGTTTTTTTTACTCTCCTCCCTGAATATTCACCTTTCATTGGTGTACAAACTACATCCTCGACTTAACTTGATGCCAAGATCGCGTTAGGGAGTCATTTGTAAAAGCGTATACAACAACAACATCCGTAAGCAACTGGTTATTGTGCGAGGATACGTCGGCATCGTTTAGACACCTCCCTTGCGACCTTCACTACTTCGCGTCATGATCAACCTGATTCTTCAGATAACGGTATCAACAGAGTGCCATTATAATTAGGGGGCGGCTGCAACCTTGTCACTGATGCCCGCCACGTCCCACTCCCTGGAAACTTTTCACCTTAGTACAAAGTGGGCCAATCCAATAGTCAATGACTTCATTTCCCACTGATGGGTCAACAATAGCCCCACTCGAGTTTTACATTGACTTAGGTCAGGTAAACAGCACAGATTCTTCTCGACAAGCACTGCATGGGTTCATGTAGTAAGTGCCCAAGCCAACGCAATCTATTCAGTCTTATCGGTTGGTCTAACGAACTGATTTGGCCACCGCAGCCCAGCACTCGTCTGCGCGCCCCACCGTTTCGGACACAATGGTTGTACCCGACACAAGTGGTAATCTGTAGGCAAGCTTGGTCAAAGATCTAAAGACACTTGGGAACTTCAGATCGCACGATCAGATATGACGACTTTCACCGCGGTCCAGAAAATATAGTATCTAAAAGCAGAGGGATTCATCTGCTGATACCAAAAGTGTACAGATTCCCAGAAGCAACTCTTGTCTTAACAATACGTGAAGCGTGATCGGCGATTGCACGGCAGTTGCTGTCTGTACTGCACCCAGATGAAAGAATTGATCAGCTATTTTCCGTATATTTATTTCGTTCATCGCAATCCACTAGCGGTCGTGATTTACATCCTCAGCAAGGGACCGAGGGGATGCACACCACTTATTAGTCCCAATAGGACGAAACGATCGTCTGGTGTTTTTCCTGATTGGTAGCTCACTATTGCGACTTGTAATCCAATTGCTGTGAATCAAATACAAATCATTCCCAAATCCGTCTACTCACTAGTAATCAAAAACTCAGCCCTGCCAGTCTTCAAAATGCTGTGTGGATTCATGTTACTGGCAAGGAAAGTCCTGACCCTGATGGCCAACCACTGTCCTGTGCACTGGCAGTAACCTGCATGGCAGTGTAGAATGGGTTGACCTATATCACCGTTAAATTTTAATACCTGATGCTCGGCCATCATCCCCCGTGGCTCATTGGCACAAGCTGCTGGCTAGTGGTCCAAGCCACTTGCGGTCATGGGACCGGGGGAATACGCACCCCTGACGAGCCCGATAGGGCGAAACGCGTCCGGTGCTTTTTCAGATTGGTAGCTCCCCTATGTTGCCTGTAATCTAATTGCAATGAACCAACTAAAAATCCTGCCAAAATCCGTCTATTCACTGGTATCCCCAGTATCTCGTGTGGAAAAAACAAAGGGCAGGCAGACAATTGGCTATGCTGCTACAACATCTTGTACTTCGAAAGTGTGAAACTTATTCCTTTCGATGGTACCACTCCAGAGTTAGTAGAGTTGCTTATGTCGCCATGCGATGGTCAAGCAGAAACACGATGTCCACATAATCCCGGGTAACTAACATTCGTCCGACAAGAATACAATACTCGAATTGTGGGACCTAAGGGTTGAGTATGGTTAGCGATTTAACAGAAGTGCGATGGACCTAACACGCACCACAAATCGGATAGACGTCTGCTAATTTGCCGTGTATCTTGATGTGACCTGAGATGTTTGGGTATGGGGCGAACGAAATGCCTATACATTCTGTGGGCAAACTCTTCCGCGTAAGTTTGTCGAGTAAGACAAAGCAATCAATTGAGTCGAGCGCAATCTTGGCGTCTGGTACCACAACTGCAGTCGACCTGCCGCAGAGTAAATACATGCTTGGTGCGGTCCCGTCCCGTTCGGGAACCTGTCTGTTCTTTTTCTATACGAGTTTCCCATTCCACAGTAGTTCGACGGACTAAAATAGAGGTCAACAGGTCTGCAACTACTTGTGTCAAACTGTTATTAATTTGCGTGGCGTGACGTAATAACCCCATTGTATATTGTCCCCATGATTGCTCAGCCCCTGTTAGTTTGGGCAATACACACTACTTGCTTATTCGAAAAGGGGGATGAATTCTTTGCCAAGGACCTCGGCACTATTCCTAAGTAGTGTAGGAAGAGTATAGACTCGTGAACAGGGGCTCGGAGACAGTTGAGGGCTGGGCTAGATTTTCGAGCCGTAGATTCAGTTGTAACC
The DNA here is from genome assembly GCA_944474145.2 of Dicrocoelium dendriticum. Classification (NCBI taxonomy): domain Eukaryota; kingdom Metazoa; phylum Platyhelminthes; class Trematoda; order Plagiorchiida; family Dicrocoeliidae; genus Dicrocoelium; species Dicrocoelium dendriticum. The sequence continues at coordinate 61,644,943 of OX104066.1, forward strand.
AAGTTAACCACCCGTGATTCAAAAAAGAAAGCTAACCGAACTAATCTCAAAATTGCCTCTCGCACTAAGCAAGACGTCATTCCTTATGGGAAATAGGTCGCTGGTGCTGTTTTTAACTGCATTACTAGCATTTAAGTTCCCCGTGAACTAGTTTCAAGTGTCTGCCTAAGATACACCCTTACTCATCCACTTCCTGAGCACTTAGAGTTTGCCAAGCTTCCTTGTTAGCTCGCAGGCTCCATTTTAACTCGTGCAATCTGTTTGGTCGCTCTGTGCTCATAACCAGCAGGAACTCTTCTTTAGGACTTTTTGGGCACCCAATATCTGGTTCGCCGACGATCAATGTTGTCACAAACAGAGGTCTTCGAGTCGGGCATGGTTAGCGAAGTCCCATTCCATCGAACCTAGATAACAACACACTAGTTAGATACAAATTTGATGTCCTGACAGCCTTGCCTAACCGATACATGAGACATCTTACCTTCCAAGCAAGAAGAGTATTCGCTTCATTTGCTGTCAATGTCCGTGGAAACTCATTAGCAGATTGGTGCATAATCAAAGTGGTGTTACATGTTCCGGAACGATCTGCAGCCAATGATCGGACTATGCCACCCAAGGCTTAGTGATGTGATCAACCTAAGTCTATCGCTCGTCATTTGCCGAGGTGCGCGAAGTGGCACACTGGCACCCATCGTACCTGAACGCAGTGCCACTTAGAAGCAGGCAACTACTGACGCGCCGTTACCATAAACGATTGCCGTCTAATATAGCCTCAGTGTTGCGTTTAAACCTACCGCCTGAATTTTCGAACATATTAGACGACCTACTTGTACATTCATACTCTGCAACCAGAACAACATCTGATTTGGTAATACTGCGAAGGGACCTGTTCTTAGTGGTCGAAAGCGTCCTTGATAGTATCAGGAATGCAGTCGATGGAGGTGTAAGCATTACTAGCCAATGGACAGTACCTAACCCTGCTCCGTGCGTCGATTTTACTTGGCAGCAGACGCACTTCGCAGGGACGCTGTTCGCCTAAACCCAATAAGGCAGCAACTGCTAAGGTGTGGAGTTAGAAGCCGCCGTCTCCGAATACCCGCTCTTGCATGGATTTGGGCGCCCAGGCATTACCCTATCTCGCGCAGCTCTCGCGCTCTTTCTCACAGATTTGCTTTTCGCCATCTCTTAACGTAGTTACCGTGCGCTTATTCGAAACGGATTTACTGGCTACATACAACAGACCGTTCATTATACGCAGAACTATTTTCAGAGAGTCACGATTCCAGCAACAGCAGCTGTTTTCAGCGACTCGTGCTTAGACTCACGCGCACAATTTTATCATTCTTGTGCCCATCGCTCGTCTTTGTAGCGGCGTTCGATACCAACATCTCAAGGCCGTCCAACAAACTCGAGCTTACTTAATTACAGTGCTTCTCAAGGAGGCTGTGACGGAATTTGAGCCCTCTTCTTCTGTGCCTATCGTTTACTTTCAGCATCGATTCCCGCTTTCTGCTAACACAGAACCAACCTCTATCGACCAACAGACCAACGCTTCCAGCTTGTCTGCCCTAACCGCAGTCGGGCGAATGCGCGCACACACGGCGCAGTGGTTCACGCTCACCATTACCGTGGGCCAGGAAAAATTGGACAGTTGACTGACCCTACAACCAGCGCGAGACCACTGAAGTGCATCTCATATATGAACATGTTCCTCCACAATGGTAATTACGACTTCGATGTTAAAGTCGTTAAGATGACCAAAGTGTACTAACTGCTCTGCATCTCAGCACACTGACGATGCCACCTCGTATGGTGGCGAAACTTATGCAAACAGATTTACAAGCTCGGCAATCGAATAAGCAACTGCCCTATAACATTTCACCGTAAATGTACAGAACCCCCACAGCCAACAGCACAACAGTACGGTTGAGGCGTTTTGGTTGTGCAGAGTCATCTCGGTTGCTAATTGTGTTAATAAAGAAGTGTGAAAGGCTGGCGGAAGTAATTTAGCAACCGGGAAGTGCCAGGGTTACGCACCCCCCCCCCCTTCAGAAAGGCCAAAATAGATAGCCAGGTGGTCCAACTTCGCCTCACCGTTTCGGTCTCCGGCTGTCCTGACTCACTTCGCTCTCACAAGTACACATTTAGCGGACGGTGTACTAGCTCCCAATTTCTTCCATGGGGCCGCGTGCTGATGCCCCAGAGCTATAAACAGCGCAGTGTAAAAATAAACACGAACGCCATCCGCATCGGTAGCCTCCAGGAAACCACCGAAAAACACTCGTGACTCCACTAACCGGATTGGGTAAAGATGGCCATCACCAGTGCTGCGCACAAATCCGCTAAAATATAAAAGTGCCTTAATGCTTCTAAGCCAATAGCCACCAGGCTCAACCATGGTGCCTTAAGTTTTGTCTGTACTAAAGTTCCTGAATCCAAATCCAATACAATTAGGGGTAAGCTGTTAGACTATCGTAATTCCATCTGCACTACAATCGGCACCCGTGTTAATTCCATTACATTGAGACGCATCGCGTGTTACCCGAAACATTGCACTATGGTTAGCCTCGATTACTTCAAATAACACTAAATTCCGTGGATGAATCGACTCTATGACAGATCAAGTGTGAATCTTACCGGACATCTCGCGGAGAGAACCGTCAACGGATACGAAGAGATCAGAGTGAAATCAAAAATACGATGACAAGAAATCCGTCACTATTCATGGTGTTCACTTGCTTCAGGCGTCCTCTTTTTATGGAGCTCAGGCACATGACCAGGAGCAGTTGTACTACATCAGTGATTCTCTCTGTTGAAAATGATACTACGTTGGTTCAGATTCCGGTATTACCTGTGTACCATGGATGTGATCCTGTGTTGCTGAAATGGGTGCTGCAGTTGGAGCTAAACGCGCGGGTCATTCTGGGGAACTAGGCTGAGTTCCGTCACAGGCTGCTGGCAGTAATTCGGCTGAGGCCAGCAGGGACACAACCACGATCTATTAGTAGCTCAGGAGGGGCATAAAACTCAGCGAAAATGCACACCGTGCAGTTCAATACAACGACTTGTGTAACAGCTATTACGGAAGATTACAAATATCCATACCGTGAGATCCTCGTTCCGACTACAACTTTTTCACTGTGTGTTCATCTGTCACAACCCAACTCTTGCGTGCTCTTGATCTCCACCATGATTTATTGCCCCTGCTATCAGTCCCGCCCTATGTTCACGATCATAACACCTACATGCCGCTTTAGGAAAGTTGTCTCATTACACGATCAGTTTTAATCCCATATCCATTATACCCTTTGAAAGTTGGTGTGTGTCTCATGCTTGTTAGTTCTGGCACTGTATGTCCTACTGCCGCTGATCCTACGCTGTTTGAGCATTGATGCGAATGTACCTCGTGCTTGCGACCCATTCGTCCATACACTTCGGACTAGTGGCTGTCTCACTTCACTTAATTTACCATCCAAAACGCCGCGTATTGATGCACCGTTAGTTTGAATACGTGCCATTTTAAAGCCATATTTATTAGCTATTCGGAACGAACCGCAACTTGTTTACACGGGTTTAGCTGGAAACGCACATTGTTGAGGTTCGTACCTAATTGATTTATAATTTACTTTGTAATTAGTACTGCTTTTTGATGTTTTTTGGTTTTTGTGTTGATACTGAGGGAAGCGTTTTACTCAAGATCTCCCAAACGATTCTGTCACTTATAGCCGTTGCACCATTCGGCGCAACAGTGCAGGATACGAGTGATCACCTAGATCAACTGGATCCGGAGCGTTTAATGCAGCAATTCATCCCAGCTGTATCACGAGTGCCGAAAATTTCTCGATAAACGAATGGCAGCCGACCTCCCGAGGTTCGACCATGACTCACACCTGTTGTCTTCACTTTTAACCAAACTTCTAACATACAAACCATTGCTACCAACTATGTGCATACACAAATCGTCTTATCACAGTGTTGCAAGGTGGGGTTGGCCGAGCTCCTAGAACCGGTCCTCAGGCTCCTGGGCATTTATTGCTTAAGCGATTCCTTTGCTCTCATCCAGGAATTGGAGCATAAGTCATTGAGCAATGAGCTGATGTGCTCGATAGACGTGGGATCACTCTTCACGAATGTACCCTTGCGCGAAAAAATTGATGAATTGTGCAACTTCCTCTTGAGCCAGAAGATGTATATGGGCATTCCGCTAGAGTTCCTGAGCGAACTTATTCTGCTGTGCACAGAAAATGCCCGATTTGAATTTGTAGGAACTGCGTACAAGCAGCTAGATGATATTACAATGAGCATTCCTTTGGGACCTGTTTTGCAAACATTTTTTCTGCGGCTGATCGAAAAAAATCGCAACCAGCATTGATGGGTAACATTGTACAATCGTTATGTTGATGACATATTAGTTTTAACTAGCAGTGATTATTTCGATCGTCTTTTTGCTCTGTTGAATTCGATCCACTCTAATCTTTCTGCTTGCCATGAGATGGAACAATAGGGTAGTCTTACGTTTTTGGACGTGCCCATCAAAACGCGGGCTGATGGCACACTTCAGCACACTGCTCACCACAAAGCTACATAGAGTTGGCAAGACCTCCACTTTTTTAGCTTTGCTCCAGTTGCATGCAAACGCGGCTTCGTGAAAAATGTTCTACAGAGGCAAGCGCATTTGTTGCACGGAGACAGTGAAAGTCAAAAAGGAGTTCCTACACAGGACTCATTTGTCTAATGGGTGTTCCGAAAAGTTTATCAAGGTTCACAGCAGACCATCCAAAATGAAGCTTCTGGTGATCACATCAGAGAAAAGATATTTGTTCTTTCTGTTTAAAGGTGACCATATCGCAAATAACATTGGGCACAACCTCAGGTCTGCCCTGAACTGCATTTACGCAACCGCCCAGTTGCGACTCATACACACCACATGAAGGCTAATGCTTCGCCATCATCCGAGCAGTCTGTTGGATGATCTGGCCTCTCACGTTATTCACCATTTCACCTGCAGTTGAGGTGATATTTCCATTGGTAGGACTGATAGCCGACTGTCTCAAAGATTGGCCGAACACCGTCCAAGTTGGTTAAGACAGTCCCTGTCACAACAAGGCGGAGTGGACCAAGTGGCGAAGCGGAACTCTGCCTCGTCCATCGTAAAGCACTTTGTGACTACAGGTCATCGAGAGCTTTCAAAATACTTCTGCCTGATAGTAATCCGGAACGGCTGGCAATCGACGAAGCTCTGTTGATCACTAAGAGTCGTCCGGCACTTTGCACACAAATCAGTCATGTTGCCGTAGTCCTGATTATCCTACTGATTTTCGTTCATGAGCATTTATTTCACCTTTATACTTTTGCATACTTTTGTACGTATCGCGTCCGCGACTGAGGAAAGCAATAGAAATGTTAGCATACCGTAATAACAGTCTCCTCAATAAACCGATCGAACTCAGGCTGAATCAGGCCTCGGCATTATGGGACCTCTTCCTGATAACCGAGACACCGTTGAATGAAACAATCACTGATACCGAAATCGTGCTGTGGTGTCTACTTTGCGTACCGATCCACCCAGTAAACTAGGTGATGTACATTGCTACCCCAGTGAGCTACACCTTGGTCTCCTCGATAACCAGGAGTCCCGTCTTGTCGACGCACTTTGCTATCGCCTTTAACTAAGACGTGGCGACAAGTGTCTAGTAAGTGTATCGTACTGCCCTCCATCATCTACTTCAGTAATGGACAATTGCCCAGCGTCCACTCTGAGGACTGCTCTCGCAAAACCACATTTTCCTGGTGGGTGACTTTAATATTCGTGTTCTAAAAACCTCCGTTTGTCTCGATGGACAATTAAGAGTGGAAGTACAAGAACAAGTCACTGGTTGCCACTTTGCAACTATGTCACTTCCCTTACAATTTTCAAGACGGGCAACAAACCAACTTTCCTGGACTTCGTATCCACTTACCATGAGCTTGTGGTCGAATCTGCATCGCTAGATTGGGCCACAGCGATTATGCAACATTGCCGTTCGACTACCTCTCTTATGGAGAGCATTTCGATGAAAATGTCGACGATTCTCAGCTCATCTCTGATTACGGCGTTCTATTTGCATTTACTGATGAAATCAACTAGTCATTTCTAGACTAAACATCCCCCGATTTTGCCTGTAGTGATTTTATTAATCAATCCAACAAGTCAGTAATGGGTGCTCTAAGGAACATCTCCCAACGCTCGATGCAATAAACCTTTCATGTGAAGTCTGATTTATAGAGTTTATGGCCATTAGTGATTTACTCTGGTGGACACTTGGGAGTCATTGTGTCAACCTGGTACGAGAGGATATGCTAAAGCAGCACCAGGGGATCTAGACGAGAAATTCTGTCCAAACCCAAAGCTCGTTTACACACACGTTAATAACTCCGTAAAGTGCAGTGTGGGGGTTCCCTGCCCTGCTTACGTCATGTGGACAAGCACAAACTACGAGAAGTTACCGACGCCCTACGTCAACACTTCTTCCCGTTTTCAAAGCACAACTTCGTCTCCTATGCTGTTTATACAGATTCTACCACCACCAGGGCTTAGCCATATTTTGTTTACAGCCGCAGTTCTGAACTCATTAATGCCATTACATATATATATATATATATATATATATATATATATATATATGTGGTTGGCGACATTCGGTTTCGGATTTGTCTGCTACTGTGGCCAGCCACAGCACGCCTGCGCCTACAGAGGGACCATGCGTGGCTTGCGCTGCACCACGCACAGCTCCAACCACACACCCCATATCCAGTGTAAACCCGAAGGAATATGACCGGGAGGCATGTGGATGGGAGCCACGTTTCATCAACGGAGCCGGCCCACACTCCTTCACAGGCAAACACAAGCAGGCTGTATTTGGGAAATCAAGTGCACATAACGCGGTGGCTGGACCGTAGTCCGCTCCACACTGAGTGCATGGAACCACACTTCGAGCCTAGCACGACCACAAGGACCGTGCACGTCTTCCCCTCCAGCAACGACCAACTATCTCCTGGAGCCAGTATGGACGAGGTAGTGGGTAATAGACAGGTAGGCACCTTGTCAACATGCACATCAAGCGCAGCCACACCGGGGATACCAAGCAACAGCCGATCACTTGAAACGACAAGATGAAATAAAACCAGTCCAATAATGCATACAGATACGGTGGCATAACTCTTTGCAAAACTAGCATATGAAGTAAGTTGGTTAGCAACGAATCCGTGATAAGTAAAAAATGTCCACAAGTTACTTAAAAATGCTACAAACGCAACAAAGTTACCGAAGATAGGCGCAATTAGTGTAAGCAACGTGGCCAGTTAATAGAAGATTATTCCGGTAGGCAGAACAAACCAAATAAAGTGGAATGAAATTTATACAGCATAAAAAGAGACCCAGTTTAAGTGTAAGTTGGTTTAGCGCAACTGCGGGGAAGAAGTATCAAGAATGCAATATATATATATATATATATATATATATATATATATATATATATATATATATATATATTAATCACAATCTGTGTACAGATATTGTGCCATCGGAACCACGGCGGAATACAAAAGCAGGGTTAGAGTAAAATAAGAAAAAAGACAAACAATTATTTGTCCATTTTTCCACTCACAGTTTTTGAGTTTTTTATTGGTAGAGGGAAAGGGAATCACCGCAACAAGCAGAGATACACGCCCGCCACTGAGTTCGGTTTCCAGCCATGATTTTCAAGGTTTCCAACCAACTGCACTCAGCATCCTTGGGACCCCATCCAGGGAGTCGGGAGGAACCAACCGTGGCCAGCTGTTTCGTCAGCTTTTTCATCCTGCTTCTCCAAGTTGTAGGCTGTCCACCACACCGCCTCCTCCAACCCTGTCCAGCGACCGCGAACAAGGCACGACGCGGAAGACGCTGAACGGGCATACGCAGTACGTGTCCGAGCCATCGTAGTTGGCGCAGCGAGACAAGCGCCTCGAGGGAGTGGCTGTCTTCACCCAAGACACGCTGTCTGACTTCAGCGTTGGTTACGTGGTTCAGCCACCACACACGGGCGATGGACCGCAAGCAACGGTTCTCGAAGACAGACAGTCGACGTAGGTCATCGGTACGAGCAGGCCAAGTCTCGCAACCGTACAACAGTACAGCGCGGACAGTAGCACTATAAACCCGTCCTTTGATGGAGAGACGGATGTCATGGCGGCGCCATAAATGCCTCAGCCTGGAGAAGGCGAGACGAGCTCTTGAGATACGCATCGAAATCTCGTTTCTAACAGCCCCACCAGCAGTTATGCAGCTTCCCAGGTAGACAAAACTCTGTACTACTTCTAACGTTTCCCCATCGATGGTGAGTGCAGGTAGGGGCGTATACCAGTCTTGAAAAAGCGCTTTGCACTTGGATGGTGAAAAGTGCATGCCATACTTCGACGCTTCAATCGCCAGGCGGTTAAGTGCAAGTTGGACGGCCTGCGGACCGTCACCCAACAAGACGATATCATCAGCGTAATCCAAATCAACCACCCGACTACCTGGGAGGAGCTCAACGCCAGCGTTCAACAAGTCTTCTAGAGCATTTTTGATGGCAAAGTTGAAGAGGAATGGAGAGATAGGGCATCCTTGTCGAACCCCACTGGTGACAACAAAGGAAGGCGAAAGCTTGCCATAAGCCCTAACTCTACCCGAGGTCAGACTATACAGAGCACGCAGAATGGAAACGAACTTCCCGGGAATACCATTCCTCAACAGACAGTGCCACAATGCAGCCCTGTCGACAGAATCGAAGGCAGCACGGATATCCAGGAACACAACAATCGTTGGCTTTTGATACACATGGCGGAGCTCGAGAATCTGGCGGAGTGTGAAAATCTGATCGATGCAGCCGCGACCAGGGCGGAACCCAGCCTGTTCTTCTCGCTGTAGTGATTCACGCGTTGGGGATAGCCTGCGAAGAATGATGGACACCAGAATCTTGCAAACGACGGGAACCAAACTTATGCCCCTGTAATTGGAGCAATTTGTGCGCAGGCCCTTTTTGAAGATGGGGACGACTACCGACTCACTCCAGGATGATGGAACCTCCTCTTTTGCCCAGACTTCTGAGAACAAAGCGGTGAGTTCTCGAACCAGCGAAGAGCCCCCATCTTTAAATAGAGCAGGAGGTAGACCATCAGGGCCGGGTGCCTTATAACGCTTTAGGCAGCAGAGTTCCCGCCAGATTTCCTGGTGAGAGGGAGGATCAGTTGGGATAGTCCACTCATCACCAGTGCGCGCCCCAGGGGAAACAGATGGAGCTGGCGGCCAGGAAAACTGCGAGCGAAAATGTTCGGCCCATCGCTCCAACCGTCGTTGAAGATTAGTGATTAGGGAGCCATCATCTTCGCAGATTGTTTCGCTTACTCCTGATCGGAAGCCTTCGGTGACTCGGATGAGGTGGAACAGTTTTCTGGTATTACCAGAGAGATTAGCAAGTTCAAGCTCTCTAGCATGTTCACACCACCAGGTCTCACGGTCCTTCTGTAAGCTCCTACGCAACGCTCGATCCAGGGATCGGCGTTCCTCACTACAGCTGGTGTCGGCTGGGATCAAGCGGCGTCTGTCCATCAGCGACAAGGAGGCAGTGGTGATCCAGCTTTTCGGCGGGTGACAAGCAAATCCACAACTGACAGTACTGGCAGAAATTAAAGCGTCTTTGATGCGCATCCATTGCGAATTGAGACCATCGTCAGAGGATGAAGCAAGTAGTGTTGACAGAGAAGCCTGGTACTTGGCTAACGTCGCAGGATGTTGCAGATTTTCGACATTCGGTCGGTAGTGCGTACGTCTGGATGATCCTCCGAAACGCATGCAAATTTTGGCGCGAACCAGTGCGTGATCGGAGTCCAGACAAGTTGACCAGTACGATCGGCAGTCTGTTACGCTTCCGCGCCATCTGTAGCTTATTGCTATGTGGTCAAGCTGGGACCATTCTTGTGTTTGAGAAGGCGGACGCCAGGTAGCAGTCTGTCTTTTCGAATGACGAAAACTTGTACTCGAAAGAAACAAGCGATGATCAGAACAAAGAGTCAGTAGTCTGTCTCCATTGTCTGATCGGCTGCTACCGAGGCCAAAACTACCCCAAGATGGTGCTCGCTTGGTGGCAGGCGGCCCACTCGTGCGTTAAAATCTCCGGCAAGAATGACAATGTCAGACTTCTTAGCGGAACGCAGAAGCTCATGTAGCTGTTGATAAAAGCAATCCTTGACTGCATCCGGGCTGCAGTCTGTAGGTGCGTAGGCGGAGATGACAAACAAGGCACGCGTAACATCTCGACGCTTACTTAACTTACATGAACCTCGTAGTCTGACTGCACATAGCCGACTGTTGACTGGGATCCAGTCAAGCAAAGCGACCTCAGCCCTGTCACTCAGTGCAACCCCGACACCAGCTTGGCCAGAAGTGGCGGCCTCTGGGTCTCCGGAAAGGCGCAAGTGGTATTTGACGTCAGGGTTTGCCGGAGATGTCATTCTGATGACGGTACTGGCGTCTTGCAACCTGGTTTCGGAAAGGCAACAGATGTCCACCGAGTGTCTCAAGCGTGCGGGCCAGACATGCTTGTCGTCCGATCTGCATCAGAGTGCGCACATTGAACGCTGCAAGGCCGAATGGAGAACCAGGACGAAGGAAAGCTTGGGCTTCGGTTGAGTGTGCAGATGTTGTGACCACCGGGCAACGAACACCAAACGTTTGGCTCAGAACTCTGTCAGATGCGACCAGTGAGCTGTTGTTGACGGTGACCGGGGAAGACATAGGTGTAGTTGAAGAACGGGACGTGGGACGATCTGTGAGCGGATGTTGAGCAGCAGAGACAGTAAAGCTAGTAGACATAGCAAGAGGGAAAGCAGTAGTGTAATCCATCCATCCTTATGCAATTGTGGCTGTCCTGAAGTTGACGACTTCTACCCAAAAGCACTGAAGCTGGTTTACGTGAACTTGGCCCAATCGCTCTCTTAGTTTTTCTATGATATAAAGATTTTTAGCATATGTGAGCATGGTATCGTCACTCCCATTCACAAGGAGGGAATCGTGCAGATCTGGCCTTAGAGCAAAAGCACTCATATTTGAAGAGCTACAGCATCATTGCAGCAGAACAGCATGGGATCCGCCAGGACGGGTACCGCAGCACAGAGTTACTACTTACTTGCGCAAGCTGAACCGAAGATGTCCATCTCTATGTAGAAGTTGACACAATTTATTTGGACTTCTCCTAGCCGTTCGACATTCCGATTCACCGCATTCTTCTTCACAAGCTTGATAGTTCTGAAATCGGTTTTCCGATCCAAGGTGGAATAGATGACTCTCCTTTAACGGAAGCTGAAAGTTTGCAGCGCCATATGCGACCTTACTGAATCTCAGTACTGGGTCCACGTCTTTTCCTTATTTTCCTAAACCATCTCGCAAGAGTGATGATCTCGTATTTGTTGCTTTTTGCTGATGGTTCCAAGATATAGCAGACCATGAAGACAGCGGGCGACCAGGTAGCATTGTAAGATTATTTGGCAGGGTACCTCCATGAGTGACTCGTAACCTGCTTTATTTCAATGCCGCCCTGTAAGACATTGGTCATATGGCGTCAGTGTTCTCGCGAGTACAGGCTAGGGGATCAACTTGTGCAGCGCGTTTTTCTTGAGTACGGCTTAGGCTGTTCATGTTAAACTGAGAAAGCATCGACAAAAGCAAACTAACACCTTGGTCTTTTGCGATGTGGCTCTTCCATCTTCTCCCAGATGGTCAACGTCTATATTAGTCCTGATCAGAATACCCACACCCCTTCCAGCCCTGACAGAAGCATGATCTTGCCGCACTTGAGATTCCACATCTTAGGACAACTTGGAATAAAATCCATGGGCGTCTACAGTATCGGTATCTGATTAGAGATTTGCCAATGAGGTATCAAATCTCGGGGGATCCAAACCACGTTTGTCGTAACCTGCAAGTGAGCCGCTATACATCACTGAGAGGCCATCACCTAGAGTTGGCCACACAGCATAGCCGGTTGGAATACCGTCGGAATCTCTCTTCTCTTCGTGTACGCGTACTTTGGAAGGCCTTCCGTTCCTACGTTACTGTTCCCCCGCATTACTTGTATTCATAACACGTCTTGACAATGCAGTCATACACTTACATTATGCTAAACAGCCCTTTGGATTAGGCATTAACGTAACATAAACAATTGGGGTGATATTATAGTGAATATTGGGAACTCAGGTCGTTCATTTGTTGATCTAGCTGTTCGCTGAGCTTAACGGTTTTGTTGAAAATCTTTCCTCAACAATCGAGGTAACATCATCAATGCGTTGATGTGTAGCGGAATGGGGCGATGCGCGTTGCGAACGGTTCGACCAACGAACCATCGATGTGCTTAGTTTAACTTTAGGGTGAGTCCACCAACGCTTGCTTTAATGCGTTGACGCTACTTCGGAAAACGAAGTATTCGTCCTTCTATCCCATGGGATCTGCCAAGCAATCACCTGTTTTACTCATGATAAACCAGTATTTCCATTGCGGCTTCTTGACAACTAGGCATCATTACGGGCACTGGTGTACTGCCGGTGGTTAGCGTGACCATCGTAGGATAGGTGCAACCAATGGCAATAGTATAGGCCAGATGTATTTGGTTCGATAACCTCGTTTAAGCCGTTACTCCAAATTTAGGGGACGCAGCGTACCGCAACATCGATGATATAAGTCCACATGAAGTACCTATCACACTTCGGATCACGCGCTGGTGTGTGCCAAGGTCGCGTTACCTTTTGGTGGCTCCCCGCAGCGTCGCCGGTAACGGCGTGACATGGCTAAGCTTTCTGTCCCGAACGTTCTCCGCGCATTTTAGGATGCTTTGGCCTCATGGCTGAAGACTGCCTCATGCACAGACATTGAAGCACACTGGACACATCCGCGGTGCCATGTACAACTCTGCAACCCTGGTCTGTGGTTTTACCAGTAGTTCTGTCAACCACTGGTTCTCTGCGCGATCTCTCCAACTTCTCGAAGCCCGTCTTGCAATTCTTGCTGGCGCTAAACAATCACTGCGCAGGGCTGCCAACACTTAGCTCAGACAGTTTTTCCTGAAAGATCGCGAGACCTCATGGGCACAGCGAGTCATTGGGATGGAGCAAGCGGCCACCTCGGGGAATTTCCGTAAGCTTTTTCTCCTGATCCGATCTACTGGCGGTAAAAGGTTAACTGTAAGCGAAGTTTTATGCGAGACCATTGACTACCCAATCCACTGTCAAAAACGCCGACTTCAGCGTTAGGCCGAGCATTTTGAGCAGCAGTTTAATTGGGCAGCAGCACCGATGAGTTCTTACTCTGGAATATAGAGTACTGCCTGGTGTATAGACGCTTCACCACCATCCGAGGCTGAGGTTGCCCACGGCCCTGGCCTCTTAAAGCGATACAATTCCCCTGACCTAGATGAACTCCGGTTCTTTTCTAAGATGCAGGCCCATCACTTATTCATGAGTTGACTTCCCTCCTCCAAAAGATTTGGCTCAATGCCGTTATCCCAGCTGATTGGAGCCTAGCGGGTACTCAACTGACTGCGCCAACCACAGAGGGCTTAGTCTCATCTGCATTGCTTTCAAGATGCTTGCCGCCCTGCTCTTAAGGAAGCTCAGCCTGCTACGCGAACTGAATATACGTGAAAATCAGGCTGGGTTCCGCTCAGATCGGAGTTGCATCGATCACATCTTTTTACTCCGCCAACTACTCGAGGGTTGTCAGACATTTGGCCGTCCAACAATCGTTGTTTTCTTAGGCATACGAGCCGCGTTTGAGTTAGTTGACGGAGCTACTCTGTGGTTGTCTACCGAACAGGGGAGTGCCAGAGAATTATGTCACCATTCTTCAATCCATTTACTCTTAAACCTCTGATCGAGTGCGGGTGTACGGTGGACATTCGTCCCCCTTTAGTATCACTAGTGGCGTGAGACATGGTTGCCCAGCATCCCTCTCTTTGTACAGTTTCGCTATGGACAAAATCCTGGAATGTGCTCTGGAGAACTGCGAACCCATCGACACTGAACTTCTTCCGAGGGACCGACTTCGGGATTTGGAGTACTCAGACATCACCGTAATCTGCGATTCATCACAGGCCGTCCAAAATATCCTGTGTATGTTGTACGTGTCTGTCTCCCAGTTTGGAATGACCTTCGCACCTTCGAAGTGCGAAGTCTTCTTGCAGGACTGTCTAGGCGCTGCTCCTATCCTTACCCTTTCAGGTCGTTCGTTGGGAGTGGTAGTTCGTTTACCTCGGAAGCTGCCTCAGCATCAACGGTTTAACAGATGAGGTTTACTTGCGCGTCTCCAAAGCCCGGGTTGCTTTTGCTAATCTACGCTATCTTTGGCGTGGAGGCGATCTGAATCTGTCTATGAGGGACCGAGTCTACAATGCCACAGTGAGAGTGGCTGCGCGACTTCAAGCCAAGAATGCGCTTTTATGCACTTGACCTGTACGCGTAAAAGATGTTGAAAGACTGTCTGTATTTAATCACCGCAGCCTCCAGAGCATTTCTGGTGTACGACGGCAACATCACACTAGTAATGAGGATGTTCGACAAGGAATTTTCAAATCAAATTGACTTTGTCGGCCACTGAGCAACATAATTTCACTGCGCATACTTCGGTAGCTTAGGCATGTCCTTCGCATGCCTACTCATGCTTAACCTCGCCGTGACCTCTTCCCGCGCCCAAAAGTCAGCTGGAAGCGAAAGCAAGGTGGTCAACATATGACCTGGCTAGCAGCATGAAAAACCTAACGAAGTTAGCGGTGGTCGGGCGCTCTCGACTTCCTAGCTGGAGGCGCGAGTATCACGATCACACATGGCTAGAAACCCTATCGGACATGTCAAATAAACTGAGCAATGGCCGAACTGTTGTGACAATCTATTCCCATGAACTCTGTTTTATATTCTTTTCTCTTCGTTTTTTATTGTATTTCCCATACGTTGTGGCACCATGCCAATGGTACTATCGACCGCATTGTATATATGTATATATATATATATATATATATATATATATATATATATATATATATATATGAGGCTGATGTTGCATTCTTGATACTTCTTCACCGCAGTTGGGCTAAACCAACTTACACTTTATCTAGGTCTTTTCAAGCTAGGTGAGTTTCATTCCACTTTATTTGGTTTGTTCTGCCTACCTGAATAATGTTCTATTAACTGACCACGTTGCTTACACTAATTGCGCTTATCTTCGGTAACTTTATTGCGTTTGTAGCATTTTTAATTAACTTGTGGATATTTCTTACTTATCACGGATTCGTTGCTAACCAACTTCCTTCATATGGTAATTTAGGGTAGAGTTATGCCACCGCATCTGTATGCACTATTGGATTTATTTTATTTCAGCTTGTCGTTTAAAGTGAATGTCTGTTGTTTGATATCCCCGGTGTGGCTGCGCTTGATGTGTATGTTGACAAGGTGCCTACCTGTCTATTACTCACTACCTCGTCCATACTGGCTCCAGGAGACAGTTGGTCGTTGCTGAAGGGGACGGGTGCACGGTTCTTGTGGTCGTGCTAGGCTCAAAGAGCGGTGCCATGCAGTCAGTGTGGAGCGGACTACGGTCCAGCCACAGCTTTGTGTGCGCTTGATTCCCCAAATACAGCGTGTTTGTGTTTGCCTGTGAAGGACTGTGGGCCGGCTCCGTTGGTGAAACGTGGCTCCCATCCACATGCCTCCCGGTCTTATCCCTTCGGTTTTACACTGGATTTGGGGTATGTGGTTGGAGCTGTGGGTGGTGCAGCGCAAGCCACCCATGGTCTCTCTGTAGGCGCAGGCGTCCTGTGGCTGGCCACAGTAGCAGACAAATCCGAAACCGGATGCCGCCAACCATGTATGTATGTGTGCCCCATGCTGAGGCTGATGTTGCATTCATGATGCTTCTTCACTGCAGTTGGGCTAAACCAACTCACACTTTATCTAGGTCTTTTTAAACTAAGTGAATTTCATTCCACTTTATTTGGTTTGTTCTGCCTACCTGAATAATTTTCTACTAACTGGCCATGTTGTTTACGCTAATTGCTCTTATCTTCGGTAATTTTGTTGCATTTGTAGCATTTTTAATTAACTTGTGGATATTTCTTACTTATCACGGATTCGTTGCTAACCAACTTACTTGATATGCTAATTTCGCGATGAGTTATGTCTGCATAGCCGTATTCTTTAAGAAATATATTTTATTTGTTACTGTC
The DNA here is from genome assembly GCA_944474145.2 of Dicrocoelium dendriticum. Classification (NCBI taxonomy): domain Eukaryota; kingdom Metazoa; phylum Platyhelminthes; class Trematoda; order Plagiorchiida; family Dicrocoeliidae; genus Dicrocoelium; species Dicrocoelium dendriticum. The sequence continues at coordinate 61,661,208 of OX104066.1, forward strand.
ATTTCAAGTGATTGGCTGTTTTTTGACATCCCCGGTGCGGCTGCGCTTGATGTGCATGTTGACAAGGTGCCTACCTGTCTATTACCCACTACCTCCTCCATACTGGATCCAAGAGACAGTTGGTCGTTGCTGGAGGGGACGGGGTTCACAGTCCTTGTGGTCGTGCTAGGCTCGATGAGTAGTTCCATGCACTCAGTGTGGAGCGGACTACGGTCCAACCATCGCCTTGTGTGCGCTTGATTTCCAAAATACAGCCTGCTTGTGTTTGCCTGTGAAAGAGTGTGGGCTGGCTCCGTTGATGAAACGTGGCTCCCATCCACATGCCTCCCGGTCTTATACCTTCGGGTTTAGGGTGGATATGGGTATGTGGTTGGAGCTGTGGGTGGTGCAGCGCAAGCCACCCATGGTCCCTCTGTAGGCGCAGGCGTCCTGTGGCTGGCCACAGTGGCAGGCATATCCGAAACCGGATGTCGCCAACCATATATATATATATATATATATATATATATATATATATATATATATATATATATATATATATATATATATATATATATATGTTTGCCACTTGCAGTGCGTGCTTTCGCCGTTACCTTAATGGAGGAATTGCTTAACCACTCGCTCGCGTAACGCTTCCTCTAATGTGCCCCATTTTATTCGTAACTAAAATTTCTGTTTGAGCGATGCTCCCACAAACACAAATGTTTTATTTCCTATACGTGATTACCGAAACGGTCTGGATCTGTATAAGGTTATGCTTTTATCACGCACCTATTCTCCTTCGATGGACATTTTTTCCTCTGACCCTTGTCTGGTCTTCCTATCTGACACTCAATTCGTCTCACATCTCTTTGCCATGCATGTGATCGCAATTTGGCAAGATGCCGGGATTCTCTGGCGTAGTACTGCGCACAACCCCATGACTTTACGTGATTTCTAGAACTGATTAAACTCGACGTGCTATTTGCTTGCGGGGTTGTCTAATAAACGTTCGCTCTTCCGAGTTCTGTAGATGCGCCCACCAGATGTCACATGATGCGGGTTGTGAACTTCATTTTCTCCAGGTATTCGGATTCAATTAACGACTCGATTCATATGAGCATTGATATGCAGGGTTTGTGTTTACCATGCCTTCGGAGCAAAAGCAATCTTGCGTTATTGGTCTCGATCATTCCAATAACGAGATAGTGAACGTTAGAAGGAACGCCATACCTGTGCAGGTAAATGTGCCTTTGTCTTTGTTGGCTGTCGATCAGATCCGGCGAACGTAGAAGCCCCAAAGTAAACGCCTCCGCTAGCAGACTTAGTATTGGGAAGAATCGTCGCAGCTAGACAGCCACTACACATCCAGGAGACCGCTGGCCGGCCGTTTCGTTCTATTGGGATTTGTCAGTAGCGCGCACCTACTGAATCCTGTCTAATTCGAACGCATGACCTTATTCTTATGAGCCAGCGACTGATGCCAGAAAGCCATGGTTGACGGCGGCGTACCGCCATGACTGATATCTAACTGTGATATAGTGCGACGCTTCCTCCACTGGCATGCAGGTTATGGACATACAGAGGACATAGCTGGTCCAAGAGCTACGACATCCTTTGCAAACTGTCAGCAACTGAAGTGGCATATAGGCTGCTAGGGTGATTACTGGTTGCCAATGAGTAATATGGAGGTTTTATTGTTTTTGAGAAGTTTCCTCGCAGGATGCGCTTCCTTGCGTGTGTGGCGGCTGTCTAGCCGCGACTATTCTCTAAATTCCTCTACTACTCAGTAGTAGACCTAGAATTGTTGGGTTGCTTTTGTGGTCCGAGCAGTGAAGAAATTCCACGACTCTAAATGGCCACCGGTTCACGCTTCTGAGGGATCATAAACTGTTGCTGACCGTCTTCGGCTCACGGAAGGGCATTCCAGCTTGTACATCCACCGGCATCCAGTGTTTGGTATTCGCCCTGCTGAGCTATGATTTTGAGCTTCGCTCCAAATCAACAGTTTCTACGAACCAAGCGGACGCACTATCACGGCTTATTGACTCACATCAGCAAGAGGAAGAAGACACGACCATAGGCACAGTCTAGCTCGAATCTGGCATCAACTTCTTCGTGAGTGACGCATTACATGACCTACGAGTTACTGCAGAAGCTGCACGAATCATGACGCTTCGTGACGCTTGCGTCATCTGCGTGAACCTAGTTCGCTTACTTCCTGTTGTCTGTTCTTACTGGAGTCAGTGCCGAAGCAATCAATGATTGAACCGTGTTCATTTGTTTCCCTTGCCTGAGTCTCCGGTTAACTGGCCTTCTGTGCATCAAAAGTCAGCGTATACACGCTCCCATGGTCTGGTTGGCCACTTCCATGGGTTGAGTGGTACCGGAGGGAGGCTTCTTTGTGTTCACGCAGTTTCCACAACACAGTACTCAAGGTCCCCCAGTTCTACAGTACCAGTTGACAACATTCATGTTCATCAGCCCAATTGTAATAGTGTTATCAGAGGAGACGGTTGTTCTCCATTGTGGACGATTGTATACTAGTTCCGGAAAGAGATCATCCAAAACGCCCTACAAGAGCGCATACTTCTGCAATTTCATGCGACACATCCTGTGATCAACCGGATATAGTTGCTTGCCTACAACTATGTATACCGACCTTTTATGTACAAACAGCTGGAAGCACCTGGCGAACGCTGCCAAAAGTGTGACTATTCTTTTAAATCGCCACGAAAAGCGGAACTTAACTCATGGCCAAAACCCACGAAACCATGGTGTTGCATTCATGTCGATTTCGCAAGGCCATTGTGGACAAATCTTTCGCATTGTAGCAATTGACCAACAGTATTCCTCATAGAGAGCACACCGGATGTCACTGTATCAAAACTGCAACAAATTTGCAGCAGCTTCTGCTATCCAAAAGTATTTGTAACAGGTACTGGCACTCAGTTCACTTCGGTAACTTTCACGGAGTTCCGCAAGTGATACACTGTTTAGCACATTCGCTCATCCATAGTCGAGTGGCCAAACCGGGAGGTTCTCAGGAACCTTCAAGTGAGTTCTCCATAAATCAAAAGGATACGTACCGAGAAGCAGTCGACATATTTGTTTTCCTGTAACGTACCACGCTAAACCCACAAGCACTGAACGAAAATCTTCATGCAGAAGCATTGATGAACGGGAGGGGACGCATGCGTTTCGATGTCCTTTGACCGAAAATGGAGCAAGAATACCACCGTCCGCAAAAAAACAAGGCAACGTACATTCAAGCCCGGAATCAGTACTTCTGCCTGATTATTTCAGCAAGACAATGTAGCATATACTCCCGGTAGGATCAAATGCAAATGTGGGGATATCACCTATGATGTGCTCGTTCGGTCGCAAATGTGAGTCCGTCATGCACGCGACTTCCTCGTTAGTGTACTTTTCTCTTCCGTTTCTTCTTACTTCATCATTATCATTACACTTTAGCTAAAGATGATAAAGATCTCAGCTATTGTGCTGCAATACAACATGATAAGATATATGAAAAAGCGAGATACTAAACATTACACAATAAAAATAAAACCTGTAAAATGTAACGTGATGCCTAGTATCATACTATGCATCGAGTGTGACATCTTGGTTGGACAGGTAAGCTAACCAGGATGGAGAGGGAGAGAGACAAAGAAGCTCACATCGGAAGCGCCATTGGGGTCGGCTCTTCGTCTTGTCAAGGAATGTACCTGACCAAAAGTGTTCCTCATCCTTTGGACCCCAACCAAGCATTCGAGAGAGACCAACCTACACTAACTTCAAAGTGTGGGTCTTCATTCATCTTTACCGAGTCACCGATTGGCCTCGTATTTTTTCCTCCATCCACACCCCGGTCGTGGAGGGTCGGTGTGCTTGCATGTGCAACATGTAACCCAGCCATCGGAACCTTGAGGGGAGCCACCACTGAATTTATGATTTTTTTTCAAGCTCCCGCCAACTGCAGTTTGAAGACGTTGAAAGACGTATTCTATGGGTACCTCATCCACACAATCAGAATTACAGCCACTATATTCGTTGCCAATAACCTGGATGCTCAATTGTGCCAGTACGTTAACTTTCTCCTTAAAGTTGATTCTCATTGTACTGCTAATGGTGGTGGGTCTCTGACTGGGTTCAGACAACTGTCCTTACATTAGAAGCACCGTCTTCCGTTGCAGGCGTTTGCATCTCCTCCCCTAACGGTTGAACTGTTCGTTGAGATTGGTACTATTATTGTAGACGTTTCATCATCAGTCGATTTGACGTCATCAGTGCGTTGTTGCGTAGCGTCGTGTAGTAGCGTAGCTTGGAGAAGCCCCAGTTAGTATGTCTGTCGCCCGATAAATGAAACGGCATCCTAAGCTCAGCTTGACCATCAGCCACAAGAGGTACACTCCCGTGCACCATTGTCCGTCGGGCTTTAGCAAATACTCGCATTCCAATTCTTTGTGACACGGCATCTGGATAGCATTCGCTCTCTCGGCAAGGTGCCCGTCTCTGTTGAGTTCCACTCTTCACCAGATCTCACACTTCGCTAAACAGTGTTGGCGCCAAATTTAATCGTTAGCTACCGGTATTGGAAAGTTTCAAGTGATCCGACCCCCGATTGCAATCGTCCCCAGTGCGCCGTGAAGACAATATTTGAACTCATTTGACTAACTGGTTTAAAACATCCATGGATTTCCACGGTTTCCATCAAGTTGTGGCACTGTGTTGATCCCCGTGGGTAATTATTCTCTGGGTATTTACAAGTCTTAATCAGTAACATAGTAGGAATCCCAGAGTTGGTCAGGAACAGTCACATGTCTAAGCAGCCTCACGCTGGGAGAAGCAGTTATTGGAAATGAACGATCGACGCATTCTCAGACGTTAGGCCAAACGTTCCGTGTAGCATTGTCGGCCGGTGGCCGAGTGGTATGCGCGTCTGGTTTGCAACCATAAGGTCACCGGTTCGAATCCGCGTAAGGGCGGGCGTCCTCGCGGTATAATCAGCCCACGCGCGACTGGGGGTGGTCGCGTGGCAGCGAAGCGCCGTTACGGCGTACAGCTGGCGATTTACTTTTTTACTTTACTTCCGTATAGCATTTCGGTATGCTAACAACACTTGCAGCGCTTCACTCGTCGTGTCTACTCGAATCTTCGAGTGAGCAATGCTGGCGTGCGCTACTTAGTGTACAAAAATGATCTTCTGTTGAAGCGGATAACCTCTGTAAGCCATGCCACTTTTTCGTCTAGTTGTCAATCACTCGTCTCCCTGGGTATTGCTTTCCAATTCTGTACTTCATTTACTGAAACTTCTAGGTGGTCAGCAGCTGATCTGACAAAATGGCATAAAGAAATTCCCCAAGTCATTATCAGACTGACGTATGTTATCTTATTGGTTGGGGCCAATGGGTCCGTCACATCGATGTTTAAAAGTTCCTTGCGGTCGCTAAGCCACTGACTCTCTAGCATTCGTTTCCCCTGGGTTTTAAATACTCTTGTGATTTTCAAATCTTCATCCATTTTTCCCTGCACTGTCACTTTTAATATTATTGCAATTACTGCTGATAAGCTTGTGGCGAGCGTCAGTTTAGCTGGATTTATTGTGAACTATTTTTGCAGCTTACAAATCGGAAACCTCATCAGATGCAGCTCAGCTGTTGTCAGTGAGGCTAACAGATTCAGCTTCTTGTTTCTCTGCTTTAACTTCTTTTCCCTTCATATCGCTTTCTCACTATTGTCTGTACAGTCTTGTGACAGTACTTGAGTTCACAGACCGTTTTTTAACTACCTGAACCTTCTCTATAGAATCGCTGTTAGATGCTTTTGATCGCATTTCTTCCCTCTCTCTGTTCTCGTTTTACTATCTTTGGCTTCACGTTGGTTGATGTCAAAATGAGACGAAGTGCTCGATAATTATAAACGCAATAGGCTTTCATGAAAGCTTCCTTTGCCATTTTCTGAATGGCAGTCTAACTCCTCTTCACCGATTCCTCCTCGAGAGCGATCTAATCACTGTCTCTTTTGTCTCCACCAGATTCATGGCGCTCCCGGCCGTGCAATCGCAACTGTGTGACTGATCCGTCGTGGTCACTAGAACCTGGTTCTTCTTTACCGCATGCTGCAAACTTGCTCAACTTTAGCTACTGCTATCCACAACCTTCATTATTTCCAGCCTTTCAGGACGATGGACAACATCACCACTTGCCTCATCATCCTCAATTCAGCGCATTGGGTCAACCATCCACTCCTACACTATCTGGAACAAATCAACACAGTTCAATGACGAGTTTGTCCCATCAGTTCCCTCCAAATTTCAACACCACAGTTTTACTCGGCCATGGTCCGCTACCCGGGTGCTTCAATGGCTTATACACTCCGAATTCGGGACAGCCCCAAACAGGGCCAGCGGTTGCCACTTCGCTCACTGCTGGTTCTCTTGCTATGGCGCCAATGAGCTATTGGCATGGTCCACCGATGTCTCAACTGACTGACTCTCATCCAACTGTTGCAATGAACAGGCTAGGGTTACATGAAGACAGTACCGTAACGCCCATGGGCGGCAGCATTCCAAATACCAACATCGTTAGTGGCAGCAGTCCACCATTACAACCTGGAAATGGCACCGCCTACCCCGTGTTTTTGTCGCAACCTATGCAATCACAAATATGTGGTATGCTGCCGGACCAAGCGGCTCAGTATGTCTTCGCTGATTTCACTGCGCCCTGCCTCAACAGTGCACCTGACATGGGTGTTCGGGATGCATCGATACCAACTAGCGGCGGCTTGCGCTCCACTCTCTATCCGTCCGCTGGCTGGAGCGCTTGGCCAGCGGGTGCAGATGGCAACTTTCTAAATGGACCTCCCAAGTATGGTTCGAAGCAGCGATATTCACAAAAGCACGCTTACCACACTAATTATCATTCATCACCCAGTGCGGTAAAGTCGTCCACCGGAACTCGTTGTTCAAGCCGGTCAACAGTGGTTTCCGTGAAGGTGAGTCAGCATACTCACCATTCTCTCAAATGCAACGGCGATATACCTAAAGGGAAAGGAAATACAGGGTTCTCTAGACAGATTATTCCTTCGAATGAGTCGCATGACAAGGGATTCATACCCCAGCCATGTACGTCAACCCCTGTTCAGCTTCCAAAAAAGTCCACATCGACCACTGGGAACAGATCCAGTGCTCGCACCAAATGTGATGTCGATTTGGAATGGCCGAGGCTCAGTGCCACGACACCCAACTCTTTAAAGAATAAATCGTCCCCTGGACTCACGGTAAGTAACTGGTGATAGTGCGTTGTCGATTTAGGCGTGTACTCCAGTTTTTGTTTTGTTCATGTTTGCTGCCAGCGACGCTGTACACCTCTCTGGCTGTATAAACGTGCTCCATTGTTACAAATCGAAATTGGGTTTTGCCCGCCCGAAAACGCTGCACTACTATGTCGCATTTCGAGGTTATTACCTCCATCAGAGAGAGTTAGCAGACATCGAACCCGGTCCATTGTTGTATGCTCCGGCTGCATGTGATGAGCCTAGAGGCCAGTCTGGCTCAAATCGGATGAGAATACTTAGCAATCCACTAATACACCCCGTGTCACCTTCGCTCTGTTCCCTTAGCCGACTAAAGGTCTCATTCAGCCTCCTCCAATAGTTCTCTGGGACGACAGGACATACATGCGAACCTTGCTACATCGTTTTGGCACATCATGCATATGATCGTTGTTCGTAGTAGCGGGGATCACTTGGCACCTCTCGATTGACTGCCATAAGGCGTGTCTCACGGTTTCTTTTCCTCTCTCATCCCATTGGTAGATTCCATTCTTATCGGCATGTGATTTCCCCGGACTTAGTTGTTATCAACTAAACTCTAACTGGATCGTCTTTCAACTGAAGGGTCCACTTCATATCAGTTCAGTCATAACCTTTCAGACTGGTCAACATGAAACTCGCGCTCCTATCCTGTATCCTCTGCATTGTATTGTACTTCATCTGCGAATCTCGTTTTGTGCGCTCTCTGGTATGTAGCTCCAATTTTCGTATCTCGAGTGAAGTTAACTCGATGTTTCATGATCTATATGAATAGGTGTGATGCCTTCTATTACGAAGCTCACTAGAGCCTATTCGATAACGCCTCACTACACCCTGTCGTTTGATCGTTTCGGTGTATACTGCCGTTGGGAACAGCCTGAGTTCTGCAAGTACAATTGCTCTCGTCTGTTCTATTAGTGACCAAACATCTAACTCCTGTGATCTTTGTTGGTCGTCATTATCATCACCAGCAGTACATCAGCTACTTGAACTGATGCTTCGCTGCCGTACAACCACGGTGACTTACAGAATGAACAATAATAAGAAGGAGAGAAGGGCGACCTAGTATATATATATATATATATATATATATATATATATATATATATATATATATATATATATATATATATATATATATTTAACACTTGCCCAATAAACATTTGGCAGTGTGCCACAGCACATGAGTAATAGTAACAAAAGGGAGAGAGTGAGTCAAAGGAATGGAAGCAAAGTGCTGTGTGGACACTGAGCTTCCCGGTTGCCGAGGACGAGGGTTGAGTTAATGGACCCCACCCCAGGTCTAAAGACCTGACCCGGCAAGGCAGCGGGGTGATTCACAAAGACCGCTGATAGCCAAGTGGCTCATTCGCTTTCTTTGTGTTCGGAAGCAGTCCACAGAGAAGCCAGTGGCCAGTGAGGTCGTTCATCCGCCTCCGTTGGATACTCACCCTCAGTTACAGGAGTGAGTGGTCGGTGACCCTATAGCCGGTCACACTGACTTTGACACAGCAATGTACCAGCACTTGTGGTATTTAATGGCGAACCAGGTGAACAGCCCAGAACTCCCCATGCTCTGAGACGCTGCCGCTGATTATCCGCGACTGCTTATTCATCTCAGCTGCAAAGCAAACGCGACTGATTAACAGTTACCTCCACAAGGAAGGCATTCTCCGATCCGCAACCTTGGGACGCGCCCAATAGCGTACAGCTTCGCCACGGGGACCTAGTGTAAAACCCTAATGCCCTAAACAAACATTCAGGGTCAAAGCACCTACACCCTGTCAACAATATACCGTACATACAGCTGGCTGTCATGCAAACGCGGCATCGCGACATAGCTTGCTTGCGGCTTTCACTGCCCCGCTTTTCATAATCGGTCATTAGCCCGCAGATAACTCAGCACCAAGCACACTTTGACCAGGCATTCGGACTACGAGACTACAACAGACGCACCACTAGTGCCGACTGCGAGCCATATCCTGTAAGATCTCGACCAAAGCACAAGGTGAGTCAGGTGTACCCTACCATGGAAAACGAAACGGGCCAACGGCACCAAGTTTTGTAGTCAATGACTTCATTTCTCGCTGCCCAATTAACTTTTTCCCACCTCAGGCCTTATGCCTCCTTACATCTAGCAAACAAAACGCCCTCCTCGGTAAGCGGTGACCAGGCATACGGAGTACGTGTCCGTCGAAACGAGACTGGACCTTAACATGGTGCGACAGTTTGCGTACCTCATTGACCCAGTGAGCTATACTGGGTGATGCCTCCGGGCACCTTGAGAGCTACTCCTACCAGGTTGGTCAATGGTGAGAGGTCAGACAAACTCACTCTCCTGGTCCTCCAGGTTGGGGGTTTGAAATGGGATGGCGTCCATTTCTGCAAAACTAGATCATTGTCACCTCGCCGCTGTCTTGCGAACAGGCTTTTGAGCCAAATGCTTTGGTTAAGGACCCTAATCGTCCTCCTATCTAGGTCTAGGCGCCCTGGCAGTATCTCAGCCCACATACAATCGTGACCTTTTCTTCAAACTTCAAACACATCCAGCATCGGTCGTCGTGCAGATTATCAAGGGTCGCCTTATCTGCTACATACAGCAGGGCGGATAAGCGCCTCCGTTCTTTCTTTTTCACCCGTTTCTCTTACTCCCATCCCGACCCCCATTACTAACCTTCCTTCTATAATTCCCAGCTTAATTGACAGCAACATAAGTGCCACTAGAGTAGAACCATCTACAGCCACCATCCCACCGCGGCTATCGGCAAAAGTCCCTTATAGGGCCACGCTGTCCCGTTTCCATGTCGGCGTTCAACATTCGCACTCTAAGACAATCAGGTCAACAGGCTGTTTTCGCACGCACCTTGGACACACTGGGTGTTGTTGTGTGTTGTGTGTCCGAAACTAAGATCAATAACCCTAACGGGGTTAATGAATTAACTGCACCCGGGTTATCCTCTCGTTATTGGTTGCACGCATCCGGCGACGCCGATGCAGCACTTACGGGTCGAGCTGGTGTAGGTATCATTCTATGCTCCAGGGCTGAGCCATCGTTGGTTCATTGGATCCCGGTGAACAGTCGTTTATGCGCAGCCCGTTTGACGACATCAGTTAAGGTGGATTCACGAAGTAATACAAAACGCTGTTTGTTTGTGATTTCCGCTTATGCTCCCACCGGCTACAGTTCAAATGCTGTCAAGGACACATTGTACTAAGCACTGAACGCGCTACTACGCAGTGCTCCTAGTTCAGATATTATAGTACTTGAAGGTGATATGAACGCACAAGTAGGGCGTCTGAGCTCTTCAGAAGCTCAGATGGGTGGTAATTATGGGCTCAACTCCGAACGGACTGGCAGCGGGGAGCGTCTGCTGCAACTGTGTGCGGAGCACTAGTTGTTTCTTAGTAGCACTGCTCTTAGACACAGTGGGCTTCGAAGTGTCACTTGGCGTCCTCCTGTAGCTGGCCAGCGATGGACCCAAATTGACTACATTGTCATAAGTTACAGATGGCGTGGTTCCATCCTGGATTGCCGCTCGTACTGGAGTACCTGCATCGACTCTGATCATGCCTTAGCACTCTGTCGTTTCTCCATTAATTTTACGGGCAGGCGCACCAAGCGTCTCCTTCGACTGGCAACCGAGAATTTGTCTCACTCCTCGGTCAGACATGCCTATCAAGACGCACTGCGTATCGAACTTTCGCTGTCTTGTCCTAATGACACTGAACTTCACTGGAATCGGATCTCGGCCACCATGCACGACGCAGGAGCATCTGCTTGTGTCACTATCGATCGTCACCGCACCCGTTATTCGATATCGGAGATTTCGGTGAACCTGTTGGAATCCAGAAGAAACCTCCTGGCTGGCTCTGAGCACAATGTGACCAGACGGACTATTAGGCGCAAACTAAAGCGGAGCCTACGTGCTGACAAGAAAGCCTGGTGGACTAGTCAGGCTCAAGAAATGGACCGGCAGGAGCAGTGGACAATTACCGCAAGTTCTTCCAGCTAATCCGCACCAATGGTCCGAGGAAACCAGGCGTCAGTGAGACAATCAAAGACAGCGCGGGTGCACTGATACACAGTAAGGAGCGCCGTATTACTCGTTGGACGGAGCACTTTCAGGATCACTTCAGCTGGCCTCCTGCTCCCGGACTTCTTCCTACTCAGGTGATGCTGGACGATCCATGAACAGTTAGTCTAGAGCCTCTGTTGGAGGCCGAGGTCCGAAACGCGATCACAGTCCTCAATAGTTTTCGTGTCGCTGTCCCGGATACCCTTCCACCTGTACTATTTAATGATGGAGGTGAGGTCCTCTGCAATGCACTGACCTCCCTATTCGAACGTATCTGGAAGGAAGAGTGTGTCCCGGCTAATTGGAGCGAATCGATTATAGTGACAATCTACAAGAAGAGCAGTCGCACAGACTATTCTAACCACAGGGTTATTAACCTAACGCCAGTTGTGACAAAATTATTGGCCTCGATTCTCGTTCGTCGCCTCACTGCGGAACGGGAATCTCGGATTAGGGAAGAGCAGGCAGGTTTCCGCCCAGGACGTGGCTGTATAGATCATATATTAGCTTTCCGGTAGGTGCTAGAGCAGCGCCACGCCTACCGCAGATCGACAGTAGCTGTGTTCCTCTATTTCAAGAGTGCGTTCGATTCAGTCGATTGGTCGATTCTGTTCGAAATACTTGCGCGGACAGGTGTTCCCACGAAATATGTGAACATCCTACGTGCTCTATACTCGAACACTACAGGCGGCGTCAGGATCTACGATAACCTGTCGGATAGCTTTCCGACCACAAGTGGCGTTCGTCAGGGTTGTCCGATTTCTCAGCTTTTGTTCAGTTTCGTCTTGGACTTTATCATGGGTATTCCCTTGCGGAATCTCACGATTTAGGCGTTGAAGTGCTACCTGGTGGAAGATTAGTTGATCTTAATTATGCGGACGATATCGTCTTGCTTTTTGACGATGTTGCGGCGGCACAATCAACCCTGAATAGCCTGTCTAGAGTAGTCCCATTAATTGGTATGCGCTTCGCATCTTCATAGTGCAATGTGTTGTTTCAGGACCACCAGCCACTTTATGACCCCTTGACCCTCGCTAACGTGGAACTCAAATGTTGATGAATTCACTTACCTTGGCAGCTGCATCAGCAACGATGAGCGCATAGAAACTGGATTCAGTGCACGCATTTCAAAAACTAGAACTGCCTTTTTAACCCGTGACATCTATGGCAACAGAAGGGAGTTTCCTTCCATCTGAAAGCCCGTGTATACAAAGCCACAGTGAGGGTTGTCCTGCTTTAAGGTAGTGAGACTTGACCACTTCGTCCTGAAGATCTGAGGCGCCTTCAAGTCTTTGATCATCGTTGTCTGCGAAGCCATGCTGGTGTCGGATGGCACCAGCGTGTCCACAACATGATGTGCATAGGCGAGTACTAGGTAGTGATAAACATGCTAGCTCCCTAGAACAACACATAGCACTGAATAAGTTGCGTTGGCTGGGGCACGTGCTAGGTACGCCTGGTCACCGCTTACCTGGGAGGACCTTGTTTAGTCTGTCAGATGTAGGATGGCGCAAGACTCGAGGGTGACAGAAGTTGACTTTACAGCGGGAAATGAAGTCACTGACGATCAAACTGGGTGCCGTTGGTCCGCCTCGCCTTCCGGGTTGTAGTCCACCTGACTCGCCTTGTGCTTGGCTCGAGACTTTACAGGACATGACTGTCAACCGACACCAATGGCGCGTCTGTTGCCGTCTCCTAATCGAATTTCCTGTTTAAAGTGTGTTCGGTGCTGTTATCTGCGGGGTAATGAATGATTATGACGCGGGGCAGTGAAAGCCACGAGGACTGTCTCGCCGATGCCACCTTATCTTTGTCAGTTAACGTAGTTCCCTACTCTGTTTTTAATTAGTTTAGACTACTGCTTATTTAACAGTAACCTACGCGTTTTTCCCCGCTTGCTTCAGGCTTCCGAACCCTAATCTCAATCCTCCATTCGTCGGGTTAGAATGAGTCGCCTTCATTTTGCATCTAGACGATTACAAGCTGCATCCCCTTTCTCCGTCAAAACTGGTTGCGTTCTCTTGTAAGGGGCATCCTTCGCCCTGTCATCTTCTCTCCATGTGATATTGATACGTATTCGTTCATTGTTTTCAGCGGCATGCTTTTTTGTGTCGATGAACTTGTATTTCCTGGACGCCATTTTCTGCTTTTTATAAAAACTTATACTTCATCTCGCCTTCATTCTGTCCTCCCAATGCTGAAAGTGCTTGACCGCGTTTAATAGCTTGACGTCCCTTAACGAAACTTTTACCTTCCTCCATTCAAGTCTACAAACTTTGGCTAAGTAGGGGCAGGACAACTCGGCTCCCGAACCTGATAGGGCTGCATCCATCGTGTGTTTACTCTGCGGCAGTTTGTAGAGTGGTGTATCACTTACAGCATGTTGACTACACTTGTGGTTCCAGACGCCAAGATTGCGTTCGACTCAGTCCATTGCTCCATCTCACTCGACATATTGAACAGTGTACCTATAGAATCCATAGGCATTTCCTTCGCCCCATACTCAAACATCTTAGGTCACATCAAGATCCATGGGGAATTATCAGGTGCCCACCCGATATGAGCTGCTTGTTAGGTCTGCTGTATTTCTGTCAAATCGCTAACCATCAAGCGTTCATTTGTAAGGTCCCACAATTCAAGTATTGTGTTCTTGTCGAGTGAATGTTGGTTAACCGGTATTACGCGAATGATGTAGTATTTCTGCTTAACAAACGCATGGTGACACCAGGATCTCTGCTAAATTTGAACGGTTTCATTCGAACTGTGCTTTTTCTGTGTGTCACTTTTATTCAGTTTAGGTGTAGGCCAAGGATTAAAGGTCTGCTTTTATCCAATGTGTTTTTGTTACAACCACATGGTTTACTCACAATGTGGTCATCTGTGAGTTGGCCGAACGACTTCAGTCTTAATTTCTGATAGTCACTCTTCCTTACACTACTCGTTTGCTTTTAAGATTTTCCAAAAACTTGTAAACGGGTTACTGGTTAGACCTTGGACCTGGACACTGCATTGTAACACATCGGCTCCATCAGCGTCCACCAACACAATCTTTTAGTTATCCGATTCAAATCTGCTGCGATTGTACCATTATTGCAATGCAACTGTCCTCGTTTGAGGATGATTTTGTTAATAAGGCCATCTTGGGTTGAGCTGATATTGCTTCTCTTGAGCTTCGCGTCATGAAATCAAGCTCACTCGCTCGTGTCCCGAACTCTGTTATAGAACTTTATCAAAACTCCACGAATGTCTTTTAATTCGTGTTTATTTTAGGGGATCTCTTTCTCTCTCTTCTAGTTGTAAATTTATATGCATTACTTTGCATCTTCCTCTATCTCAGATTAGACGCACCCCCTCGCTATTGTTGCTCTCCTTTGCTTTGTGCCTAAAGTCGCTTGCTTAAACTTCTGCAGATCCTGACTCATAACCTGTCAGCTGGAATCGGGGTGGAGTATAACATGCTACCTTCTGCTAGTGAACTCTGCACGGTGTACGGCGATAACACGTTTGTTATGCAGTTGGTTTGCTCAGATCCATATGCTGAATGTGTCCTCAGCGATCTGCCTCATTATTCTGGGTGCGACGCGCTTGCTGCTGATCTGGGTCTCATATTGACCGAATGTCTTTGTAGCAAACAAACTAGATATCTCCTTTGTGTTCTGTAGTTTAGCGAATGTATCAAATATTTCCAACCTGCCCTTTGTAATGTTTACGACACAACAACAATGGGGTACGTGCCACGCAAGCGCACTCAATCGCTTCCGTTAGTTGTCTCACTGGACTTGTTTCCGCTTTAACATAACTTCGTCTGGACTAATTCGAATCGAGCGCAGTTGTAGCACTATCATAAGCTTTGCTGTGTTACCGTTCTTGTAAAACTTGGGCCGTTGATTTCAATCATGAGCAACGATTAAAGACCCGAATTTTCCGCGAAACGCAGAACAATCACAAAACTTGCTAACTGTCGCGGAACTTGATCTCATCGTGCCACCTCAACTCCCGTTCGGTTTGCTATCGCTCCCACTTATGGGTCCATGTACCGTCTGTCGGTAAATATACAAATTTATTTATTTATATATTTGGTACTCAATACATTAGTTACCGAGGTAGTCAAAATCGCCTCACCTTTTCTGCTAAGGTTGCTTTATCCCGATCACCCAGCTCCCAAAAAGACCGTATTCTCTAGCTTGATTCGCTCGCTATCCCTCAGCGGTTCCATCTCAGCCCTCCCATTCACGCGAGCAGCTTTCAAATCGATCGGCTCAGGCTGCGTCGCTGCCTAGTCGATACGTTGGCTGCGCTCGGACAGTAGTGCACATTACGGAGACTACTGCACATATGCCACGACTATGTTCGCGTGGTCTACGCTCTGACGGGGATTACAAGATATGGTTGCAGGTAGGTGGTAGATGTGGCATTGGGGTTAGGACCAGTCTAACAAGAGCCAATATCGTAGGTTCTATCAACCATAGTGAAACGAAAGTCAAGTTCACTATTAACTAAAACGAATGTACCTGTCTACTCTGCTGAAGATTGTAGTAAGCTCAGTTCATTTGGTGATACCGCACGGCTTTGTTCGTTTTTGGTTTGTGCCACACACCTTGCCCTTTTAAATTTCTTATACAAACTTTTGCTTTGCTGCAGTGGACATGTGCGGACGCAGCTAACGCCGGTTCTTTTCCAGCGCTGCTTTCACACTATCTTAGCTGGGGTCGCACGGCGAGTGACAAGACTCATACTGAGCAAAATAGCACAGTCGCGCTTTTTACTACCGCGATACAACATAGAGTAGTCCACTTACTGTGGCCGTGGGACTAGGACGGTGGTCATAGCTTAGAGAAGGCCGTTGCAACGAGACTGTATCTTGACGTGGTACAACTGTTTGTTTACTTCTTCTATACTGGGTGGTGCACCCGGGTCCCTTCAGAGCTGCCCCTACCAGGTTTGTCAATGGTTAGGGATACCTCAACTACAACAGCTCAGTCTGAAACCTCATCCTTAGCGGTGCCGGACCGCCCAGTTCGTTTGGCGTTGCACACGCCCCCATTTTTTATCAAATTTCTTCACTAGTCGAAGCACGTACCGGTCGTTAACGGTCCTCACTGTGCACTCGGTAGCGTTCTAGCGGCGCGCAGTTTCTGCCGCGTTCGATTGGCGCTCAGCATAGAGTCGCAGAGGGATCACCCGCTGATCCACAGGCACGTTACGAGACTGTGGTTGCGAATAACTTAATGACAACGGTGTGTGTCCTTTCTCAATGACTAAGACATCGAACACATAGGGCTCGTTGTGGCTAGCTTATTAACTTGCCTCAGAGCGGTGTATCCGTCGATCGTACCAAAACCGATCCATAGGCTGCATCACTGTGGCGAATGCATTTCTCATTCACGTCATGCGGGCTGTTCTGTCTACCCATCCATCGTCACAACACCCGTCGGACAGTGCTGGCATTCTGCCATCACTGCGGCCCGTCATACTCCTGTGATTGGGTGAGCGAAATTTTGGCAGACCAACATATACCATTGGACAGTTGACAATTTAGGGCGCTCCCGGTCACGGGTGCAGACGATTCAATGAGCAACTTAGGAACATCCTGCCATACTTTTGAAACACCTTGTACTTTTCAAGAACAGAGTTCCAGGTAGTCGGATTACTTTTTGCAACGAAAACAACCTAATAAAAGCTACTGGTTTGTTGGAATGCGAGTTCTGAAGCTACGACTGCGTTGGACATTATTGTGTTTCGTCATCAACTGCGATAGCAATCAGCGCCCATCGTACATTAATTGCTCAGGTCCACCTTGGTCTTTTCTATTGATGAGATAGTGATCCGATAACTAAATAATAAGAATTGCAATGACTAGCCTATTAAGCTGACTAAACACTCCCCACCTATCAATCGCCCCATCACAAATCGGGCTGCTAGGCCATCACGCATTTCCAACACAGTACCGTTCGCTGTCAGCCTATCGATCATTCTTCACAATAGCATCAGAGTTGGCCTGCAATGCGCACCAGCAGAACTGGTCTATGGCACTACTCTTAGGCATCCGAGAGAGATGGTTTCATCTCCCTCGCCATTATGTATTCCCCGTCAAACTTCGCATCGTCTCTTTCTCAATGCATGCGCATGCTGCGCCTGACCTCTCCTCGTGAGCAGTACAGAGATGTGCAAATGCACAGTGAACTCTCTACCTGCATTCATGTTTTCGTTCGCACGGACACAGTGCGTCGTCCTCTTCAGCCTCCTTACACCGGCCGCTTTGAAGTTCTTTAATGAACCCCGAAGCACTTTACCTTAGACCAGCATGGCCACCGAAAAACGGTGGTCATGATCGTCTCAAGGTGCCGTTTTCGAGGACCCGCTCCCAGCCTCACCGGATGCAACCGCATAGGTGCACGCACCTGCAACTGCGTCTTCCACACCAACCACTCCAGACCCTTCTGTTACCCATGACTCTCCGCCAACCCAGCCCCAACCTCAGGCAAATGACCGACGAGGTAGACATGTCAGATGGCCAGTTCGATTTTCAGCTTTTGGTAACATTGTTACTTTCCATAACATTCACATTTTTCACCTTTTGTGTTAATCATCTGTTTTACTCAAAATCGTTTTGCAAAAAAAACAGCAATACACAAAACTTTTAAAAAAACTAAAAAGTGTACTCAGTTTGCTCTGTATACTTGCTTCGTTAACCATACGGCATCACGCCGTCTGTCCCGACCACCTCCCACCCTCCCCGAGTTTTATATCCTAGGACCCAAGTCCCCTGAAACAACGCGGCACCTGGCCCATCTGTCCGAACAATGAACAATGCACAAAGAAAAGCAATTGCTTGACAAGTCTCGCCGGATGATGGTGGTAAAACTACAATATCAAGAGATACGTGAGGTATATCAAGAACTTCGAAGGCTAGCCACTCTCATTACCTAGGTTAGTAACCTGCGTGGCAGTGGAAGATAGGTCGTGCTATATCCCAGTTAGCTTGCAAATTGTGTAGCCCAGCCGACGTCCCCCATGGCTCAGTGGCTTAAGCTGCTGGCTAGTTGGCATCTGCCTCTAGCGGTCATGGGTTCGACCCCCAATAGCGGACGATCCACTCTGGTTTTGAACTCTGCCAGCGTGGGGACATGACAGATTCTGGTAGGGCATTTCACCTGCAAACGCGAAGAGAAAAGAAATTCTGTACATTCCGACATTCCAAGCGACCATGCTGCTCTGCCAGTTTGAGATGATGGCCTCTCAAACTGCTGTTGTGACTGAGCTCTAATAAGTAACGCACGTTTGGTTGGGATCTCTCGAAATTTGGTAAGTGAAAGTGTGCTCCCCGTGCAATCGCCGATATTGTCCGCTGTAGACCCAGAGCACTTGTAGCCTTCGTTCGTATAACAAATTACACAAACCTTTGACGTTCTTCGTTGACTGGCGTTGGGTCATCTCCAAGGCGGTGAGAGCTCTCCTCAGCCATGGCTGCCAGACCTATATTGCGTATTCCACGTATGGCCGTATGTATAAACCGAGAACTTGTGGAAAAATCGAAAGGTCGGATCGACCGAATGCACGCTTCGGGAGATCTTGACGCCATTTCAGCCTGATTGGAACATCAAAGTTGCCCTGGACCAAAACTCCCAGATTCTACTCGCCAGAAGACGTTTGAAGCTCCTGGTTGCCGAGTTTGTAGGAATACACCAACTTGTGCCGTAGGTGCAGCACTTTACATTTGTCCACATTGAATCGAAGTAGATTCTGGATTGACCACCTCTATACCCTACCCAGCTCAGCTTGAAGTACTGTGATATCATCTGGTGTATTGATCACCCTCCACACTTTGATATCGTCGGCATAGAGCAGGCAGTTCAAGCTTATGTGGCGTGGGATATCGTTAAAAAAACGTCAAAAATAATCACGGTCCTAGTGTAAGGCGGTGGAAACCTGTGACTACTCGTGAACCGGAAAGACAACGAAAACATGATAGTAGAGAATTGCCGACAGACGCAATGGATGAGGAGACAAGACTCTGCGAGCCTTATGAATCGAGCTGACAGCGGATCACGGGCGGCATCTGGTAACGAGCATGGGCCCAGAAAAACGGAGGAGGTATTTGTCGAGAACGCAAGGAATCAGACAAATACGCCGCTAGCGAAGATCACAAGACTGAACGCGGGCCAATTGGTGCAGCCACGTGGGAGCAACTCGCGAGCTTCCGAACGACTCATGACTGGCTAAGATCGGATACAGCGCAGCGGAGATACTGGGTGAAATCTTGGAGTGGTTGTTTTGTAGCTCAACCTTGTAGGCACTTGGAATGGTCCGTCACACAAATTCTCATGTGCGTTGCGCCGTGGGAAGAAAACACGGTCCATATCTGTACGCGTTTGTGCGTTGCGAATTGCTCATTATTTGGCAGTACACTTTCTGTCCCCACCTCCCTCGTCATTCTGGCTATACTAGCGCCGATCCTTGTGATACTCCGCATTGAACTCGGGAGGGGGGGCTCTGACAGCGATTCACGCACACGTACTTCCGAGCGCCGGTGTAGGAGAAAGCTTCTGATCCATCCTAGGAGAGGATCACCAATACCAAAGATCCGGAGTTTGAAGAGCAGAATGTTATAGTCTAGCAGGTCAAACGCCTTTGAGAAGTCGAGAAAGACTACATCAACTGTGGCAGAATCTAATGCTTCAGTCCATCTGGATTGTGTTAGTAGTGGGTTTGTAGCGCACGATCAATTTCGTTGGAAGCCATGCTGTTCCGGTGCGAGGTAGTTAACTTCTTCCAAGTAGGCCGTGAGCGCACCAGAAATAATAGCTTCCATGACTTTTGAAAGAACCGGTACTAAAATTATGGGACGGTAGTTGGCTGGATTGGAACGACTACCTCCCTTGTGAATAGGAGTAATCATCCCGTGTTTCCACATGCGGGGCACGTACATTCGTCAAAACAGTGTTGGAAGGATCGAGCCAAAGGCTCAGTTAAACTCTCCCCTTCCGTCACTAGCAACTTCGGGTATATATTCTCAACACCATATCTGTGCTTGCACATACTCAACGGTTTTTTAGTACAGCTTCTGCTGTGAAGAATATGTGAGTGAGTTTTTGGGGTAAAACAACCATCGTCATAGGGTAGGTGGCCAATGATCGCACTGAAAGGTTGCAGTATATGGTAGGCGCAGGGTATTCACCAGCTCCTTCGGTGTCCTTGTTGGTCCGTCGGCTGATTGAAGAGGAGCGACTCCCCGTTTTACCTTGCGTAGACTGTTGACGTTTCGATAGAGAAGCTTGTGATTTGAAGCCATACGCACTGCCAACTTCTGCTGGTACGCCAATCTATCCTCATGAACAAGCTGAGTACAGTGGTTACGTTGGGTCGCATAGGCCATCCAGTGTCTGCAGTTGTAGTTCCGAAGGAAGTGTATCGTGTAGTATTTGCCAGCTACGGTTTAATTTCACGGCCATCTGTTGTGATTGTAGCGCTAGTTTCAGTATCATCGGGCCACTGCCTCTGTAGTTTGGCTACACGGGTAACCGTGTAATCGAGTGAAGTATGACCTCGCCCGTACGGAGCTTTACGGGTGTAACGCCACCAGCTTGACCGACAGCATTTGGACTCAGTATACCAGTGTAGATGTTGCAACGAACGACTTCCGCAGATCTGACAGTCACAATGGCACGTACTGATTGCCCAAGGAAAGCTAAGCCTAAAGCTTTCGAAATGAACATTAGTTGTGGTGTAGACAGCTGTGTAAAACTTGTGCGATTTGGAATAGAATGCAGAAACTGTCGAAAACACTTCCATTCTCGATGTGCTCGCCTTAGTCTCAGCCAGATAAAACAATTTAATAGCACGACCGATTCTTTCTGGTTCTGCACTGTGTACGTTTCTTCCACTCGTCAGATGTATGTGTTGTCGCAGAAGTGCGATAGACTGACAAAGATTGTAAAGCAAGCAGCAGCCGTGAAAGTTGTCCCACATGAACCAGACAAATCAGTGCCTCGAATTCGATGCTCAACATCAAGCTCCGATTCATGACAGTGTAGGAGTAACGATCCAGAGTTAGCCACTCCGACATTAGCGGCGGCTCATATAGACGCGTTCGCCACACACTCTTCAACAGAATCAACTGCCACACTGTTAAAGGTCCGACAACTTACGCGTCCGTTTTTGCTACCCATATGACGGAGGCACCTCCCATTGCAACTCCACCCGCTGCCAAACGAGTTACTACTGCCAATACCACCACGAGACTCAAGACTCCATCATTTGTCCAAGCGAAGAAACCAGCCACTGGTCCCTCCGAAAAGGAGAACATGAAACACTACCATAATTTGCTGACTGTTATAAGCTCTAATGTGACTGAATCCGGGGCGAACTCCATAAAAGATAAGATACTAGAGGACAAAAACAGTGGGACTCCCTGTGTCAACTAATACGGGTTCAAGCTAAACCAGTCAATATGATGCGTCTCATCCGTCACCCAAACTCAGTACACTACGGTGAGCCGCGGTTACTCCAGGTAACCGCTTCAGTCAGCTAATGATGCAGAAACAATTCACTAGTCAGCCACTCGTTTCCGTACCACCACATGCATTGTTCGAATATTTCCAGATGTTTCTTGGAGCGAACGCCAGAAACGCAAACAAAATCCGGATGACTTCCGTAAACAACGAGACGCAAAATCTATCTTTGTTCACGGTGTCCCCACGATCCAGACGTTAAGCGAGCTAGAGGCTAAAGCTCATGACTGGGATGAATGACGTTTTATTCGTAAAGTGGTCTACTTCAAAATGTTACTGCTAATTCGACAACAAGCTTACCGCTATCACCTAACTACAAAGGGTGTGTCCCAAACCGTTAGAAGTATCACTACACTCCGAACTGATAGCAGAACCTATAATCAAAATGTGACAAAAAGCGTAAAAGTCTGCCATCCAGAATACCTATAAAGGCGATAGGCACTAGGCCACAGGTACACAATGTAACACCGAGCAAATTACCAATACAATTCTGTCCCTGTGTAGCTCATAACGGAGATAATGCCAAAACACACCGACAGCTGAAGGACAGGATGCTATCCAATTTTGGCACCGACAGCCCTATACAACACCTGAAAAGGCCATGAGGCCTGCGTCATCGGTCCGGCAAAGAAACGACCGGCAGCCGAACCCCAAGGGATACTTGTAGTTCGGCCTTGCATGTTTCGCTGGAGGTGCTGAGGTTTCCAAGTCTGGCACGTTGAAATAGCTGGAAATAAGAGCGTGGCTGTAAGTTACGAGTAAGCATTTCATCAGTGATGAAATTTGGTGGGAATCCATCTCTGGAGTGGACGATGGGGGCGATATGCGGCTGCCACGAAGCAGTTGTCCTTGTGGCTGGGACGCAAACGGTACCACAGCGAATCGGTGACCCGCGTCTTCGGATCATCCGGTAGTTCGAATTGTAAGTCGATAGAATAGTACAGGGTAGCAACACCTACACTGCTAAGATTATCATGTCGGAACAGAGACATTCCCTGAATCGCGATCATGACATCCGTAACCTCTGAGTGTAACCAAGTCTCGGTTATGGAGATTAGAACACAAGCGTTTGTTGCCTGGCACAACCGAAGCTCGGAGATTTTGCTGGGGATGCCTTGGTCCTTCGGGTACATGCAGGCAAGTGCTTCGGTTTTCGGCAACGATCCGAGCCACTTGTGGCTAATATGAGAGGTTGTGCCGACTGTTGTATGTGGTTGCTAGGCGTCTTTTTGTGGTATTATCTGCCGGGCCCTTGGATTTGGGTTCCTTGACATTGTGATTAACCCCTCTGACAACTCAGTTTGCACAATGCATTGGGAGCGGCTGCAGGATTACACAGGAAGATGCATACTTTCTTCAGATTTCTTTCCGGTGTGTATTTCGGATAAGATCACTAATTCGTTTGTTTACAAGAAAAGAACCAGCAGCTGACCCCACAAGAGTCGGCATAGACCCTCACCGGAAACCAGCATACACAAACACGCTTCTGACCACCGATGCCCTAACCCGCTTGCATACCAATGCACAAGGTCTTCTCAGCAAGCTAACTGAACTTCGTATTCGTCAGGTCTCCACACCTTGCGATCTAGTTCTGATCACCGAAGCATGGCTGAACACGGAGATCACGGATGCTGACATTGTACCACCCGGCATGACTTCCATACGAAACGATCGACTAGCAAAGGAGGGGGAGTGCTCCTGTATTATCGATCCGACCTGCATGTTGATATCAGTGAGGACCCAGAAACGAACGTTGATGATTCTCTTTGGTGTCGTATGCACCTAACACGTGGTGATGTGCGTTTACTAACAATAGTTTACCGCCCTCCAATATCCACCTTGGAAATGGATCATTGCCTATCTTCCGCGAAGAAACCAGTCCTGGTACGACCATACAGTCACGTACTTCTGGTGGGGGACTTCAACCTGCACGCAATCGAAGTTCCAACATCGCACAGCGAACAATTCAAGGCTGATTTGCAAGAGATGATCGCCAATATACCTATGTACAACCATGTCACCTCTCCCACGCGATTCCGAACGGGTGACACACCTTCTGTTTTGGACCTTATACACTCCAACGAGAAACTAATGGTCGATACCGTGATCATAGATGCACCACTTGACCGTAGCGATCACGCGATGTTTGTCTTTCCTTACATCTGTTACTCGGAGTACATCAGTGAGAACAACGTGGGAACTTATGTCGTTACACATTACGATATACTGTCCAACCTCGTTCAAGAAACCGATTGGTCCTTCCTGGCCGAGAAGCCGCCCGATGTCGCCTGGATGTTGTTCGTCACCCAATTCACTGAGCTAGTGGCAAATGCGTCAGCAACCAAGGTCTTTGGCCCGAAGCAAGTGAATTCGTTCCTGGGGAGCCGTACTAGAAAATGCATGGGCTTTAGTGCCTCAGCCTAGCAGCTTGCAAAGTCTGCCCAAGTAACCTGACCTGGGGTACTTACACAACTCAAGGAAATCACTGCGTCAAGTTGATCCGCGAAGACAAACTCCAGCACCAACAGAAGTTGGCGGTGAAATTCAGTACAAATCCCAAGTTGCTGTATAAACATGTCAACAAACTCTGCAGAGTGCAGCGCGGGATCCCGGTTTTACGTGCAACAGATGGTCTTGCGCAAACCGCACAAGATGCAACCAAATGTGCTTCGCCAACACTTCATCCATACTTTGCGGAGTGATTCATCATGTCATCCGCTTTTTACACAGCTTCCATCGCCACCACGGTTATACCACGTATCGTTCACAGCAGCCAATCTGATGCAAACACTAATGTCATTTGCGTGTGCACAGCTCACCTGGCGTGGATGACATCAAACCGAAGACCTTGAAGACAGCGGCCATGAACCTTGCCTAATCATTAGCTCGGTTATTTCAACGTTGTCTCGACGAAATGCAAGTTCCCACAATGTGGAAACATGGACTAGTCACCTCCTATTTACAAAAGTTGTAATCGTTCGGAACCCTCGAACTACCGTCCTATCACTCTCCTCCCAGTTTTATCCAAAGTCATGGAACGTATAATTGCCGAGACGCCCATGGGATATCTTGAGAGCAACAACATCCTAGTGTCACAGCAACACGGATTCCGCCGAAATCGATCCTGCACTACAAACGTGCTGCTAGCCCGAGCAAGCTGGACAGAGTCAGCCGATGCCAGAGTGGGAGTCGACGTTGTCTACCTGGACTTCTCGAAAGCGTTCGATCATTTGGTCCACCACATTCTCCTTCACAAGCCTTGAAGCTCTGGAATCGGTAACCATGTACTCGGTTGGATCAGCAACTTCCTCGCTCAAACTCAGCTGAATGTGAGAGTCTGCAGCTCCATTTCTGACCCGATTGACGTCCAGTGTGAAGTGCGTCAAGGATCGGTACTGGGGCCACGTTTATTCCTCGCGTTCATTAACGATCATGGCAGTGTATTGCAATCGCATTTCTTACTATTTGCAGATTATATCAAAGATTATATCAAGATTATATCAAAAATTGGCATGATATTAATAGAGACGCAAGCAGAGCTGAATTGGGAATCGAGTGAGAATTGATCGGAGGGCAAATACCAGCCCGCGTCAAAGAAATCGAAGTATTCCGTCAATATGATTAACCCGTGGAGTGGAACTCACTCAGACTGGCTGAAAACCAGACGCAGAATAGTGAGCGACCCTGACCTCCTAAATTAGCATGTTTCGGTTACCAATAAATAGAGTTAACCTATCCTGTAGATATACTCTCTGACTACCGAGTTCTGGCCTTCTTATTGCTCCGCTTGGATGGGCGCGTGACTGAGCAGTCGGACAGTCGCAGTCTCACAGGGCAGCAAAGTAGCAGTACAAGAGTTGTCAGTGGCAGAGAGCAGATGGAAAGAAAAAACGTTCTAACCGTGGCGTCGCAAGGTCAACCGAACCCACAAATGGCAATCAGCTTTGAACGATTGCCCATGCTTTTTCCTCAACAGCAGGCGCAGTTTTGAAGCATCCCAAGCAATGCTGAACGAGAAGCTAACTCAGTGCCTGACAGTGCAGTCAAACTCAGGGTTAGGGATAAGTTAAAGTGCTCTCTAATCAGAAACCCTGACTCAGCAGATCAGTGAGTTCCATTATGACGCTGATGCCGGCATAACATTTGTTTCTTGGTTCCACAAGTATGAAGACATATTCCGGGTTGATTTCGCCAACCTTCCAGCGGAAAGGAATATTCGACTAATGCTGCGGAAGCTAGGTGCTGCCGAACACGAGTTCACTAATTTTATCTTACCTAAAAAGAGTACCGATTTGCCGTTCGATGAAGTGGTAGCAGTCCTGTCGCATATTTTCGGAGAGCAGATATATTTGTCCAACATCCGATACAAGTGTCTGACAATAACAAAAAAGAAAACGAAGACTGGGTCGACTATTCCAGCCACGTGAATCGAGAGTGCCAAAGGTCACAACTATACAAGATTACAAGTGATCAGTTTAAATGCCTCCTATACATTTGTGGCCTACAAGCATCAGAAGACGCCGACATTCGAACAAGCATACTGAACAAACTTGAGCAGAATCCGGATGTCACATTGCAGCAAGTAGCCGGTGAGTGCCAACGCATGACGAATTTGAAGCACGATACCGCAATAATTCAGCAGCTGTCCAATCAGAACGATCAAGATTTTTTCTGTGCAGCCAGCCGTACTCCCCAAAAAGAGGCTCCCCACGTGAGTTCACCGCATTCTAAACCTCCCTCTGCATGTTGCTCTTCTAGAGAGTGGCATTTTGTCCGCGAGTGCCCGTTCAAAACTCACACTTGCAACCGTTGCGGCAGAAGAGGGCATAAGGAGTCATGTTGCCTGGCGAGTCGTCCAATTTTGGCCAAGAAGATGCGCAACAATGCCAAATGGTTCCGGCATCCCAATTTGACCAGATCTATCACCGCAACTTTCAAGATTGACGGGGCCAACAGGCGCAAATACACAATTATGAAAATCAGCGGCTTCCAATTCAAGTTACTAATCGACGGCTTCAGATATCAAAGTGATATCTCGCGACACTTGGTGCATGCTGGGACGACCGACACTCATACAAACGGGCCACACGGCATGGAATGCTTCAGGAGGTACGTTAAAATTACTTGATGAACTGAATTGTCAGGTAAACGTCTGCGATAAACAAATCCAGATGACATGTTTCGTGACAGACCAGCCGAGGTTAGATTTGTTGGGACTCGACTGGATGGATGAACTGAAACTGCTTGATCAATCAGTGAACAGTATATGTCAGCCACCGCAAGTCAATCTACTGTTGCAAACGTCGACTTCAAGCCCGATGTTTCAAAATCAGATTACCGAGATAAAACGACGTCACGATGCATTGTTCCAACCTGGTCTCGGATGCTGCAACATAGCTACTGCTGCATTGAAGCTTCAACCAGACGCTAAGCCCGTCTTTAGACCAAGACGCCCGGTGCGCTACACAACCCAGTCTTTAGTGGAAGCCGAGTTAAACTGACTACAATCTGAAGGGATAATAGAACGAGTTCACTATTCGGATTGGGCAGCACCTATCGTGTTGGTAAAGAAAGGAAACGATAAAGTCCATATTTGTGCTGATTTCTCGACAGGTTTTAATTCTGTGTTGGAAGATTATCAGTATCCCCTGCCGGTACCAGACGGCTCCTTCAGCAAACGCAAAGGGGGAAAATGTTTCGCAAAACTTGACCTAGCTGATGCGTATCTGCAAATCCCAGTTGTCCATTAGTGCAGGACGTTACTGACAGTAAATGCCCACCTCGGACTTTCTCAGTACAACCGGCTGCCGTTCGGAGTGAAAATCGCACCGGTCATTTTTCAACAAAGAATGGATACACTGCTGAGCGATATCCCAAATACCGCAGTATACCTGCACGATGCTTTTATTATGGACTCAGATTCGCAACACTTGATACAGACACTAGAGAGAGTGCTTTTGCGTTTCCAAGAAGCTGGCTTCCGATTACTGACTGAAAAATGTGAGTTCCTTTCAGAAAGTGTCAAATTTCCTGGGTTTATCATCGACACGTATGGCCGGCGCTTGGATCCCGCTAATATTGTAGCCATCAAAAAGATGAAGCTCCCAGAAGATATTGCAGAGCTTCGCTCGTTCCTTGGGTTCGTTAACCATTATAGCGCTTTCCTACCAAGCCTTCACCAAACCAGAGGTCCGCCGAGCCAGCTACTGACAAAAGACAACGGTTGGAAATGGATGAAGGAATGCCATCAATTTCTTGATGCAGTCAAAGCAGCTCTCACATCTGATCTACTCTTGACTCACTTCAATCCAAATTTCCAAATTGTCGTTGCTATCGCGATCGTTTTCGCAATGCAATGGTTCCATAAGGTGCTGTATGGCAGACATTTCACGCTCGTGACTGACCACAAGCCACTTCTGTCGATATTCGGGTCAAAGAATGGAATTCCAGTTTTACGGCAAACCGATTGCAACAATGGGCGACCACACTATTGGTGTACGACTTCAATATACAGTATAAACCTACGCAACTAATCGGTCAAGCGGATGCCCTGTCTCGTCTCATCAATTCACACCCAAAGGAGAACGATGATTATGTGGTTGCAGCTATCAGTTTTGAATCAGAAGTTCAATGAATCCTGGCTGAGAATGTGACAAGACTACCAGAAACAGCCGACACCATTCGTATGGAGACACCACGGGACAGAATCTTGGAGAAAGCGATGCAGTGGTTGCAAACATGTTGGCCGAACGGAGACAGATCTATAGAGCTGCGGCCGTTATACAATCTAGGTGGATTCCTGTCAGTCGTGGACAATTGTCTGATTTTTGGAGATCGAGTGGTGGTGCCAAAGAAATTACAGAGGCAAATATTGCAGCAGTTCCACACGGGGCACCCTGGTACCAACCGCATGAAAGCCTTGGCAAGCAGTTTTGTTTACTAGCCAGAAATGGAATCGGAGATTGGAAAATCTTGCCAACACTGTGAGTCTTGTCAACTTGCAGCGAAGGACCCTCCCAAGTGTCAGTGGCAGCCTTGGCCTAAAGCAGAGAAATCGTGGCAACAAATACATTTAGACTATTCAGGACCAATCAGTTGCCAATACTATCTCGTTTTGGTCGACTCGTTCACCAAGTGGCCTGATGTGATTCAGGTAAACAATCCGACTGCACAGCCCACTTTCAGCGAGCTGGAGAAGCTGTTCCGATATTTCGGCCTGCGAGAGATGTTAGTGACAGACAATGGAACACAATTCACCTCAACTTCTTTCCGCTATTGTTACAAGGAAAATGGAATTCAGCATATGTTCTCACCATTATATCATCCGAAATCAAACGGACAGGCGGAAAGGTTCGTGGATACGTTCACACGTGCACGCTGTAAAGCAGGGCAAAGAAGGGCTTCATAGGATGCAATTCAATCTTTCCTATGCATGTATCGGAACGCTCCGAACACAAACGCCCCTGATGGGAAATCTCCACAGAAGTACCATTTGGAAGAAAGATCCGGGTGTTGTTCAATAATCTTTTACAAAGGTTAACAGAAAAGCCCAGCAGTAGTCTCCTGGAGGAAGATCGCAATGTCAGGCTCCTTAACTTCAGTGTTGGTGACGTGTTTTACGCCCGGGATTTTCGAAGGCCGAAGGGGTGGTCGAGGGGAGCTGGGCTCTAACCAAGGGCGGAATTTTGGTTACGGGCCGAGGTTAAATGGAACAGCCTGTATCAATTAGGCAATGGCGAGCGTTAAGAAATAATTAATGAGGTTTCAATAATAAAATGGAATGCACTTAGTATATTTATAGGGAGGTAAAGTTAAGTTAAGTTAAGTTAATTTTGTACCGAGTTCGAGTAACCACTGACCACTTATAAAAGGCCGTCGCAGTAGCCTGCTGAAATTTCTTCACATCCTGTTCCATGTCCGCAAATGTTCGCGAATATATAATTTCACCAAACGATTAAACGAAGGAAGATCGTCCACCATGATGGCAGCTTCCAACGACGCGCCGCGGCTCATAACTGCACTTCGTTAGCTACTTGAACAACAACAGTGTTAAAATCTACAAACTTTAATATTACCACGTATCATAAATGCTCCTGAAACGCTTCATTATACACCACACAACATCAATAAGCAACATAGTCCACATGGCGTACCAAACCACCCTCACCAAATTATCAACAAAGCACTTTGGTTAGAATCCCTGTCCGGTGGTCGAGTGGAACTGTTATCGGCAGGAAAGGCAGAGTTATCTATGAGGTGATGGTTGGACGTGAGAGGTGGATTAGGCATATCAATCAGTTGAGAGCGAACAATGACAAAACCCAAGGACCCCACGAACCACCAGCTATGCATTGGGACATTCTACTAGACACGTTCGGGCTGGAAGTTGAGGGTCAGCAACTCGGTGAGACAAAACAAATGCCGCAAACATCCGTTGCACAATGCAGGCGGAAGCGGAAAAGACCACAATGGCTGCAAATCGATCCCCGGGCGAAAAGCTATTAACACAATCGAGTTCGAAAGCTGTGCAAGCCGACTCAATTCGAAAAGAGCGGTATTAGAGACGCACGCGGAGCTGAATTTGGGAATCGAGTGAGAAATGATCGACCAAAAGATACCAGCCCGCGTCAAAAGAATCGAAATTTTCCGTCAATATGATTAATCCGTGGAGTGAAACTCACTCACACTGGCTGAAAACCAGATGCAGAATAGTGAGCGACCTTGACCTCTTAAATTAGCATGTTTCGGTTACCAATAAATAGAGTTAACCTATCCTGTAGATTTACTCTCTGACTACCGAGTTCTGGTCTTCTTATTGCTCCGCTTGGATGGGCGCGTAACTGAGTAGTTGGACAGTCGCAGTCTCACAGGGCAGCAAAGTAGCAATACAAGAGTTGTCAGAGGTAGAGAGGAAAGGAAAAGTAACAGCGTTATAACAGATATTAGGACATCGGATTGCCACATGACATTGTAGAGCGATCTCGACAGGACTTATGCCTGGTCATCCAATAACCAGCTCCAGTTCAACGTGACCAATTGCGAAGTCGTAAGCGTATGATACCAGCTTATCTATGAATATCGATTTGGGGACCAGCAGTTACAACGTGTTTCCTAAGCTAACGACCTCGGGGTGATCATGCAGTACGATCTTGGCTACTCGAGACAGGCTGAAAAGGCATCAAAGAGCCAGTCAACATCTTGGACTCTTATGGAGGGCCTTTGGAAATATTGGGCCATCAATCTTTCCGCAAATGTTGAACGCCTACGGGAGGCCCCACATTGAATATGCGATCCAAGCCTGGCGTCCTTGGCGCAAGCGCGAGATCAATGCACCTGAAGCTCCACAATGTAGAGCAATGAAACTCGTTAGAGGATTGTTTCATCTTTCCTACCAACGCAGACTTCAGTCCCGGAGATTGTACAGTGGTGAATATCGACGTCGGCGAAGAGACCAAACCATGGTTTACTTAACACTGACGAACCCAATTCACCCATGTCGCAATCTGTTGCAGGTGAGCCAAAATACCAACCTCAGAGGCCATCAGCTCAAACTGGCTACGCCCTACTTTCGACTTTATTGTCGACGAAATGTTTTCTCCCTTCGTGTGTCCCGTGCCTGGAATGCACTTCCGACTTACGTTATTCTTGCCCCTACATTAACGCTTTACAGGAAACGTCTTGATGAAACCCTTTCCAACTTGCATTACTTGATATAGTCCGTTCCGCTTTGAGGATGAAATAACGCAAACCTAACCGTGTGCTTAACAGCCCTCACCGCAACGTGGCGGTGAGGAGACATGCAGAAGTGTCCATGTGCTTAGCCTGGATGTTGCTAAACTGGCTTAATATACCACATCTATCAAATGAAGAAACAAACGAGTAAGCGTTGTCGTTTCTGTTTTTCGTTCTCACGCATTTACTGAATTATAACAGCTCTATATACTATTTTGCGTGTAAAAACCCCATTACCACTTCAAGCTATCGTTATACAGTAGTACATATAACTCGGTGAACGCTTGAAGTAACCATATACGTATTCGATGATCCTTCCATATTTAATTTTTACTCCAACCATCTTACGGGACTTGTCAAGCACAAGTTTTTCCCGTGATAAAGCATTGTTCCTAGTTCATTGCTGCGGTGGTCCTTTAAGTCAGACGACAGTTTTGCTCTTCGCTTTGAACCGGAGTTCGGCTGACAGTCTGTTGCGTAGTGAATGCCATCGTTACAGTATCCTAAGTACTGTCTGGCTAGTTTCTGCAGACCTTAATTATCCTTGGGCCGCACCCTTTGTAGCTTTCTGATCTTGGCAGCCTTGAGAGAGTAGCACCAAAATCATTCAAGAGCAGGGTCTCATGAACAAAGCGCCACTGCTCCTGCTTGTGTGCCCTTGCTTCGCATTCATCATGCTCTTGAGACTGGGTGACGCCGTGAACTTGACGGTTCTGCTTGGGGTATTTATCCGGGACTCTTGTAAGCTCTGCCTCGTTAGTTTGCGCTCGCCCCATGGAATGTCTCGAAATATGCGGACCAAAACGAATACTTTCTGGAGACGAGCAGTTGAAAGCAACGCTGCTTCCTCCTAATCGTCAGAGTTTTGCACAGCCGTAAGAAGTCTGGCTTCGTCATAACGCTTGCAATTCGGGTAGCGTGTGATCCTCGTCAAGTTCGAGGGTGTAGTCAGAATACCGTGGAGGTTAATTGTAGTATTCCATTGGTTCAGGTCATCCGCCTGTTTCCCTTTCCATAAATTCGATGTTGACTCAGGAACGTTGGTACATATTATAGTCAGGTAATCCAACTGTTTATCAGCGTCTTCCCTGGGATTAACGAAGTACGAAGCGATGAACCGCACGACTCACAGGAAAATCAAAAGTGAATGCCATATCTTCAGTAATACAAATGGACTGTCAGAAGATGCAAATAAGTAAAAAATCCATTGTCACAAAGTAATGAAAGCGTAAATGTTTCACGTTCACTACAGGGGTCTCCATCTAGAAGGCTGATGGAGGGTAGCGTTTGACAAATCCCAGGTGGGGGGGGGGAAGATGTGAAGAATAGAGTCCAGTACAGATCGAAGGCGCATGCATGTCTAAAGGGAGCTCGTGGAGTTCGCTAGGTCCGATATTCTTTGTTATTTATTATTTGGAACTGGACCGGAGTGTATCATCAGTGGGCTGTGGAGGCGGGCTGGTTGGACTGCATAAAAACTGATTATTAGATAGAGGACGATAGGACATTTCCACCGCTGCAGACCCGATGGTGCACCTGCAAGGTGTCACTCCGCCACCGCACTCCAATCGAAGGCTAAAAGGATCCACCTCCCACTTAGAAACCCAGATGTCGTCTTAGGAGAATCGTATCCGAGCGCTCGCGGACCAGACTAGCCTTACAGTATCTGTAGAATGGGGAACAGTGGTTGCTTGGAGCCAAGATAATCGCATAGTAAAGGTGTTCGCCTCTGTCACAGAGTTTCACGTCTTCTTCTTCTTCTTCTTTTGCACATAGCCC
Organism: Dicrocoelium dendriticum; assembly: GCA_944474145.2. Classification (NCBI taxonomy): domain Eukaryota; kingdom Metazoa; phylum Platyhelminthes; class Trematoda; order Plagiorchiida; family Dicrocoeliidae; genus Dicrocoelium; species Dicrocoelium dendriticum. The sequence continues at coordinate 61,694,599 of OX104066.1, forward strand.
ACTTATCATACACTCATTCGAATCAGGTTAACTCCCCTTGTTCAGTAGGCATATTTTTTCGGAATTATTTCCTACGCAAAGTGATTTGTGCCACCCGTTGTTTTGGCGCGCTTCGTGCTTCTATCCAGACGCACTACCATGTTGCTTTTTAACAGTTTCATTACTGTGACACTGTGATCGATCAAGGATCCTTCGCGCTACTGGTGGTTATAGAATTACATCCATAGGATCATGTCTAAGGAGGATACGACTCAATCTGTGGTTTTAATTGCATTCCCCTGCCGACATGAACGCCCTACAGGCGCCCGATAAAAGTCCCGATGATACAAGTTTTGGGTGATTGTGAGGACTAAATTCGGGCGTTCAGAATAATATTGCAGCCGCATTCACCCAGACTTGCGTAAGCATTTTCCATTACTTTTAACGCGCTTCGACGAGCAATGAATCGTTTCGCACGCACGACATTTTGCACGCCATAACTTATTCCTCTGTATGTTAATGTGGTGTTCAGTGCCGAGCGTTCGAAGTTAATATCATTTGGGACTAAATTCAGGTGCTCAGAAGCAAATTGCTGTAGCATCCCCTCCTCCGCGGGTAACAGTTTTCCATTACTTGTAATACATGTTTAGTAACACTGCAGATGTGCATACAAACACACTTTTCGGCGCTCTAAATTACTCTTATGTGCTGAAATATACGGTTATTGCTGGGCGCTTGAATTTCGTCCCGACTGGGACCAAATTCGGGCTCTCAGCAAAAGGTGGCAGCAACCTTCCCCAATTCACGGTTCACCAATTTCCGTCGCTTTTAATGCAGTTCCACGGTCTCTACAGGAATGTGCCCATTAGTCAGAAATAGTGCACATCGTCACAAATGTGCTGGAGGCAATGCACGTTAAATACTAACTCTTTATCATCGTAGAATGCCGCATACTGGCCGTTAATTTTACCCAGCACTTTATCCACCAGCTTTAGTTAGTGAGAGCGCCACTTATTGCTGCAAAGCACATAAGCTGCAAGCGAGAGATTAATGAACCTTTGGTACATGTGCTTCGGTAAGATGCCTTGTAGCGTTAGCGGCCCAAGGTATAACAAGAACTGACGGAACTCAGTGGCCTTTAATCTTTCAACATCCTCAAGGGTGCGACATTTTCTAGGAAATTCCGCAGTCAAACATGCAGACCGTATCCACAAGCGCTTCTCGATTCGACGGTAGCTTTAGGTGGTAAACGAATTTTGCTTTTAATAGGTCCACAACACACAACGTTTCAGTCCGTTTCACAACTTCCAGGCACAGCATGTGCATATACTCGATGGGGAATCGTGATATCATGTATATTTCGAGGGCTTCGAAAGGTGAATCAGTGATGTGATGTTCAAATTGGCGCGGAGAAAGGAAATCTTCATTTATCCGCAGGATATCCTTCATAGATATCGGGAAACTCATCCGCCGATCTTGCTGTAGGCCTACGATATGAGCATTTGAGGCGAAATGTCAGCCTATCGACGGCCGTACACTTTTCGTGTGAGAAGTATCCTAAATGTTATTTAATCTGTTTTATTGACAACGCACATAATGTCTAATTGGACGTGTGGAGCGCAAAGACGAATGAGCACACCGTTCTTCAAATCCAGCATAGTCGGTTGCCGACGACAAATATGTCCGATTGGGCTTGCATAATTCACAAAGTATGGACTATAACTCTTATCCGGAACTGCGGAAAAAGGACGTCCCATCGACAAGCAATTTCAGCGGTAACTTATGCGGTGGTGGAGCAATAGTTCGCAATAAAATGCGCCGCAATCCTGCTTCTAGTCCAACGTGCACGTACCGTCCACCACGGATGAAGCGTTTCGGGGCAGTGACGTGGTGTGTGTATGAGTGTGCAGGAAGATGCCAGCAACTCGGGATGTAAACGCCGGAAATGGCGCAGTAACATGTTACGTTGCGCAACTGAGTGGTTCGCCTCCAGAGAGCTACTGCGGAGGTTCCTCAAAACTTACATAATCCTAAGGCCGCAAAAGGATGCCTAACAAAGCATTGTCTGGCATTAGCGTAACACATACACTGGGTCCTCTTTACTTCACGGACCTCCATATGGTACTCAGTACTTACGGCATACGCAGTTGCTGTTACAGCTGCAACGAGCAGTTAAGGCCAAAAGTACGAGGAAGTGCTAACATCAACAGGTTCCTCATCACGCAACTGATCCAGCATGCGCACGCTCGGTGATGAAGCTAAATGATATCGCATATGACAGAATATGGTGTATATCTGGCGTTGCACGTCAAGATGTGAGCATGCTCAAAAGCGAGGACATTTTGTCCGTTGTTGTCATTCAGTACGCATTTCTCAGTTGCATCCTACAGATTCCCTTTCTAGTCAGCAGTTACAGTCCTCTGAAAATGTATTTTCCATTATTAACACGTACTGTGTCTAACTTTCGTTCCAATTGTCCAGAGCCTAAACTACCAATGCCTGACACTCGTACTGGTACAGTTATTGCACGCGATAGAACAACACAAGTTGACATGGAACTTGATTCAGCCTCTCCTATCACTATAGTACCGAGTAGTTTTTATGACATTCATCTACATGACATGCCTATACATCCTTCAGCCTATCGATTTGACAGTTATACAAAGGCTCCGGTAGAAATACTGGGGCTTTTGGTATTTATGTTGTAACTTGGGGCCGTGCAATCATCACTTGCTGTGTAGGTTACTCGCGGAAATAACCGTCGCTTACTCGGACGCAACGCTATGGTTGCACTGGGAGTCATGCCGTCCCTAGCTCGTATGCGTATCATGGCAATTAACCTATCAGACCTACAGATACAGTACCCGAAACTGTCTGAACAAACAATAGGGCGCGCTCCCTCTTCCGTTCACCATTATTGTCTGAAGCAGGATGCTAAACCGGTAGCTATTGCTCATCCACGTCCAATTCCTTTGGCCAGAAGAGAGACGGTTTCGTCAGCATTACGGTAAATGATTGTAGAGGATCTCATTGAACCCATTAACTGTTCTGAATGGGTCCACCCTATGGTTACAGTCCTCAAGAAGGACGGTACAGTAAGAATATGCAATGATCTGCAGGCCTTAAATCAATAAATCGCGGTAGAAAAGTTTGTGCTTCCAACCGCGAATGAACTATTAGTCAAACTAGCCGGCGCCCGATTTTTTTCAAAATTGGACCTTAGGAAGGCTTTCTTTCACATTGTCTAATTAAGGAGTCAAGACCGCTGACCGCATATTTTACTATGGACCGCCTCTTTCAGTACAAAGTCTTGCCAATGGGCTTGCGTTCAGCCCCAGCAGCTTGGCAAAAGTTTATGGTTCATTCATTTACCAATTTACCTGGTCAAATAGTATACATGGACGACATCTGTGTATTCGGTAGGACTCCAGAAGAACATGATTCACGACTGCATGCTGTGTTACGTCGACTACATGATCTTAACCTCCGGTTAAACCGCGAGAAGTGCAAAGTTAATGCTAGTAAAATCGAGTTCCTGGGCCACATTATAACAACTGACGGTATGAAGCCGAGTTTTGACAACGCGCGTGCCATCACTGAGGCTCCTTGTCCAGAGAACTCCACTGAAATACAGCATTTTCTAGGTACGTGTTATTACAACCTACGTTACCTACAGGATTTCACAAATATTGCTGAGCCACTGCGTGAACTGACAAAGGAGAAAAGTGTATTTGCTTGGAGTCCACCCCAACAAAAGGCATTTGACGATATAAAACGCCGCATTGCTTCCACACCAGTTATGGCGATTTTCGACGAGACGTACCCAACGATTGTCTCTACTGATGCATCAAACATTGGGTTGCATACTATACTATCTCAAATTCAAAATGGGCATGAAAGAGTTATTGCATACGCTTCCAGAAAATTGTCGGCGGCAGAGCTTTCTTACTCTGCCAGGGAAAAAGAAGCCCTTGCCTGCGTTTAGACCTGGATGAAGTGGAATTTGATCTTGTTCGGAAGCCCCTTCACTCTTCGTACAGACCACGCAGCGCTAACTAGTTTACTTACTCGATGAACAAATGGCATCAGGCCACTTCGGATACATCGCTGGTATGCACGATTGTTAACATACCATTTTCAAATTAAATTCCGTCCCGGACGCGAAAACCATGTAGCGGATGGGCTCTCTCGACTGCCACTCAACGAAACTTAAAATAATGAGGATGATAGAGGTTACTGGTGTCTTCCCTGAGTAATGAACCAATCTCAGCCCTGACTAAGGGAGTACTCCAGAAGGCGACTCAGGAAGATGAGACACTCTGCCACGTTCAGGAGTATCTGCTAAACGCTTGGCCACAAAACAATAAGATCACAGGCGAGTCGCGTCCGTACTTCGTGCTGCGTCACGAACTTTCATTTGTAGATGGATGTTTAATGCGCGGCGAGAAATTTATGGCTCCTCGGAGCTTGGTACAAAAGATCATGCTATGTGCTCACGAAAGCCACTCTGGTATCGTTGGTACGAAACGCAAGGTTGACGCATGATTCTGATGGCCCAGAATGTCACATGAAATAGAAAACCTTGTTCATGACTGCTCTTCATGTCAAAGGGCAGACAAGAATTCAAGACCGGTTTCATCCCCTATACAACCCATTGATTATCCTATGCGACGGGAGGCCAAGATAGCTCTTGACATCATGGGTCCATTTAACTCAGCTCCTCAGCATCAAAGGAACTGTTTGGTGGCGACCTACATTTACAGTAAATGGCATGAAGTCCATTTGTGTGGAGAGGTGACTACTGCCAGCATTATTCGATGGCTGAAATACACGTTTTCCCGCCTCTGTTTACCAGGGGAGATAGTGACGCATAACAGGCCGAAGTTTACAAGCCACGAGTTTCTTTCGTTCCTTCAACTTCACGCTATCCGATACTCACGTACAACGCCGTATATTCCAGCAGCAAACGGCATGGTAGAGCGGTTCAATCGATCCTTGAAAGATAGTATTCAAACTATTCGCTTATCTGGTACAGGTTGGGAAGATGCAGTTCTACAAGAACTATTTTCTTACTGAACAGCACACCACCAAATCACAGAAAAACATGCCAGCTGAACTCCTGCTCGGGCATGCTCTTCGGACAAAGTTGAATGCCGCACTTTCGATTCCTGCAACCAATAATTGCGACGAGTTAGATCGTCGCCATCGATATCAGACCACTTACCAGAATCTTCCTACTCCGCTCCATCCCGAAACATTCGTGCGCGTGAAGGTAAACGCTGCATCAAAAGGACAGCCTACGTTATCGGATCCGATAAGAATAACGCGTGCATGTGGGCGAGGCACTTACCGGCTGGAGGATGGTTACACAGTCAACGCCCGGAGATTATTCACAAGTATCAGACGAACGGAGCATGTGTCACTAACCTTCACTGACAAAACTACGCAAAGCACGCAGCTCCGTAAGACGGGCCGAGAACAAAGACCACCGAATCGATATGGTTTCGATGCGTCACATGATTAAGCGGAGAGATGTTGTGTATTCTGTCAGCATGATTAATGGCTAGTTTAAACAGTCAGATACACACAACCCCAGACACACACAAAAGCGCCCAATTCTCTGCTTCCCTGTTGGTTCATTCTTCTCCTTGCGACAAGTTAATGTACTCACGTAGTTAAACACGTATCAGATTACAGTAGTTCGTTTACTGAAGCGACCTTCTCACTTCGGCTCGTGCATTTTACTTTTCGCACACAACACTCCCATTTCAAAGTAGCGTTATGCAGTAGTGCATTTAAATCGGCAGACGCTTAAAATGACGATTTACTTATTCGTTGATCCTTTCAATCTTATTTCTTACTCCAGCCATCCTACGGGGCCTGTCAAGCGTATGATTTTTTTTAATCGTAATAAATCATTGTTCATTGTTCTAGGTCTTGAGCGTGGGCTTCTTCGTTTCTGGTTGTCGGTAGCTCGGGCACGCCATGGACGAGAATAAGTCTTTTGCTACTCTCCGTGTGGTGGTCGTTTGAATTATTTTTACCCTGCTGCTGTTCGCTGCATGGAACATCCCGAAATATGCGTATTCCGCTGTTTTCAGTCCGCAGGCGGAATGCCGACAAAAGCACCGTCTCGGCATCATCTATTGATCCCAATGTTACTCGGGTTAGCCGGGACTCCCCATTATATTAGTCGGACTAGATTGAATTACTATTTTTTTTCATAAAGGAAATATCATTGCTTTGAATCATCCAGCTGTTTACCCTTTAAGTATACCCTGGACCCAGGAACGTTGGTTCATATATGTGCCAACGCCCCGTAGTTCCGCCTGATTTTAGGTGATGTAGAAAGTACGGTCATCGAGGGATTTAGTGATGTCTGTGCAGATTGCACCTGGTCCTTCACCCGTTTTGTAGATGTACTAGGTGAGGCTACTGAGGTCGCACTCCAATTATACCGAGAAGCAACGGTTGCATAGGTGGGTCGGTCTTTAGAACGCTTCTGATTTCGTTGGTCAGTCGGAAAAGTGGGTGTTACCGATGTTGCATCAATCTATAGGCTGGATAAGAAGGTGTAAACGGTGGGGCTTGTCATGCTTCTATCGGTCGTGATGACGAGTTGGTTCGTGGTTCCCAAGGTTTATAGTACATCGTGACCGCGTGCACTCCTGGCACTTTTCCTTGGTTTCGGGGCAGCAATTGAGGGAGACAGATGAAGTGCAATATGCGTTATTTGCGCTTCGAGCGAAGCAATTTTTGCATTCAAACGATGTTCGGTTTCGGTGACTAGGCTGTCGCATTTTTGTGTCAACGCTGGTACGCATATTACTAGTGGAACCGTCCTGCACTTCGGACAGAACTAAAGTGAACCCGGCGTATTGTATTTCTTTATGTCGTTTCTATAGAGGTTGACGCGTTTCGAATGGCATCGATTTTGGAAATTAATACAAGTCAACCCTCATTTTACTCCCCTAGCACAACTTTGACTACAACAAAATAAATCACGGGCAATGTTGATCTTCAGCAAAGCAAAGATTCCCATTACATTAATATGAATCAATATCAGAAATCATTTCAGGGTAAAGAATTCTTTTCGGTAACTCTCATCGGACCCAAACGTTTACATAACAGTGATTGTGGAGATAGCATCAACTGGGGCTGGGATTGACTTCTGGACTGTTTGAATGACCAAAATCGATTACTTGAGACAGAGATAGAGATGGTAGACCAAGTAAACTAAAACAAAGGTATACACAAGGCTCAGCAGTGCAATGTAATTAAGTAGGTAAGATAACAGCCAAATAACTAAGGAACGGTGTCCGTTGGCCTAGGTAGTAGTATCGGCCGTATAAATCGTTTTTGGACACATAATTCTGGCTTCAGATGGTGAATGTACATAGTCTCGGCGATGGATAAGAGCTGTTTGCGGAATCCTTGGGAGAAGTGTTCAGGTAATGAGTAAATGACTTTGAAGTCATTCTCTGAAGGTGTATGGCCACATTCAAGGAGGTGCGACATGATAGACCTGTCTGAAGACCTCATTTCGCCTTTGTAAAACCATGTCGGGATGTGTTCACGAACCCTTTGAGCTAGGCGTCTCGTCGTGCGACCCACATATCGTGCACCACAGGAGCACGAGTACTGATAAATGATCATTGAACAGGTCAACAGCGGTAATCTATCCTTCAAGGGTTTTGTAAGCAACGGTTTCTTGCGAAAAACGATTCTCAGGCGGGCCGCGAAATAAGTTTTCTCGACAGCATCTTTCAGGCGTCTGGATAACAAATCAGCTGCAGAATCACGTTGCACGTTAAATGTTCAGTTCACTTTCAATGGTGCAATGTACCGTCAGATTGACGGAGTGGCCATGTGATCTCCTTTGGGGCCGCTGCTGGCTGATATATTCATGGCGAAATTGGAACATGGCCCACTTGCAACGCACATCCGTGAAACCGGAATGTACGTACGGTATGTGGATGACACCTTCGTACTTTGCAAATCCGAAAAGCATGCGGAACAGTTGCTGAAAACTTTCAATGACGCACACGAGAATCTCCATTTCACTTGTGAACAGGAACTCGGAAACCGGTTACCTTTCTTGGATGTAGAAGTTATCCGTAACTCGGATGGATCATGCAGCAGAAAGGTACACAGAAAGCACACATGGACTGGGCAGTACACTAACTTCCACAGCGCAGTACCACTACAGCACAAGCGGAGTTTAATCAGATCTCTCGCCTTCAGAACGCGCAGTAATTGTACACCGGATACCGTCAACGAAGAACTACAGAGAATCAACGACGCCCTCAGGGAAAATGGCTATCCTGATAAATTTATCACGAAACATTTGAAGGAACGCAATCGAAAGCCACCTAGGAGCATTGCTCCTAAGAAAGAGCTTTTCATACATATACCCTTTAAGGGTGATTCTGCAGCTGATATGTTATCCAGACGCCTGAAAGATGCTGTCGAGAAAACTTATTTCGCGGCCCGCCTGAGAATCGTTTTTCACAAGAAACCGTTGCTTACAAAACCCTTGAAGGATAGATTACCGCTGTTGACCTGTTCAATGATCATTTATCAGTACTCGTGCTCCTGTGGTGCACGATATGTGGGTCGCACGACGAGACGCCTAGCTCAAAGGGTTCGTGAACACATCCCGACATGGTTTTACAAAGGCGAAATGAGGTCTTCAGACAGGTCTATCATGTCGCACCTCCTTGAATGTGGCCATAGAGCATCAGAGAATAACTTCAAAGTCATTTACTCATTACCTGAACACTTCTCCCAATGATTCCGCAAACTGCTCTTATCCATCGCCGAGACCATGTCCATTCACCATCTGAAGCCAGAATTATGTGTCCAAAAACGATTTATACGGCCGATACTACTACCTAGGCCAACGGACACCGTTCCTTAGTTATTTGGCTGTTATCTTACCTACTTAAGTACATGGCACTGCTGAGCCTTGTGTATACCTTTGTTTTAGTTTACTTGGTCTACCATCTATATCTCTGTCTCAAGTAATCGATTTTGGTCATTCAAACAGTCCAGAAGTCAATCCCAGCCCCAGTTGATGCTATCTCCACAATCGCTGTTATGTAAACGTTTGGGTCCGATGAGAGTTACCGAAAAGAATTCTTTACCCTGAAATGATTTCTGATATTGATTTATAACACAATACTTCGTTTCGGATTACCGGTATGGTGGTCATGATGGCCGATTACCGTAGATGGCGGACACAGACGGTAGTTGGGCCAAGCAATGAGAACTCCGAAATTAGCCAGAGAACATCCACCAAATTTGAACAGATTGGTGTACCGAAGAAATATGTTGGTGCACAATTCACAACGAAAATTCATGTGGGGCCAGGGGCAAGGTCCAATCATTTTTTGAAAATATTCAAGGCGGGTGAGGATACAACTAAGTTTGGGAGAGTTCCAGGGTTGGTACACCCAAAAAGAAAATTAATTCCGCCGGCGTTCCAGGCGGCTATACTGTGCACACAATTTCAGAGGGTTGCCTCTGTGATCGGTTTTATAGCTGTTTCAGCAAGTGATGGCATACGTGATTAGGGTCACTCAATATTTGATAGATCAATATGAGATCGCAGCGCAGCCTTTGGTAGCGGCCACTGAAAACTCCCAGTGTCTTCAATCTTTAGTGGTAGGACTGCTTTGGTAGGCCCTTGACGTTCTTTGTAGCCCTGCGTTGTGGTTTCTCCAGCACCACAAGGTCACGCTTCAACCACGGTTGCCAAGTTTGGATGACGTATTCTACGTGAGGGCGCACGTAAGAATTGTGCATCATGGGGCATATGGATGGGTCGAAACTTCCGAAGGCTCTCCGCAGCAAGCCGCCTTGCTGGTTGGCTCTCTTGGTAGCTGCCACTGACGATTTTTAACGGTTAAGGTCACTTTGAATGTGCACACCAACGTTGCATGCCTGGAAGTGGTTTGCAATACATCTGACCCAAGCCTATACACGTAGTCATACGCAATTGAACAGCGTGACATTTTTCCACATTGAACGGTAGGGTATTCAAAACTAACCAGTTTGAAATCGTGCTCAGTTCACGCAGTAGCTTTTCGTGGTCGTTCGGTTCTCTGATCGCTCGCCATAACTTGATAGCGTTCGCGAAAATTAGGAACTCGGAAGTAATTTCCTCCGCCAGATCTTTTATGAAAAGCAAACTTAACCGGGACTCGAGCACCGTGCCTTGTGGTACGCCGCACTCCACCTCGATTGCTCGGACTGGAATTCTAGTACTCTCACTTCCAACCGACGTTCGTGCAGGAGACTGCCTATCCAATACAGCAGTGGGCCACTAATGCCATAAAGCTTACGTTTATGGAGGTGAATTCGGTGGTCTAAGCGATCAAGTGCTTTTGAGAAGTCCAGGAACATGACATCGACCCCGGCTCCACCATCAACTGGTTCAGTCCAGCCATTGCGTGCAATTATCAGGTTCGTAGTGCATGAGCTTTTTGTCTGAAGTCACCTTGCGCTGGTGCTATCATGTGATGATTTTCCAGATGCTGCATGAGGACACCAGCGATGATAGACTCCATGACTTTTGTAAGTACTGGGAGTAGTGTTACCGGACGGCACTTGGTTGGCTAAGCGCAACTACCTCCCTTATAAACATGAGTGATGACGCCTCGCTCTCATATTGTTGGAATATGGTTCTCCTCCATACAGCACTGATAGAATATAGCCAGAGGTTCCGCCGGATCACTGGCTGCTGCTTGTAAAGCCTTCGGTCGAATGTTGTCGAGCAGGAAAGCTGTTGATACGCAGGAACAACCGTTTCTTTAACACAGTTTCTGCAGTAAACATGATATTGGATAAAGCTGACGGTGGGACAATAGAAACAGGGATAACCGTTGGGCCTGTTACTCACTGGAACGTTTGTAAGTAATGAAATCGTAAGAGATCGGCTGCTTCCGTCGCTGATCGCGTGCACCCGTCAGTCGTGATCAGTGCAGGAATTCCGCGTTTCACCTTACGAAGACCATTAACATGTGTGTATAAGAGGTGGTTGTTCGTGCAGAATCGCTTCATTAACTGCTGCTGATGCGTCACCTTGTCCTCGCGGAGCAAACTCACACAGAAGTTACGGTGTGCCACGTAGGCAGTCCAGGTTTCGGAATTCGGGAAGTCCTTTTGAGCTCCTCATGCTAAGTCCCTCAAGGACATGCATTTATGTGTTCAACTCCTCGGAAGTGAATTGCTTCTCCTTTGACGATGGAGAGATTTCTGTTCAGACGCGTGCGTTAACAGTGTGCTCAGTGTCCTTGTGAAAATGCCCCAGGCGGTTTCGGGGGGGGGGGGGAGCATTCAGTTAAGTAGGTCCAAAATGCCTCCTTAACAAATGCGGATAACACGTAGTGCGTGACCGGATACACGTTATCATCCTATTCCTCAGGATATTTCGCATAACATACATCGATAAACAGTAAAAGGACATAATCACTGCGACCCAGTGGTGTGTTTGTAATTATTCCTTCGACCATGTGTTCTTCGTCTGTGAGCACTAGATCAAGTATCGACGGCAGTTCGAAATCTGGTGGGAGAGGTCACATGGTTATATAGAGGGTAGCTGGAAATTACACATTGTAAACAGGCTTCAAACTGTATGCTAGCGGTCGCCGCTATTTCCAGTTCGTGCACATTAAAGGCACATGTGATGAGAATGTGACTGTATAACATGCACAAAGCAACCCGAAGAACGTGGTTCAGTTCGAAGTCCATTTCAAACGTAGAATTTGGTGGACAGTAAATCACAGCTATAAGACATGTGTCTTTGTTCCGCAACCATAGCCGGCACCAAAACGAATCTGGGGCACGGATTTTTATATGGTAAATAAGTTCACATCGGAGGTTAACCTTGTGATACAGAATTACGTCACTACTTCTTCCAGCTCTGTCATTCCGAAGCAGCGACATACCAGGTAAATCGACCTCAGAATCTGCCATGGCGAGGCTTAACCAGGTCTCTGTAATCATGAGATGCCGTGGTTGTGACGCCTGGTGTGCTCTAATTTCCGCCAACTTACTAAGAAAACCTTGAGGGTTAGTATACAAATATGATAGTGTTTTAATGTTAGAAGGGTGTGGGAGGACAATAAAATCGTGTTTAGGTTTAAACCGACCGTTCCTCGATCTGTCGCTAATCGTTTTTGCGTATGTCATTGGTTCTTGAATTTCAGGCAGGCCGTATGGTACCACGGAACATTCCAGATCGAGATGTCCCCTCGTGTGTCTCCCTGTCCCGTCAGGTATTGTGGGTGCTATTTTGTCTGCCACTCTGCAGGTTTGTGGAGGCAAATATGTTATTGATGTTGCATGTTCCAATGAAGTGCCGACCACTACTGACCGTGAGGCTGCTTTCTTTAGTCTATTCTCGGTAGGTAACCTGGAGCGATGGTTCAACCAGCTATGCAACAGGACTTCTGTCATTACTGTGGAGTGTAACACGACTTTCAATATTTTTGGACGGCAGCCCTTGTAGTTTGGAGATGAAGGAATTACCGTAGTGATTTGGCGATAACGTCGTCCAGAGAGAGCGCCTCGCGGATGTAGCACCAATGCTTCGATCATATTTATGTACTACGTAATCAAGAGAGCCCAGTAGTTCTGGAACCGCCATGAACAAATACGGTTTTCTTGCTTTCGTTTGTAGAAGGATCGCCATGGTTTACTTTTTCTTTAACCGATCTTTCTAAGGAATATCTGGTAGTATGCGTACTCCGTTTGACGAGCTGGGAAGATGAACTACCGTGGGTAGGACGATCTCTGTCTCCTGAATTGAGTTTAGGATTATTCGGAGAAATCTGGTTTCGCCGTAATGCACTGAATTTGGGTGACGCGCTACGCGTCGTAGCTGGCTTGGCTCAACCCGAATATCAATGGCATCGCAGATGGAATTCCATCTACCAATTTACCCATTTTTGTGCCAACTATGGACTCGAACGTTAGTGCACACGACAGTTAACGCAGTGTGGTTCTGTTTGGCGAATGTCGGTTTGAGTGTTGTGGCTAATAACTTGGATTATGTAGCAGGACCAAAAAAGGTTATGAAAACGGCTTAGCATGGCTCGTGCTTGGCCCAGAAAATGGACGTACTGGTGTCGCTCTGAGCGTTTTTATCGAGGCGATCGATGCGTATTTTACCCGGCTCTGGACTGCCGGTATTGTGACCAACTCGTGCTCAACATTTTCTCAGTAAAATATGCGTTGCTATGGAATAAATGTCCATCGAATATCAGAAAATGCTCCAACTATCTGCAATACAGACGGATGATCATCTTTTCTCTGACTATTTCCAATATCTTAACACAGCCAAAAGAGGACTCTGGATGATTTGTAGGAGAAAAATGTCATTGACACACTTTTAAGTTGCAATATCATCTACTTGTCTCAATCTTATAATTTTACATAGATGAACTCGTTAGTGTGTATTTACAGTCCATCTTATTCCTATCACTCTTATACTCCTGTCTAACCAATACTGTCTTCTTTTCCTTTGGTGTACTGTTTCAGAGATGAACTACTCCTCTCAAGCTGAAATCGCCACAAGGTCGTCGTTGTACGCAATGATTTTCCACCAAATTGTGCTTGGTCTATTAGCAAAAAGTTGTAAAACTTATTATGTTTTCGACTCCTCATAACTTATATTCTTCCTTATTTCACTGTTGGCCACGATTGGGCTGATCTCTCAAGGTGACAGACCACAGCTTCCAAGATAAACAATATTATACCCATGCAAAGCATACTACCACTGACTCACTGATCCGCATGATGGATCGGGCTGAGGCTTCATCACCCATAATGCATGTATAAAACAGCCCTTATAAAAAACATTTGTGATACAGGTGATGGCTTATATGATATTATGCCACACCGGCACACAGCCAGCCGAAGAATGGAAGTGCGCTTGAAACCCATCAAGGGAATACCCCACATGGAAGCAGGTTCCCTGGAGACGGTTCCATAAATGACTGTATTATTACTTGAACTTTTGGCCAAATTTGCATTTGTTATTGTTCCCAGTTTCTTATTTCTTATTTCTTTCTCTCTAATACTAACAAATTCCCATTCATTTCAGAAACCCATTTGGGACCCGTTGTACAAAACATGAACAAACACCTATTTTATGTGAACTCGATGTACAAATCGGTCAGTCCACTCAGTTGGATTGTGTCACGCACTGTCGAGGAATAAAACGTTTATTCATTTATTTATTTATTTGTGTATTTAGATGGCATGTAGGGATGAGTTACTAGCAGTCACGCCGGATGCGACTTGCATACTTAAAGGGCTAGTAATTGTCGAAGAAGGTGGCGTAAATGCCGTTGGGCGGTTAGTAAGACTGACTTTAGCCCTCAACTTATAGACAGAGCTCTGAGGGGTTTGCTATAGAACAAGATCGGTGTTGTTAGATTCTAATGGTAAAACCCTGAAGCTCACCATTTGCTGGACTGTTTCAGTCAGTTTTTCACACGTTCACGAACGATTTTATACAATTGACTATTGGGATTGCTCTGCATGTTTAGCGAAATCAGAGCACATCAGTCTGGTTGATTTGTCTCTTACACCGTAGTTGACACAAAGCAGCACAGCGGGGGTGAAACGCAGGTCCACAAAATGAACAAATAATACCTCTTCTGACTCCGCGTGCACCGTTCGGCTCACCATATTTGCGGTTAGGTGGAATCAATGTCATTGAGGGCTGTTGTCGCAACCGAGCGCTTCCCTTGTCTGGTCGCGTGAACTGGAGGGCGAGTGACGCTCGCGTTCTTTGTTCCAGTTGCACACTAGACGTCGGTTACCGTATGTGAGGGTGTCACGACGAGCACACGTACACGGAGCTTGGCTAGTCTATTGATCCACACTGGTTCCTGTAGGACCACCGTAGAGGATAATCAACGGTGCCCTATCTGCTGCATCGAGAAGGGTGGATAGTGGTTTGGATGCTACTGCTCAGACCTTCCCGTCTTCTTATTCCCCCTCTTACGCTTTTTCACTCTCACCGTCCACTTCCAACTTCTTGGCCCTCCCCCAACATGTTTTGCTAGGCATTTATCTTTTAATTTCAACTCACATGTGAACGCAAGGCGTCACTCCTCTCCTGTCGACAAGCCCATATACAACCAAGCGGTTCATTCCAGTTCATCGGCTTCCATTTGCAGCCCTCGATCCTCCTTCAGATTGGCATGCCTCAATGTACGCATACTGCTACAAATCGGTCAACAGGCAGCATTTGCCCGAACATTAAAGACCCTCTCAATCGATATCCGCTGCTTATCAGAGACCCGCCTGCAAGACTCGAGCTCTGTGCTCACTCTGCAATCCCCTTCAGATGACGCAAGCAGTATTTTCTCATTGCGCCTATCCGGTGACGATGCAACTTCGAGCACCAGCCAAGCTGGTGTTGGCATTGTCCTGAGTCCCCAGGCTGAAGCTGCTCTGGTTGATTGGATTCCAATCAGTAGCCGGATGTGTGCGGTCCGATTGGCTGGCTCGTTCAAAGCTTCGAAGTCGCGTGGGACTAATAGATGTCTATTCATCATCGCTGCCTACGCGCCCACACTGTAGTGATGATTCAGTAAAGAACGACTTTTACCGCCAACTGACCCAGCTCCTTCGCCACAGAAGAAGCACGGACACTGTTGTGCTGGCGGGGCATCTCAACACACAAGTTGGAAAGTTGTCCACTGATGAAATGCATCTGGGCGGTCAACACGGTGTAGGCTCGCGTAATGATAACGGTGAGCGGTTACTTCATTTGTGTGAAGATGCTCGCTTATTTCTTGCGAGCATTAATTTCCGACACAGCACCCGCCGGAGGGTGACTTGGCGCCCACCAGCCTCGAACCAGCCTTGCACGCAGATCGATCACGTTGCGATAAGTTACCGCTGGAGAGGCTGCATCCAGAATTGTCACTCGATTTGGAGCACATGTGTGGACATCGATCATGCACTTGTATGTGCTGACATGCGGATGCGCTTTGGCGGACGCCCACGACGATGTTGTGAGCGCATTGACACCGGCCAACTGACAAAGCCAGCTGTTCTGAATGAGTATCGAAGTATACTGACATGCGCGTTGAGTAATCGTGCACTGGAGACAAATGATGGTTACTGGTCACATGTTCGCCAGAGCTTATTAGCGGCAGGCAAATCCTCATGTGGTATGTCTAATCGCCAACGTGGACATTGGGTCTCTTCTCGGTCTCTGGAACTTATCGACGCTCGCCGGCATATCCCGGCTGGAAGTGAACACAATGAAACTCGCAAAGAGCTCCGGGCAAAACTCCGTGCTAGCCTGAAGAGAGACCGCGAATCTTGGTGGTTTCATCGTGCGTCAGAGATGGAAGTGGCCGCTGCCCTTGGCAACCATCGTAAGTTATTCCGTCTGATACGGGAAACGGGCAGCAGGAGACCTGGTGTTAGTGAAACTATACGTGACGAGAGTGGACAGCCTATCCACAATTTGTCAAAACGTTTGGAGCGTTGAGCTGAGCAGTTTGAAAAGCAATTTAATCGGCTAGAATTGTTCGTTTTGCCGCTCACTGATCGCCCTGCTCCATGGGCTGTCCCTTTAGATCCACCCTCTTTCTCAAAAGTCGAACGTGTGATCGGACTGTTGAAGTTGAACAAAGCCGCAAGACCAGATGATCTTCATCCAGCCCTCTTCAAATTCGGAGGCTCTGCTCTTGTTAATGCTTTACATGAATTACTAGTGGAACTGTGGGAGCAGGAGACTGTCACAACCGTTATTGGTCCCATCTTCAAAGGAGGCTCGCGCTCGGAATGAGGCAACCATAGAGGAATCAGTCTGATCTCCATCGCCTCCAAATTACTCGCCTCCATAATTCTTCACAGACTGACTGACGCTCGTGAAAGCCAGATTCGTGAGGAGCAAGACGGGTTTCGTCGTGGTCGTGGCTGCATCGACCACATCTTCACCTTGCGTCAGTTGTTGGAGCACCGTCACATATATTGTCGGCCCAACGTAGTCGTGTTCCTCGACATCAAAGGTGCGTTCCATTCGGTTGATCGATTTGCCCTTTGGAATTGTCTACTCAGGAAAGGTGTGCCCGAGAAATATGTAAATATTATCCAAGCATTATATGCGCGCAGCACGGGCAGAGTGAGGGCTTACGGCAAGCTGTCGCCACCCTTCAATATCTCCAGCGGTGTGAGACAAGGATGCCCGCTGTCACCTTTCCTCTTCAACTTCGTTATTGACGAAGTCATGGAGTTTGCATTTACAGGACATGACTTGGAAGGTGTGGAGCTACTCCCAGGAGAACGACTTCTTGACTTGGAGTATGCAGACGACATTGCCCTCATCTGTGACAGCTTCCAGAGGTGCCAAGCCGCGCTGGACAGATTAGCACTGGCTGTCAGCCACTTCGGGCTTTGCTTTGCACCACCAAAGTGCAAAGCGTTCCTCCAAGATTGGCAGGGATCACCTCCTGCGCTGACCCTTGGTGGGGATCAGCTAGAAGTCGTTCAAAAATTCAATTACCTGGGAAATTGTATCAGCGCTCTTGGGATCGAAGATGAGATCACGAACCGTATAACAAAAGCTTGAAGTGTGTTTGCCAACATTCACCACCTATGGCGGTGGCGCGACATTACACTCGTCCTGAAGGGTAAAGTGTACAATGCAGCAGTACGTTCGACCCTACTGTACGGTTGTGAATCCTGGCCCCTAAGATCGGCGGACATGAAGAGGCTAGTTACGTTCCACCATCGGTGCCTTCGCAGTTTGGCTCACATCCGGTGGGAACACCGCGTGAGTAACGAGCGTGTTCGACGCCCTGTTTACGGCCCAGGAAAAGGAAGTGAACCGCTCAGCACCGTTAGTTCACGCACCAGGCTCCGATGGCTCGGCCACGTGTTGCGCATGCCAGCCCATCGACTCCCTCGAGGTGCGTTGTTTGCTCACCGGGGATGTGGGTGGAAGAAGAGGAGAGGTGGCCAAGCGATGACTTGGTCCAGAGGAATGAAGTCCCTCACTTCAGAGCTATCCTCGGTTGGAGCTTCACGGCTCCCTGGTTGGGGTCCAAAATACGGTGAACACGTTTGGCTGGATATACTTGCTGACATGGCACGGAGCCGACCTCAGTGGCGTTCGTGCTATGAGTTTGTTTGTCCCTCCCCATCCCTTTTAGCCTTCCCCTCCACCTACGATCTCATTTCTTAGCGTAAAAAATAATAATTTTTTCTGTTTTTTTACCTAGTAGCTGGCTGGTAGCTTACCGGAACGATGCCTATCCGTTGCTGGAGCTCAGCTGGCATGCAACTGTGGTATTTATTTTTCCTTTATGTATTGTATTTATGTATGCATTTCCTTTATTTATTACGGTACACTAGCGGAGATGTATCCCCACCTCTAGCTGACATGTATAATGATGATGCTGATGGTTCCTGTAGGATAAATACGTTAGAATTGGCTTGTAGTGGGTGGTTGTCAGCGACAAGTGCCGGCGATAGTCGTCCTGACGGCACCACCTAGCGCCCAGGCGCCTGAGTTGGAACTAAATGCGGGCAGCCGAGAAGTATACATTTAAAAGCTACTAAAAGAATAGATTTATGATCGTAAATCGCTGCGTTAACAATTTCTGCATTTTTTCTTCATTTACCTTAAAGATGCGCTGTAGAAGTTTGTTTGCATACATAATTATATGTGCTGCCATTGGTCCATAGCTACTCCACTGGATCACCCTTTATTATCCCAGCGTTTGCCATGAATGACAAACGACACAATTCTCGTGACGGTTGCTCTGGATCCAGTGTCCGGCGCATGATACGCAGATGTGATGAAGAGCTTTTGAGCATGCTCACATCTTGACGTGCAACACCAGATATGCACCATATTCTGTCATATGCGATATTATTTAGCTTCACCACCGAGCGTGCGCATGCTGGATCAGTTGCGTGATGAGGAACCTGTTGATGTTAGCACTTCCTCGTACCTTTTGTCTTAACTGCTCGTTGCAGCTGTAACAGCAACTGCTTATGCCATAAGCACTGAGTGCCGTATGGAGGTCCGTGAATTAAAGAGGACGCCGTGTATATGTTACACTAATGCCAGACAATGCTTTTTTAGGCATTCTTTTACAGCATTAGGAGGATGTAAGTTTTGAGGAACCTCCGCAGTGACTCTCTGGAGGCGAACCTCTCAGTTGCGCAAAGTAACATGTTACTGCGCCATTTTCGGCGTTTACATCCCGAGTTGCCGGCATCTTCCTGCACACTCATGCACACACCACGTCACTGTACCGAACGCTTCATCCGTGGTGGACGGTAGGGCACCTTGAACTAGAAGCAGGATTACGACGCATTTTATTGCGAACTATTGCTCCACCACCGCATAAGCTACCGCTGAAATTGCATGTCGATGGGATGTCCCTTTTCCGCAGTTCCGGATAACAGTTATGGCCCATACTTTGTAAATTATGCAAGCCAAAGCGGACATCTTTGTCGTCGGCAACCGACTATGCTGGATTTGAAGCACGGTGTGCTCATTCATCTTTGCGGTTCACACGTCCAACTGGACATTATGTGCGTTGTCAACAAAGCAGATTAAATAACATTTAGGATACTTCTCGCGCGAAAAGTGTACGGCCGTCGATAAGTTGACATTTCGTCTCGAATTCTCATATCGTAGGCCTATAGCAAGATCGGCAGATGAGTTTCCCGGTATCTCTGAAGGATATCCTGCGGACAAATGAAGATTTCCTTTCCACGCGCCAATATGAACATCACATCAGTGATTCACCTTTCGAAGCCCTCGAAACAGACATGATATCACGATTCCACATCGAGTACATGCACATGCTGTGCCTGGAAGGTGTAAAACGGACTGAAACGTTGTGGTGTTGTGGGCCTATTAAAGGCAAATTTTGTTTACCACTCAAAGCTACAGTCGAACCGAGAAGCGATTGTGGCTACGCTCTGCATGTTTGACTGCGGAATTTCCTAAAAAATGTCGCACCCTTGAAGATGTTGAAAGATGGAAGGCCACTGAGTTCCCTCAGTTCTTATTATACCTTGGGCCGCTAACGCTACAAGCCATCTTACCGAAGCACATGTACCAAAACTTCATTAATCTCTCGCTTGCAGCTTATGTGCTTTGCAGCAATAAGTGGCGCTCTCACTACCTAAAGCTAGTGGACAAAATGCTGGGTAAAATTAACAGCCAGTATGCGGCAATCTACTGTGATAAGGAGTTGGTATGTAACGTGCATTGCCTCCAGCACATTTGCGATGATGTGCACTATTTCTGACCAATGGACACATTTCTGTAGGGACCGTAGAACTGCATTAAAACCGATGGAAATTGGGGAACCGTGAATTAGGGAAGGCTGCTGCCACCATTTGCTGAGAGCCCGAATTTAGTCCCAGTCGGGACGAAATTCAAGCGCCCAGCAATAACCGTATATTTCAGTACATAAGAGTAATGTAGAGCGCCGAAGAGTGTGTTCGTATGCACACCTGCAGTGTTAATAAACATGTATTACAAATAATGGAAAACTGTTACCTGCGGAGGAGGGGATGCTACAGCCATTTGCTTCTCAGCACCCGAATTTAGTCCCAAATGATACTAAATTTGGGAGCTCAGCACTGAACACGACATTAACATATAGAAGATTAAGTTGTGGCGTGCAAAATGTCCTTCGTGCGCAACGATTCATTGCTCGTAGAATCACGTTAAAAGTAATGGAAAACACTTATGCCTATCTGGGTGAATGCGACCGCAATATTATTCTGAACGCCCGAATTTAGTCCTCACGATCGCCCAAAACTTGTATCATCGGGACTTTTTTCGGGCGCCTATAGGGCGTTCATGCCAGCAGAGGAATACAATTAAAACCACAGATTGAGTCGTATCCTCCTTAGACATGATCCTATGGATATAATTCTAGGACCACCAGATAGCGCGAAGAATTCTTGAGGGATCACAGTGTCGCAGTAATGAAACTGTTAAAAAGCAACAGGGTAGTGCGTCTGGATAGAAGCATGAAGCGTGCCAAAACAACGGGTGGCACAAATCACTTTACGTAGGAAATAATTCTGCAAAAATATGCCTACTGAACAAGGGGAGTCAACCTGATTCGAATGAGTGTATGATGAGTGGGGTAGGTGAAAAAGAAGAAGAAGACGTGAAATTCGGGGACAGAGGCGAACACGTTTGCTATACGATTCTCTTGGCTCCAGGCAACCACTGTTCCCCATTTTATAGGTACTGACAGGTTAGTCTGGTCCGCGAGCGCTCGGATACGATTCTCCTAAGACGACATCTGGGTTTCAAGTGGGAGATGTACCGTTTTGGCCTTGGACTGGAGTACGGTGGGGGAAGTGACACCTTGCAAGTGCACCGTCGGGTCTGCAGCTGTGGAAATGTCCTGTCGCCCTCTATCTAATAATCAGTTTTTATGCAGTCCGACCAGCCCGCCTAAACACCCCACTGATGATGCACTCCGGTCCAGGTCCAAATAATAAATGACAAGGAATATCGGACCTAGCGAACTCCACGAGCTCCTTTTAGTCATGCATGCGCCTTCCATCTGTACTGGACGCTATTCTTCACATCGTCCCCCCACCTGGGATTTATCAAACGCTACCTTCCATCAGCCTTCTAGGTAGAAACCCCCTGTTGTGAATGTGAAACATTTACGCTTTCATTATTTTGTAACAATGGATTTTATACTTATTTGCATCTTCTGACAGGCCATTTGTTTTACTGAAGATATGGCATTCACTTTTGATTTTCCTGTGAGTCGTGCGGTTCATCGCTTCGTGCTTCGCTAATCCCAGGGAAGACGCTCAGAAACAGTTGGATGCCCTAACTATAATATGTACCAACGTGCTTGAGTCAACATCGAATTTATTGAAGGGGAAACAGGCGGATGACGTGAACCAAGGGAATACTACAATTAACCTCCACGGTATTCTGACTACACCCTCCAACGTGACGAGGATCACACGCTACCCGAATTGCAAGCGTTATGGTGAAGCCAGATTTCTTAGGGTTGTGCAAAACTGACGATTAGGTGGAAACAGCGTTGCTTTCAACTGCTCGTCTCCAGAACGTATTCGGCTCGGTCCGCGTCTTTCGAGGCATTCCATGGGACGAGCGCAAACTAACGAGGCAGAGATTACAAGAGTCCCGGCTAAATACCCCAACCAGAACCGTCAAGTCCACGGCGTCCCCCAGTCTCAAGAGCACGATGAATGCGAAGCAAGGGCACACAACCAGTAGCAGTGGAGCTATGTTCGTGAGACCCTGCTCTTGAATGACGTTTTTGCTATTTCTCTCTCGAGGCTGCCAAGATCAGAAAGCTACAAAGGGTGCGGCCCAAGAATAATTAAGGTCTGCAGAAACTAGCCAGATGGTACTTAAGATACTGTAACGCTGGCATTTACTACGCAACAGACTGCCAGCCGAACTCCGGTTCAAAGCGAAGAGCAAAACTGTCGTCTGACTTAAAGGACCACCGCAGCAATGAAATATGAGCAATGCTTTATCACGGGTAAGACCATGTGCTTGACAAGTCACGTAAGATAATTGGAATTAAAATTAAAATTTGAAGGATCATCGAATAAGTATATGGTTATTTCAAGCGTCCACCGAGTTAAATGCACAACTGCATAACGATAGTTTGAAGTTGCAATGGGATTTGTACACGCAAAATAGTATATAGAGCTGTTATAGTTCAGTAAATGCGTGAGAAAGAAAAACAGAAACGACAACGTTTGCTCGTTTGTTTCTTCATTTGACAGATGTGGTATGTTAAGCCAGTTTAGCTACATCCAGGCTAATCACATGGACACTTCTGCATGTATCCTCACCGCCACGTTGCGGTGACGGTCGTTAAGCACATGGTTAGGTTTGCGTTATTTCGTCCTCAAAGTGGAACAGACTTTATCAAGTAATGCAAGTTTTTTTCAAAAACGTTAATGTAGGGGCAAGGATAACGTAAGTCGGAGGGGCAATCTAGGCACGGGACACACGGAGAGAGGAAACGTCTCGTCGACAGTAGGGCGTAGCCAGTTTGAGCTGATGGCCTCTCAGTTTGGTATTTTGGCTCAGCTGCAACGGATTGCGACATGGGTGAGTTGGGTTCGTCAGTATTAAGCAAGCCATGATTAGGTCTCTTCGTCGATGTCGATATTCACCACTGTACGATCTCAGGGGCTGAAGTCTGCGTTGGTAGGAAAGATGAAACAATCCTCTAACGAGTTTGGTTGCTTTACGTTGTGGAGCTTCAGGTGCATTGATCTCGCGTTTGCGCTAAGGCCGCCAGGCTTGGATGGCATATTCAATGTGGGGCAACACGTAGGCGTTCAGCATTTGCGGAAAGATTGATGGTTCAACATTTCCAAAAGCCCTCCGTGAGAGTCTAAGATGTTGACTGGCTTTTTGATGCCTTTTCAGCCTGTCTCGAGTAGCCAAGAGCGTACTGCACAATCACCCTGAGGTCGTTTTCTTGGGAAGCACGTTGTAACTGCTGGTCCTTAAGTAGATATTCGTAGATAAGCTGGCAGCATATGCTTACGACTTCGCAATTGATCACCTTGAAGAGGAGCCGGTTATTAGATGACCAGGCATAAGTCCTGTCGAGATCGCTCTGAAATGACATGTTACAATCCGATGTCCTATTATCATGCCAAATTTTGATATCATCTGCAAACAGTAGGGAATGCGATTGCAGTACACTACCATGATCGTTAACGAACGTGAGGAATAAACGTGGCCCCAGTACCGATCCTTGACGCACTTCACACTGGACGTCAATCGGGTCGGAAATGGAGCTGCAGACTCACATTCAGCTGACTTTGAGTGAGGAAGTTGCTGATCCAACCAAGTACATGGTTACCGATTCCATAGCTTCAAAGTTTGTGAAAGAGAATGTGGTGGTCCAAATGATTGAACGCTTTCGAGAAGTCCAAATAGACAATGTCGACTCCCTCTCTGGCATCGGCTGATTCTGTCCAGCTTGCTCGGGCTACCAGCAAGTTTATGGTGCAAGATCGATTTCGGCGGAATGCGTGTTGCTGTGACACTAGGATGCTGTTTCTCTCAAGATATCCCATGAGCGTCTCCGCAATTATACGTTCCATTATTTTGGGTAAAACTGGGGGGAGAGTGATAGGACGGTAGTTCGAGGGTTCCGAACGATTACAACTTTTGTAAATAGGAGGGACTAGTCCATGTTTCCACACTGTGAGAACCTGCATTTCGTCGAGACAACGTTGAAATAACCGAGCTAATGATTAGGCAAGGTTCATGGCCGCTGTCTTCAAGGCCTTCTGTTTGATGTCGTCCACGCCAGGTGAGCTGTGCACACGCAATGACATTAGCGTTTTCATCAGATTGGCTGCTGTGAACGATACGTGGTTTAACCCTGGTGGCGATGGAAGCTGTGCAAAAAGCGGATGAAATGATGATTCACTCCAGAAAGTATGGAGGAAGTGTTGGCGAAGCACATTGGTTTCGCATCTTGTGCGGTTTGCGCAAGACCATCTGTTGCACATAAAAGCGGCTTCCCGCGCTGCACTCTGCAGAGTTTGTTGACGTGTTTATACAGCAACTTGCGATTTGTACTGAAATTCGCCGCTAACTTCTGTTGGGGCTGGAGTTTGTCTTCGCGGATCAAATTGACGCAGGGATTTCCTTGACTTGCGTTAGTACCCCAGGTCAGGTTACTTGGACAGACTTTGTAAGCGCGCCATGCTGAATCCCTTAAGGCCATGCATTTTCTAGTACGGCTCCTCAGGAAAGAATTCACTTTCTTTTGGCGAAGGACATTGCTTTCTGACGCACTTGCCAGAGGCTCGGTACATTGGGTGACGGCCAACATCCAGGCGACCTTGGGCAGCTTCTCGGCAAGGAAGGACCATTCGGTTTCTTGAACGAGGTTGGACAGGATATCGTAACGTGTAACGATATAAGTTTCCACGTTGTTCACACTGCTGTTCTCCGAGTAACAGATGTAACGAAAGAGCAATCTCGCTTGAGCGCTACGGCCAAGTGGTACATCTATGGTCACGGTGTCGACCACTAATTCCTCATTGGAGAGCATAAGGTCCAAAACAGCGGTTGTATCACCCATTCGGAATCGTGTGGCAGACGTGACAAGGTTGTACAGAGATACAAGGGCGATCACCACTTGCAAAGCAGCCTTGAATTGTTCGCGTTGCGATGCTGGAACTTCGATTGCGTGCAGGTTAAAGTCTCCCACCAAAAGGACGTGACTGTATGGTTGTGCCAGGACTGGTTTCTTCGCGGAAGATAGGCAACGGTCCATTTTCAAGGTGGATATTGGAGGGCGGTAAACTATTGTTAGTAAACGCACATCACCACGTGTTAGGTGCATACTACACCAAAGAGAATCGACGCCAATCGTTCCTGGGTCCTTCATGACATCAACCTGCAGGTCGGATTGATACTACAGGAGCACTCCCCGTCCTGTGCCAGGTCGTTCGTTTCGTATGCAAGTCATGCCGCGTGGTACAACCTCAGCATCCGTGGTCTCCGTGTTTAGCCATGCTTCGGTGACTAGAACTAGGTCGCAAGGTGTGGAGACCTGCCGAATACGAAGTTAAGTTAGCTTGCTGAGAAGACCTTGTGCATTGGTATACAAGCGGGTTAGGGCATCGGTGGTCAGAAGCGTGTTTGTGTATGCTGGTTTCCGGTGAGGGTCTATGCCGACTCTTGTGAGGTCAGCTGCTGGTTCTTTTCTTGTAGGCAAACGAATTAGTGATCTTATCTGAAATTCACGCCGGAAAGAAATCCGAGGAAAAAGTGCATCTTCCTGTGTAATCCGGCAGCAACTCCCAATGCATTGTGCAAACTGAGTTGTCACAGGGGTTAAGCACAATGTCAACGAACTCAAATCCAAGCGCTCCGCAGATAATACCACAAGAGGACGCCCAGCAACCAATCATACAACAGTCGGCACAACCTCTCGTCTTGGCCAAAAGTAGCTCGGATCGTTGCCGAAAAGCGAAACACTTGCCTACATGTACCCGAATGACCAAGGCATCCCCAGCAAAATCTCCGAGCTTCTGTTGTGCCAGGCAACAAACGCTTGTGTTCTAATCTCCATAACCGAGACTTGGTTACACTCAGAGGTTACGGATGTCATGATCGCGATTCAGGGAAGGTCTCTGTTCCGACATGATAATCTTAGCAGTGGAGGTGTTGCTACCCTGTACTATTCTATCGACTTACAATTCGAACTACCGGATGATCCGAAGACGCGGGTCACCGATTCGCTGTGGTACCGTTTGCGTCCCAGCCACAAGGACAACTGCTTCGTGGCAGCCGCATATCGCCCCCATCGTCCACTCCAGAGATGGATTCCCACCAAATTTCATCACTGATGAAATGCTTACTCGTAACTTACAGCCACGCTCTTATTTCCAGCTATTTCAACGTGCAAGACTTGGAAACCTCAGCACCTCCAGCAAAACATACAAGGCCAAACTACAAGTATCCCGTTCTACAATCACATCAAGGCACCTATCGGGTACAGTGCTGATAACATACCATCTTAACTTGACCTCGTAATTACAAATGAGGTACTCATGAACGACAGACCATTTATAGACACACCACAAGGGTTAAGCGATCATGTCACCATACTTTATAACTATGTGTGTTACGCTGAATATCTTGAGGAACACACAGAACTAACACGTAGTATCACACAGTACAACTTCTTGAACAACCAAGTTGAGACGACCGATTGGGAATTCTTGAAATGTGGCTCACCTGACCGCCTGGATTCAGTTTGTTGGACGCTTCAGTAATCTAATCGCAACTGCTTCAGAAACGAAGAGGGTTCACTCGACCAATCACTCGTCTTTCCTCAGAAGTGGAACCCGCAAGCGCATATCAATAAGGAATGCAGCTTGGCACACTTACAGAGCTCGTCCTTGTCCCGAAACCTGGAGCGATTACGTGACCCAGCGCAACCACAGTAACACGTTTGTCCGTGAGGAAAAAGGGACCCACCAACAACATTTGACCTGTAAATTTGCCAACAACAAAAAGCTCCTATTCAAGCATGTTAGCACCATCCGGGAAGTGAACTTCGGCATCCCCCCAGTTAACAAGCCAGTCCGAGTGGCACAGAGTGCCGAAGAGACAGTCAACGCTCTACGATTGTGGTATGCCCCAACCTTCCAAAGCGAGGTCCGTCAGTGTTACATACCCACATCTCTAGCCCCAACTTCAACACGCATTAACATCGATTTTACTGCCACAGCTGTGTTGAAGAAACTGCCCTCACTACGCACATCCCGCCATCCCGGAATCGATTATATTCAGCCAAGGGTGCTGAACGTAGCAGAAGCAACGCTGGCCGGGACATTATCACATTTCCTCCACACGTACATGGATAAGCAAATTGTTTACCATGTGAAAAGATGGCTTAATCACTCCAATTTTTAAAAGCGGTAATCGCTCGGAACCGCCAACTATCGCCGAGTGGTCCACCTCCCTATGCTCCCAAAGGTGGTAGTGACAATCATCTCGGAGGCTTTTGTAGACCATCTAGAACGCCAAAACATCATAGTACCCGAGCAACGCGGTTACAGCCAGCACCGTTCATGCACTACCAACTTCCTGATTGCATGCAGTAGTTGGACGGAAGCAGCCGATGAACGCAGAGGGACAGACGTCATTTAGCGCGCCTTCCCTAAAGACTTCGACTGACTGGACCACCTTATTCTGCTTCACAGGCTCGAAAGCTATGGAGTTGGCGATCCTGTCCTTGAATATATAAGGAATTTCCTGCAGGATCAGCAACTGCAGATCAGATTTCGAAGTGCGCTGTCCGATCCGATTTATGTTGTATGTGGAGTTCCAGAAGGATAAGTTCTGGGGCCGCGTCTGCTTTTCCTGTTCAGTGACGGGCTTACGCGTTTGATTGCCTCCGATTTCTTGCTGTTCGCTGATGATGCTAAGATGTGGTGGACGATCGTCGACCCAGCAGATCACGCACTTCAACAAGACCAGGGCAGAGCGTATTGTAGCCAGAACGACGCGGGAGGTGGGGACAGAGCGTGGATTACCAAATAGCGAGCAATTCACAACTCACAAACGCGTACAGATATGGACCGTGTTTCCTTCCCAAGACGCAACTCGGATGCGGATTTGTGTGACGGGCCATTCCATGTGCCTACAAGTTTGAGCTTCGGAAGAAAACTCCTTCAGGTTTTCATCCCGTATCTTCGCTTCGCTATATCCGATTCTGTCCTGTCAGGAGTTGTGCGAAAGCTCTCGATTTGCTCCCCCGTGGCTGCACCAATTGGCCCGCGTACAGTTTTGTGGGCTTTGCTGGCGGCGTATTTGTCTGATTCATTGCGTTCTCCGACAAATACCTCCTCCGTTTTTCTGGGCCCAGGCTTGTTACCAGATGCCGCTCGTGATCCACTGTCGGCTCGATCCGCAAGACTCGCAATGCCTTGTCTCGTCTCATCCATTGCGCCGGTTGTTGATTCTCTACAATCCAGTTTTTCTTATCTTTCAGGTTCACGAGTAGTCACAGACTTCCGCCGCCCTACACCCGCCCCTTCTCGAAATTGTCCCCTCTCGTACCATGGTCGTAGAAGGGCGATGTTCACCCAGCGTTTCGTTCCTCCATTGTCGATTTGGAAGTTTGCTCCTTTCCGATCGAGTACAGTGGAGGGGCCTTTCCAGCGTTCTTTGAACTTGCTTGCATCTAGCCCTTCATTATCTGGGCGATCCTTGTTCCGTACCTTGGCTTGTTCTTCAATCCTGAACGGCGTTCGCTTGCGATCCTCATGCTTGGCGTCGTAGTTCCTCTTATTGCGTCCTTTGGTTCCTCTTCTAGCAGTCGCTTGCATCCCTTCGTGATGCAGTGTTGGATATACCCACTAAGGTGCAGAGACTGGCACAGGTCCAGCACGTAGCTACCCGTCTCATCCCAAGTTTAAAGGGTGTCGTACGAGGACCGATGTTGGAGACTAGGGCTTTATACTCTTTCATATCGTCTGCTTCGGGTTGATCTCATAATGACGCACCGCCAATTGCACCTGGGCCACTTCCCTATGTTGGGGCTGCTGCTGCACGTTTGCACAAGAAGCAACACACGCGGACACCGGTACAAACTATTGATACCGGAGTTAAAGGTTATAGCTCCTTACCACCACTCCGTACGGCCCCATTGGAGGAGACTTGAATAGGTAAGTCACTAGACCTTAGCGACCTTTGTTACTCCAGAATTCATGCTTGGCTATAGCACACACTAGATAGCTTATATCTTCTCATTTTAAAGATAGATGACTGCCATTAGCACACGTGCAATGAGGAAAAAGAGTGCGGAAAACCCAATAATCACGGTAAACAATAACGCTACGGTAACGAGTGCCGAGGAACCTGTGCCCTGTTGCACACATTCCGAGCCGCCTGGGATTCAAGAGCAGATAAATGAGTCCAAAAGACAAAAGACAGAGAGTTCAGTTAGTGTTGTCCACCTTATATCTCCACTGTCAGCCAAAATAAAGATGTTGGAGAAACAGTTAGCTGAACAAAATGCAAAACTAAAGTTGTTTGACTCATTCGGAGATATCCTTATATCAGTTTCATACATAATTCAGTCTCCGGCTAATCCAGCGCAAAAGCACAAAATTGGAGCATTAAACTTCCTAAATGCAGTCGCCTCTGAGGTTATCCAAAGATGCAGAAGGGGAAAACGCCATCGCCCTCAACTTGTCTGATAATATCACGATTGACAACATTAGGCATACTATTTCGAGGGCGTGCAACTTCGCTGTGACCGATATTAGTTGTAGAAGATTGAGAAAAAGAGCTTTACGTTTTCCTTGTCCGACTCTGTTCAGCTTTCGTAGCGAAAGTCTCACAGGTTCGTTTATCAAAAATCAAAAATCTTTAAAATCTGTTCTGAAATTTTGCAGTTATTCTATTCGAAGACAGGTCACCTTTGCAACATGAGCTTCAAGGCATGAGTGTAACTAATGTCTCGCCTGAGCCGAAGCAGAGTCATCCTCTATGCGCGCCTCCTGGAGTGTCAAAAAGGTCATTCAACAGTGTTTGGTTCTCCCCTTCTAAAAACGCAGATAATGTTAGCAAGGCCATTCTCAACACAAGCAATGCTAAGGTTGGCGACAGCGTAGCGGAAATTGAGATGTTCACGACTTCAGTCTTGTGGATATAGGAACTAGTGTAGATTCACTCGATGCACCACGTTCTGACAAACCAGTAAGGATTGGGATCAATCCCCACACCGCGATTGAAACAGATACAAGTCCAAAAACATCCAATGGGACTATCGATAGCTCCAGTGAAGGTGCATTACGGCCCATTGACATTATGACTACACATAGCAGCAGTGATCATGGCCCACGCCCTAAGCGTCTTAGCTCAAAGAGGGGCCTTCATGCTGGAAAGGTGACTCCCCGTGTCCCAATGACAGTCGTGAATAATAATTGGGTTCATTGGGTTCACTGGGTTCGTTGGGGTAGTAGAGAGCAGGAGGGGAAATCCCTTGTCAGCTCCATCGCTTCCCGATCATTGCTAGGATGCTCGTCATTGCGCAACGGGAACTCCGGAGAGGCCGTCGCACTCGTAGCTGAAGCAACACGATCCCGGCATATTCAACAGGTGTGTATCAAGTAGTCGTTTGAAGCAATCCTCTGTCTGTGCATCAACGACTGTCGGCGGTAACCGGTTCCAATTATTCACAGCGCGAGTGGATAGAGCAAGAATGGACCCTACTTTGAGCCTCCATGGCTTGAATATTTTCCATTAGTGACCTCTAGTCGAACTCCCGATGTTGAGGTGGAAGAATTCCTGCAACTCTCTCCCTAGTTCTCCCCTGAGGATACGACGGGTAAAGATCAAGTCCCCACGCCGACGGCGGTAATCCATAGAAAACATATTCAAATGCCGAAGCCGTAGGGGATACGGCAGGTCACGTAACTCCGAGACAAACTTCGATCCACGCCGTTGGACCTTTTCGATCATGTCGCGCTCACATTTGGAAAGCAAGTAGGCAGCAGGGAGGCCGTATTCCAAAATCGGGTGCACATGCGAGGTGAACAGAAGTCTAAAGAGTTCCGGTGTCAAGCGACAGAAAGCTCTTCGGATGGCATGAAACATCCTGTAGGCAGCGGCAACCCTCTTCATGGTATCCTGAGTGAATCTTAAGTCCGGGGTAACAATCACGCCCAGATCTCTCTCTGACGTAACATTTTTGAGCAAGAAACCACCTATGTGGTACGCGCCGAGTGGTTCAGGAGCGCCGATAGGCAGGACGGAACATTTGTCTTGATTAATAGGTAAGCGCCACTGAATCGACCAAGTGTGCAGGAGATCGAGCGTCTCTTGTAGTCGATCAGCATCCTCTAGAGAGGATATCTCCCTCCATATCTTTAGACCATCCGCATAAATCAAGCAATCCGATTGAAGCTCCGACGGTAGATCGTTGATGAAGATGTTGAAGAGTTCGGGGCCGAGGACGGAGCCCTGTGGAACACCGCTGGTCATATGAACAGGATCGGAATACGTTTCGTTCACTCTCACCAGCATGGAACGAGTGTGTAGGAAATCAGAAATCCAGGAGAGAAAGTTTCCAGAGATACCGATTCCTCGGAGTTTGTAGAGAAGCTGTTCATGAGGGACCTTATCAAAATCTTTACTGAAGTCCACGAACACAACATCCATGCGTTTGCCAACATCCAATGAATTTGCCCATTTTTCTCTAGCCATAAGCAAGTTGGTAGAGCAGGAGCGAGCTTTGCGAAAACCATGTTGAGCACTGGATATCAGATCCAACCGCTCGAGATGAAGTCGAAGCGCCCGTTTCAGGACCCGTTCCATGATTTTGCACACTATCGATGTAAGGCAGATGGGCCGGTAGCTAGCTGGGTCTTGTCGGTTCCCTCCTTTGTATATGGGCTTGATGATGCCCATCTTCCAAGCGGTCGGGAGAAGTCCGGACTGAAACGATCGACGGAAAACCTGCGTGATAGGTGAAGCAATGTACTGAGCCACAGTCTTGAGGAACAAAGGGTGCAAGTCGTCAGGACCAGGCGATGAGTAAGGATCCAACTCACAGAGAAGTTTCAACACGACGTCAGTGTTTATATCGACGTGCTCTAACAGAGAAGGGGGAGTGCACACTGTTCTGTCAGTGAACGACGCTGATGTTGAATACACTGAAGAGTATTGCCGAGCCAGGAGGCTGGCTTTGTCGGTGTCTTCGTGAACTGGATCCTCATGTTCGGAAGAACACAGGGCAGGGATACCACTGCCCGCTCTAGTGCTCCGTTTGAGGTAGGAGAAAAGCGTCTTAGGAGTGTTTCTAGAAAGTGTGGCTAGAGAGAGTTCATACTGTTGACGTTTCTCACGTTTTTGCAGGGTACAGGTATTCCTAACCGTTTTGTAACTGATGTAGTCATGCTCTGACCGCGTGATCCTAAAGCGGTCCCACAACTTACGTCTTCTGTTCATTAGGGATCTCAGATCACGATCGATCCATGGAGGGCCTCTAGAGAGCGGTCGCTTTTTGGAAATGGGGACAACTTGCTCAATGAGTGATGTCAGCTTGGAGTACAGAAGATTCCAGGCACCGTCCACATTGAGCTGTTCGGGAATATACCAATCCATACTGCTTGCAGCCGTTTTAAGACGAAGGGCATCGGTACGCCAGAAATTTCGGCGAACGGCACATGAGTTGTGAACGGTAAAGCGACGAGTCCATTGGAATAAAATAGTACAATGATCGCTTTTACCAATAGGTTGGAAGACTGTTAGGTCCATGACGTCTGACTGCGCTGGGGAGAGCACAAGATTCAGGATATGAGGCGACTGGCCGGCGAGAATGCGAGTCGGCATGGACACATGTTTATACAGGCTGCAGTCGAGAATGGTATCAAGGAAAGCGGCATCAAAGGAATCAGGTGGACGATTGCAAAGGAAGAGGTCCCAGTCGATATTAGGAGCACTGAAATCTCCCAGAATAAGACAATCCTTTCCAGCACCGTGCTTCTTGATCAGTTCCAACAGGCGAGCTCCCGCGCCCAGTGGCGCTCTGTAGATGACACCAATCAAAAAAGATCTTCACCCGTCATGAATGCGACACCAATGGGCATCAAAATCGCTGTCATTGTCACATGAGACCTCAACTAGATGAGACTTCAGATCTGCTCTCCAGTATAGTATTACGCCGCCTCCCGACTTCCTCCCATGACGATCGGCCCGAGAAAGGTGGTATCCAGGGATAGATACTTCAGAATCAATGACGTCAGGGAATAACCATGTTTCAGTGAAGGCCATTAAATCAGGACAAACATCTGCGGCAAGCGTCTGGATCTCATCAAGTTCATTTCGCAGACTACGAACATTAGCGAACAGCACACGCAGTCCGTTCTTTTGCGTTACTGTCCTGGGGTGAGAAAAGTCGGCCTCCAACGGGTTCTTGGAGATTTCCGAACTACGCAAAAATCCACAATATGAAGGTCCGTTTCACCATTCGCCCGACGGGTCCTCAGCTCATCAACGGCTTTTTTCATTTTGATCCGATCTTCCGGGGAGAGATCTCTCAACACATAAAACGGCTTGCCTAAGAGCCGTGAGGTCCGTAGGAGAATGCGTCGACATTCTTCCTCGTTTTGGAACACAACCTTTAGGGGGCGAGGCTTGATGGGATCTTCTTGTTTCTTATCTAAGCGAAAGTCGAGACAATGTTGATTCCCTGTTCGCCTTCGTCTAATAACACAGAGATAAGTCGTTCTAGGAACACTTGATCGTCTAACATCCTTCCGGCTGGGGCATCTTTGGTCGATTCAGGCGCATTCATAATGATGAGACACTGGGCACGGGAGGGTGGTAGGGCACGCCTGGTGGTTTGCGGTTGGGAAGGATTTGCGCTGTCTTTGATCAGCGATTCCAAATGGTTAATCTTGTCAAGGACAGATTTGAACTGCGACTGAGGGGAGGAAGTCTTGGATTTAAACTTCGACTTAGTCTTAGCGTCATACATACCACCAGATGCAGTGGTACTTTCCTTTACAACCGATGTGTATGTTTTTGTCTTGGGCTCACTGTGATGGACGTATTCCAACGGCTGCTGCCGCTGCTGCTGCTGCTGCTGCTGCTGCTGCTGCTGCTGCTGCTGCTGCTGCTGCTGCTGCTGCTGCTGCTGCTGCTGCTGCTGCGCTGCTGCTGCTGCTGCTGCTGCTGCTGCTGCTGCTGCTGCTGCTGCTGCTGCTGCTGCTGCTGCTGCTGCTGCTGCTGCTGCTGCTGCTGCTGCTGCTGCTGCTGCTGCTGCTGCTGCTGCTGCTGCTGCTGCTGCTGCTGCTGCTGCTGCTGCTGCTGCTGCTGCTGCTGCTGCTGCTGCTGCTGCTGCTGCTGCTGCTGCTGCTGCTGCTGCTGCTGCTGCTGCTGCTGCTGCTGCTGCTGCTGCTGCTGCTGCTGCTGCTGCTGCTGCTGATGCTGCCGCTGCTGCACAGAGTGGCAAGCCACAAGTCCCCATTGTTCAGGCGATGTGCCAAGACTGTTCTCCTGGCAGGCCTGTACATGGCTTGTTGAAACACAGACCACTAATATATGCCCCTCTCTTCCGTCTCCTCCTCTCACAATGATTTCTGCGAGCCCTTCGGCAATAACACCTTATCCACTTAAACTCAATCGCCCCAAATTACCACAGCATCCTTTCTACATTCCCCCAACCCCTCTAATCCCGATAGGACTGGCGAATCTCACGGTAAGGGATTTGCTGCGGAAGGCTCTAGAACTACTGTGATTGCAAGAGTAAATACCGAGGGGAATGATGAACGCCGCCAGGACTTTTTAAGACTGATGATACTTAATATCCGTTCTCTGTTGAATAAGCTTCATTTACTCCGCACCTTCATATGTCTGAATAAACCCGTATGACTGTACTCACTGAATCCTGGTGTCCTGATTCTGTGCCCAGCCAGCTGCTTTCTGTCGAAGGTTACAAGCTTATTAGAAGTGATCAAAAGCAAGGCAGAGGAGGTGGAGGTATAATTTACTACTCACAGAAACTCCTTGTGTCTAAATTCACACTTCCACTTATATGCCCCACTACTGATTCCGCTTGGTTACTCTTGTCCTTCGGTATTAAGTGAAGTCTTGTAGACTGTATATACCGCTCACCCGGGGCCAGCTTCAGTGATGAGAACCAGTTGGTTGGCATCTACAATTACATATCGGAACTGAGTTCTTTTGATAAAGTCGTAGGTGGAGATTTCAACCTACCAGATATCTGTTGGTCAAACTTAGTAACTGTTGTATCCCGAAAAAGCAGCAGACCAGCGTAGCACCGGAACGTATGGTGGAAACTGTCCGCACAGGCGCGCAGTACAATTAAATCGATAGAGGTTCGCATGGAAGATCACATGATAGGCCAACGAGTGCTAACTAGAAGTGTGCGTAGGATAAGCGAATCGAGGGCAAAAACAAAGCAAAGTATTTGCACACGACATTGTCCCCTCCTTTGTTCGTAAAAATATAAGCACTACATGTCCATGAACGATCTAATTTAATGTCAGTATCCCGAAGACCTGTCATGTGGTGTTTTCCGTTAAGGCGTATCGGTAGACAGGGCGGCGTATCCGACCGGAAGGTCGTAGGTTTGTATGTTTGTACCGAGCGCTATGTTGTAGGTGTGTTCGTCTGTTCAATAGCACGTTGGGAAAGCACTGTATGCAGCCGTCTTGCATTCACCTTTGTCCCATCAGCCAAGATGTAAGTTCCTGGCGTGCACACAGGTTCCGCAAGGGTCGGCGGTCCGAATACATTACCTCCTTTCCTGGAATAGGATAGTCTAAGACAAAAAATGTCCCTGGAGGATACATTTTTCCAACGCATGTATATTTAGCCTGATAAACAGCCCGTCCTTCGTATTCTCGGTGATCGGCGGTTTCTTCAAATGTAATGGCTGCATTTAATCGAGTTTGAATTGAAATAAATGAGGATATCCGTAGCTGGGGTGTGGATGCTGGTTTTGAGCTGTTCTCCGAGCTGATTGATTATTGTGCAGACTTTTCGTTGCCTGACTAGGCAACATCATCAGTGCGGCTTCAGGGGCCTGGTTTGCAGTGCCTCGCAAACGACTTCAACGTCCAAGTGCTTATTGATCGAGTTCTGTTTTGAATGCTAGGTTTCAACGGACTCACGTGCTTGCCGGCTTTTAGTCTTTCCGAGGATACGGGCATGCTCTAGGTCGAATTAATGGTTCACCATCAAGCGGCACTGATGATGTTGCCTAGTCAGGCAACGAAACGTCTGCACAATAATCACTCAGCTCGGAGAACAGCTCAAAACCAGCGAGGTCGAATTGTTCGCCCCAGCATTAACTCCGAGGGGGTTCTTGCCGTTGCAGTATGTGGAGTGGTTCTGTATACCTCCAATGCAGATACAAATGCGTCATCCCAGGATTCTCCCGAAAGCCGAAGGACTTGTAGAGATTCTTTCAAAGTACGATTAAGTCGTTCGACGATTCCATTCGCCGCAGGGTTATAGGGTACAGTCCTCGTGTGTCTGGTACCATTGCGCCTTAGGAATTCAGCAAACTCATTACTTCGAAACTGTGGACCGTTATCAGTGACTATTTCTTCTAGCAAACCGTACCTTACAAACAAACAACGGAGCCACTTTATGATGACGGCTGTATTTACGTCCCCGCATAGAATAGCCTCTGATCATTTGATGTAGAAAAATGTAGCCATTAGCACATTTCGCTTCTGTGGGGGTGCATTGACAAACGGGGCCATCATATCGATGGCAATTTTTGCCCATGCCTTCATTGGGTAAACGATAGGTAGGACTGGAGCATTCAGGGGCCTCGCACTCTTATCGGATTGTTGGCAGGCGTAACATTTCCGAATAACCGCCTCGACGCTGGAATACAACTTCGGCCACCAATAGTATTGTCGTATCCGAGCTTTTGTTCGCACGATCCCTGGATGGCCTTCATGCGCACATGCCAACACCATAGGAATAAGAGTTGCAGGGACCACAAACTGCTCGCCTACAATAATGCAGTTGCTCACAGTAGAAAGCTCGTTCCGTAGGGTATAGTATGGAAGTAACTCAGGTTGGATCTTAGTACGACTGAGCCATGAAGTGGATATGTACTCCCGAAGCTTTGCTAGGACAGTGTCTTTATCAGTGTGCTCTCGTATCAGGTAAAAAGTTATTGTAGGTGTTCCGTCTGAGAGCTGCGCAGTGATCTCACATTAGCGTATCAGATACTGAGTGACCCCAACCACGTATGCAGCCATTTGCTGAAACTTAGCCACAACACGCAGCTCAGGGGTAACAGCTTGAAGTTGAAGGAACAATATAGCCGTCTAGAGTGTCGACGTAATTATTTTTCCCTTCAGGTTTGCCAACCCTGGAACGCACTCCCAGACTCAGTTGTATCCTCTCCTACCCTGGATGTTTTCAAAAAACGACTAGATATTGTTCTTGGCTCCCAACATTTTGTTACCTACGCTCCTCTATTGTGGATTACGCCAAGCCTGTTTTCAACAGGATTTATGTATCAAATGGACCTAAGTAAGCGATCATATTTTACTTCCCACACCTTACCTCAATGATCACTGCACCCCAGTTTCTTTCTGAACGTTCACGCGCGATAACTTTTTTCCTTTTACACTAATGTTAATTATCAAAGTATTCATCTCGGCAGACGTTCGATAGATGACCCAGACATATTTTACTTGCAACATATTCACCGCAACCATCCTACGGGACGTGTCAAGCACTTGCTTTTATTCCGTGATAAATCATTGTTCATCGTTCATATCCTTTTTAACTCCTCTAAGTCCTCGTTTGCCCCTTCGTTGAACAGTGGGAGTCTCGACAAGGCATCTACAAGTTGGTTAAAGCACCCTGGCACGTATTTTATATCATAATCATAGTTCAATAAACGTGAGTACCAACGACTCAAGCGTACCAGCTTTTGGCCTTTGTTACCGCGACTTAGTAGCGTTGTAAGAGCAGAATAATCAACGCGCAAAGTGAATCGACGTCCGAATAAGTAAAACTGCCATTTCTCACATGACCAGACGCATACGAGGGCCGCGTTCTCGCCGGTGGAATAATTTCTTTCATTATCAGACAACGTACGCGATGCGTACGCAATCACTTTCTCCACGCCATCGCGCATCTTGGACAGAAGTGCACCCAAGCCAACATCTGAAGCATCCGTTGAAACAAACGTTGGACAGTGCTCATTGAAGATGGCTACCGTGGGAGTGAATTCAATCATCGCTCGTATGGTCATGTAAGCATTGTCTTGTTCAGTGGCTCAACGAAACTCCTGGTTTTGCCGCGTCAACCGTAACGGCTCGGCAATAGTCGCAAAATTCTGTAAATGTCGAAGGTAATAAGAACACAAACCCAAGAAATGTTTCATCTATGTAACATTGCATGGTTTTGGACAGTCGAGAATGGCTCTGGTGTTCTGCACATTAAGCTTAATAACTGAGGTAGATATAACATGTCCAATAAACTCGACCTCCGTTACAGCGAATTGGCATTTGTTGGTATTCAGGCAGAGATTTAGTTCATTCAGTCTATGCGACACATGATGAAGCTTTTCCTGATGTTCGGTGGTGTTACTATCAAAGACACAAATATCATCCATATACACAACACATCCTTTGAGATGTGATAACGATAGAGTAATAAATTTCTGCCAAGCTGCTGGGGCACTACTAAGGCCCATTGGTAGCACTTTGTATTGATACAAACCGTCTTGTATGAGGAAAACAGTCAAATGTCGGCAATCTGGAGTCAGTAGCATGTGGTAGTATGCACTGCGAATATCCAGCTTTGAGAAAAGTTTGGCTTTTGATAGCTTAACCATCAACTCGTCGATAGAAAGCAGAGAGAAATTCTCCACAAGTATTTGTCAATTAAGCGCGCGAAGCTCGGTGCATACACTAATAGAGTCATCTTTCTTTTGAACGGCAACTAGTGGATGAACCCATTCGGAACACTGCATGGGTTCTATCAAGTCTTCCGTGATCGTATTTTTCAAAGCTTGCGACAACGCTTCTCGTTTGGCCAAATGTAAAGACCTAGGTTGAGAAATGCTGAACGGTTTGTAATCCGCGCTCAAGCGAATGCGGTGCATTGCTTTTGGAACTCTACCAATATCCGGAAGAAAGAGATTTGCGTAACTGGAACGTAAAGAATGAAGGTTGACACTGGCAATGGTCATCCGGCTGACGCATGGTGATACGTTCAATAAGACCATGGCATTACGTCCCAATAGAGGTTTACTATCAGTTTTAGAGACGAGAAATTCAACTATACGCTTCCTGGTGTTTATAAGAAACACTGAAACCGTAACAAAACCGAGTATGTGGACATCACAATTGGAGTAGCTGCTGCAAGTGTGAGCGGAAGGATGTACATTTAGCTGATTAAAATGCTGTTTGTAAAAACTATATGGCACAACTGTGATTGGTGACACGGAATCAAGTTCCATGTCTAAACAAATGGTTTCATTTCTAACTTCAAAAAACACGACGAATATCTGGCGAAGGCAGCTTGGGTGCTTAAGTTGGAGTTGAAAGTGGATGTTAGCATTCATTAACAACATATAATGATTGTTCAGTGGTGACCAGAGAATCTCTGAAGTCATTTGCAGAATCAACTAAAGAAATGGCGCGGGAACGACAAACCCGAGCAAAATGACCGGTCTTACCGCAATTCCGGCAGATTTCACCCTTTGCAGGACATGAATTATCATTTGCACGGTGTTCAGCATTTCCACAAAGGTAAGACTTATTTCTAACTGAGGATCGCGTTAGAGAGCGTGTAGGATTCAAATGGTCAATTTCGGTAGCTCCTGTGTTAGAGAGTAAATTTTTGTTTTATCCCGTGACTGCGACCTTCGCGTGAGCCACCTCACAGGCCCTGTCCCATGTGAGGTTTTCTGCGTTCTGATCCGAGAATCCGTGAGACCAGAAATCAATTCTTGTATTAACATGACTTCTTCCACTTTTTCTTGGGAATACTATTGTAGTCACAGTTTCGAACAGAACAAACAAGACGGGAAATGAATGCATTCACTGATTCACCAGATGTTTGTTTCAGCTGCGAAAAATTGTACTGAGAAGTATAGGTGTTCACTCGAACACCCCAATGTTTATCGAGGGCCGACAAGGCCTCCGTCAACGTGGCTTTCTCCCGCAAGTTTAGAGCAGCAAATATACGTCGACCCTCAGCCGAGGTGCAAGCGCAAAAGCTTTAAAGTATCCTCCGTTTTTAGCGTCACGGATGGATTGAGAAGTGGTAGCACAGAAATATAATCTGAATATATATATATATTTGCAAACGCCTACGAATAGACATAATGCCGTCAGAAACCATGGGATTCAAACGAAGGTACGGAAATAGTAAAGGAAAACACAACACAACAAAGTCCATGGTTTCGTCTGAGGGCGAGATACTACCCGGTTGCCCAAGCAGAAGTAGGGTGTTGATTTATGGGACACCACCCCGAGCCTTTGGCTGAATAGCCTGTCCCCAAGGCAGCGGAACGAATTCAAGGAATCGCGCCCATTAGGAGCCGGTGACTAATTGCTCAGTTCATACGCCTTTCGTTTGTTCCTTTGTCAAACAGGGGCCCAATGATCCCCAGAACTACAGCATAACGTTGCTGGAATACGATGCTTCGCCAGGATGAAGCAAGGGGCAGTGACTTTATTTAGTGGCGAGTCACGTCCGCCACGTCACAGTGTTGTTAAACGGACATATGTGGCTTTGTATAGGGAGAACGATTGCCAGGCGAAAACCCACCACGTCCTGGAACACTGCCGCCGAACCATTTGCTGGAACGGGAAAATCCCGAACCACCCAGCTGGCACCACTAGGAGGTTGTTCGGCAAGCTAGTCTTCCTAGCATTCTGCATTTGGGTAACCGCACAGTCCAGAGCGATGAAGCGATCGGTAACACGTGATGCCAATTTGTTGTATCCCGAAAAAGCAGCTGACCAGCATAGCACCGGAACGTATGTATGGTGCAAACTGTCCGCACAGGCGAGCAGTACAAGTAAATCGATAGAGATTCGCATTGCAACCAATCAAATGCAAGCTCACATGATAGGCCAACGAGTGCTAAATAGTAGTGTGAGTAGGATAAGCGAATGGAGGGCAAAAACAAGACGAAACATGCTTTCATAACCTCGGTCATCACTGGTGGTTGGGAGCAACATGTTCTCGTGGCTACCAGGGACAAAAAAATACTACACCTACTTTTTACTTCAGGTACCTCCCAGATAGCTACTGATGTAATTGAAGGTCTCCCTGGATGTGATCGGATGTAAAATTATAGCTGAGTCGTCGCATGTGAGGTCTGCGGTGGTTCCACACTTCCTGCAAAATGTTAATTGAGAGCAACATCTAATCGTTTTTGAAAACATCCAGGGTAGGAGAGAATACTACTGAGTCTGGGAGGGTGTTCCATGGTTTGCAAACCCGAAGGGAAAAGTAATTCCGTCGACACTCTAGACGGCTATATTGTTCCTTCAACTTTAAGCAGTTACCCCTGAGCTGCGTGTTGTGGCTAAGTTTCAGCAAATGGCGGTATACGTGGTTGGGGTCACTCAATATCTGAGGTAGTACCAAATCTTGTGATTTCATCATTATGTGTACCAAACTCTGTGATTTGCCCCTTTTGTTCTAACCTTAGCAGGGTGCGCTTGATGTTGCCTACTAAGGGTTTGTTCGGATCTTCGTTTATCGCTTGGTATGTGTAGCTATCGCGATACCAACACTTAAGAGATGTGCCATATACGGAACGGCAGCAAAACTCAACAGCGCACAGTGGGTGTAGGGCGAATCAGCAAAAGCGACGAGCAACATGGCGCACACTCATTGGGTAGTATATGTGTAGCGGATGTACAATCAGTAAACCAGATGAACAGTGAGAAGATAGAAACAACCAATAAGATTCAGTGGTGTGAATTACTGAAAAAGTGCATGTTTTTAGGTTCGCTACACTGTTGCCCTAACTGGGATCGTGAACTTCGCACATTACAGCTAGGCTAGATGCCAGCGAGTTAAAAGCTCCGGATGCAGATGAGTCGCTGAGTACATTGTCATCACACAAGCCGATATGAGCACATGCAGAAAAACAACAACGAATTAGCCGTTTGATAGGCGCGTGGTGCATATCTATTGCTATCTAGTGCACTCCATCGTTCGGATCTAGCTTGTGTGGATCGCCTTTTAGCTCCACATTGCGATTTTTGGGCCATTCACGCAAAATCATTATCAAGGAATTTTCCGTATCACGAACCATACAGAAATATTTGTGGTCTCAAACGAAAGGTAACTACACGTCTCATGTGACGAATCAGCAACCAAAGCTGTAGACCGATCATCAAAATAGCTATCGTACAGTATCGCTCAGTCGCTCTGTTTGCCGCGTGAACGAGCTAGCCTCTTAAACCTGCCCCGCCTGGGCTAGACACAGAGAACATGACGACCTTGAACATGCAGACAATTCAGCGCATACGTGACCGGCAGGAAACCATAAGCGCTCGGACTTCTAGGGGAATACCATCGATCAACGCAATGGGTTGTGGCGACCAATCAAACGCCTATGTTACAGCACCCAGATCCACAGTAGTTTGTGGCCTTCCTTCATGTCATAAAAATGTACGGATTGGAATCCAGCGTAGCAGTTGCCAAGGCAAGTTCCATCGCAAACGTTCCAAGCTCATAGTGAACCAGTTGAAGTTACACAATGAGAAAGCAAATTCACTGTGGCACTGTACAGTATGTATAGTCATCCCACCAGCAAAGATTGTACGTGAACTATCGCAGAAGTACGAAAGACGGACGGCAATATTTGAACAAATAAGGAGCACCAAAAGCGATTCATTTGTAGAAAGCGTGACAGTGAGTAAATACCAGTCATTCGCATCAGGCGCCGCATTAAAACTGAGGGAGAAGGTTAGGCAGCTCGCTAAAAGTATATGATATGCGACATTAATCGCCAATACCACCAGTTGCTCAAATGGGCCTGAACCAACCACCGACATTCCGATTGCAATGAGCACGGTCATGGCCTCATCCACCCTCCAACCGGTGCCGAAAATTCAGAAAAGCTTCTACACCAGTGGTGGTTGGAACTTGGTTGCTGCCAAAGGTGACCGAAAACCTCGATCTTCGGCCACTCACACTGAACCCATAGTAAAGGAAGATGAAGAAGCTGTACCCAAACAGCCTCCATCGAATGTATACAGACCAGCTGGTCGTTTGACCTCAACCAAAGTTGCACGTAGTATACCAGTGGTATAGTCTGCACCAAGGTTCCAGAATCGACGTCAAGTTCCTTAAAAGGAAAACAACTCGATGACATGAACCAGTGGAACTCCACATGTGGCAGTATAGGTGTTGTAACCAAGCCCGTCAATTTGACACGCGTTACGCGTCACCCAAACTCAGAGCAATACGGTGAACCAAGAATTCTCCGAGTTGTGTTGACTTTTGCCAATGAAGCAGAAGCTGACTGTTACCGAAGCCCCCTCTGGAATGCGTCATGTTCCATCCGTTTATTTCTGATTATACCGTGGAGCGAGCGCAGACAGGAGAAGCACTACTTGGACGAAAACCGGATAGAATTCGTAGCCAGGACCACCCTTGTACACGGTGTTCCCGAGGCTGGAAGTCATGGTGAGCGCGAAGGGACCACTCACGACCAGGAGCAATGACGGCACATTCGCGAGACTCACTCCCTGGAAAACGTCATAGCACAATCAATCTCGAGGCTGCGTCGATCGCCAAACTACAAGGGGTGTGGCCCGATGATTTTGAAAGTCGTCCTTCAATCTAGACAAATGTCAGCAATGGTAGTGGAGGGATGGTATGCGGGCCGCGGCAACCTTCCTTCCGAGCTCCGGATCAAAGCAGCA
Source organism: Dicrocoelium dendriticum (assembly GCA_944474145.2). Classification (NCBI taxonomy): domain Eukaryota; kingdom Metazoa; phylum Platyhelminthes; class Trematoda; order Plagiorchiida; family Dicrocoeliidae; genus Dicrocoelium; species Dicrocoelium dendriticum. Next base: position 61,738,561 of record OX104066.1, read on the forward strand.
TCTGCTAGGTAAGCACACGAGAGCAACCACTTAGTCAGACCACTTACCGACAAGAGTTCGGATAACTGCAAGCAAGTAGCGAACGAAACTGGCAAACACACCCCATACCCTACGTACAAAGAGCGAAGCAAAGAGGCAATAGTAGGATCCATGAATCAGATACAGATGAGTTCGTCATTTCACCACCAAAATAACAATTAGATGCCGACCAGTCACCGGTCAGCACAACATTTTATCCAAAACACCCATCCCACCATTCACTGTTAAAAACAGAGACTTTTCTTCATGTACACCAATGCACAAGGTCTCCTGAACAAGCTTGCCGAACTGCGGCTACGTCAAACATCACATGCCTGGGGCTTCATTATCGTTAAGAAACCTGGTTGCACTCAAAACCTACAGATGCCGAGGTCGCGATAAATGGTATGTACCTTCTCCGAAACGATCGACCTAACGAAGGCGGCGGGGGGGGGGGGGGTAATGTTATGCTACCGCAGCGACCTGCAGTGCGAACCGGAAACACCGATCATAGACTTACTCTGGTGCAGTCTGCGACTGAAACGCAACGACACTTGCCTTTGGCCGTTGTTTATCGTCCCCCAATGTCCACCCCAGAGATGGACTCCTAACTGGCATTATCCTTGGGAAGCGTCCTACGAGAACGATACAGTCATGATCTCATCTCAGGCGACCACAATATTCATAATTTGGAAGTTCCGGCATCTCCCAACGAACAGTTTAAGGCCGATCTGAAAGAGTATATTGCAAGCATTCTGTTCTTCAGCCATGTCAGCTCATCCACCCAATTCAGAGCCGGAAATAAACCACGTACTTGAATTAGTGCTCACAAACGATGAGCTCATAGTTGAGAAACACAGGCTGGAGAGGTCTCTGGGGCGGAGCTACTACGTAACCATAATTTACGACTTCGTGTGTTATGCGAAATATCCACAAAAACATAGTAATTTGTTTCGAACAATCCCCCACTACGACATACTGGCAGAATTTGTGGGAGATGCCAGCTGGGAGTTTCCGGACGACTGTTCCATTGACAGTGCTTTGTTGGATTTTACTGGCAAGTTCAGTGATCTGATTAAATCTGCATCGGTCAACAAGCCGTTCGTTCTGCTAGGGCACAATCATTCATTCGGAGCAGAACCCGAAAAACATGGTACTAAGTGACGCAGCGTGGCATGTGTATAGAAGGAACCTAAACCCTGACAACTGGAGTAGCTATCTTGTGCATCGTAATCACTGTACAAGATTTGTGCGAGAGGGCAACGGGGCTTGTAAAGCAACGCTTCTTAACCCGTATAAATTCATTGTTCATTGTTCATTAGTACACCAGCAGAGTCTAGCGGAAAAGTTCTGTGTTAACAAAAATCTTCTGTACAGACGTGTGAACAGCATCCGGAATGTGAAACGTGGTGTCCCCCACTAATATCAGCGGATGGATGTGCTCAAACCACCGAAGATGCTGCCAACATTCTAAGGCTACAAGATGTCCCAATTTTCCGACGTACCACCAGCATTCGTAACATACCTGTCCCATTCTCCCAGACGTCAGTATTTACACACGTCAACTTTAATTCAGCGACCATTTTGAAGGAATTAGTGTCAGGGCGCACGCAGAGCTCCCCGGAATTGACAACCTTTCCCCGAAAGCGCTGCAGGTGGCAGCTACGAGGATGGTTGAACCATTAACGAAATTTTCCTAAAACTGCCTGGATGAACAGCAGGTCCCCAACATGAGGAAGCATGTCATCATTACCTCGATTTTCAAAAGTGGTAGCCCTTCAGAGCCATTCAATTATCGCCCAGTGATTCTCCTCTTGGTGTCCTCAAAGGTGGTGGAATCGATCATAGCTGAGGCTGTAATGGTCTAATTTGAAAGGTCTAAAATCATAGCACCGTAGCAACACGTATTCCGTCAGTATCGGTCATGTACTACCAACCTACTGCTTGCCCGTGGCGGTTGGACTGAGATAGCCGACAGTGGGACCAGCACTGATGTCATCGACTTAGAGTTTTCCAAAGCATTCGACCGCTTGGATCACCGCACCATTCTCCAAAAGCTGCAAGCACAGGAGTTGGGAACTCTGTCCTTGGACGGATCGGAAACTTCCTCCTTCAGTAGCACCTTCAGGTTCGAGTTCGAGGTTCAACTGCTGATCCAATTAATGTGGACTGCGGTGTTCCAGCAGGGTCGGTGTTGGGGCCGCTGTTATTCTCCTTTTTCATTAACGACCTTGCGAGCGTTATCAACACAAATGTCCTTCTTTTTGCCGATGACATCAAGATTTCGAGGGCAATCGGCTGTCAGAAAGATCATGATATGTTGCAACGAGGCAGACTGCGCTTTTGAATGGTCTAAGGTAAACCTACTTCTGTTTAACACGGACAAGTGCAAAACCGCGCACAAGCCACAAGCCCACGTACGCATATAAGCTTGGAGACGACATGCTGAAAACCGCCTCATAAGAGCGAGACTTTGAGGTAGTGATCCAAGATGACCTCCGCTATTCGGCGCAGTCCTTGAAGGCGTCCAAAACCGCGAACCAATACGCTAGTCCGTTACGGAGGGCATTCGGGAGGTTCGATCCAACCATCTTCTCCCAAATGCTCAATGCGTATGTGAGGCCCCATGTAGACTACGCGATCCAAGCTTGGAGACCCTGGTTAAAATGCGACCTGGTTGCACTGGAGGCCGCACAGCAACGGGAAACAAAAATACGGAGGGGTTGTCCGCCCTGCAATACCATAGGCGACTGAAGGCCCTGGGAGTGTACAGCGAAACATATCGCTATCTACGATGTGACCTCATCCTAGCGTTCCAGATCTTGCAAACCCCGGTCACGCTTGTTGCCACCTCCTGAAGCTTAGCTGCAACAAAGAATTGAGGGATCATAAATTGAAACTTGCCACCCAATACAGTCGGCTTCAGTGCCGCTGGAATAAGCTTTTCCTTCGAGTTTGTCAACTGTGGTACGCTCTTTCGACTTTGTCATTTCCGCGCCCACGCTACCCACTTTTAAAAAACGAGTCCACGATGCTTTACACTATTTAGGTTACTTGCTCTGGTTTCTTTTCCTTGAGTGACGACAAGACGCAGACAAACATTGTGCTCACCAACCCCACGAAATCGGGATAGACAGATATACCTATGTGTTAACGTGGATAATATGGTGAGTCCACAGATGTGTTTTACATTTTTGTGTAATTTCATTGAACTAACATTATTCCTACAAACCATCCCAAGAGACTTGTCAAGCCTTGGCTTTTTTATCCCTATTATACCATTGTTCCATATATTCATTCGGAGCAAAGCGATTGAGTCGGTAGTTAGCAGCTGCTTGCTGATGTGAATTCACGCTGCTATAGGGTGCAATTCTGCTCCTAATGTGAAACATTAATGGCTCGCTTACTGCCACTCCCGTAAGGGAGTGTTACATTTGTGTCGTCTGCTAAATCCACGGGCAAAACACAGACACATACAGATCGATTGACCGATAGTTGATTCGTCCACTCTTTTTCCTTGTGCTGATTGGTTCCTTTTCGACTTATTCATCTGGTGTAACCTACAAGCTACCAGTACAGTTTTTGGCACGTCCCATCCGGTGTGTTCTTACTCACTTCTTGCGCGGACTAAGGGTCCAGGTGCGATCCAGCAATACTCCAGTAATACGTATCAGGGAGGTATTTCCAAACTCGGCGTGACAGCACGTCCAGGATTCCAGTGCCGCTTTGATGCATATTATCCGCCTCATCACGGTAAAGCTGTTAGGCAAGATATCAACTTCGCCTTCAAGTTTGGATGGATACACACGAGAGTTGAAATTAAACAAATGATCGTCAGCTGCCTGCCGTAACAGCACTTCCGTGCCACGCAATTACCAGCAGTCGCGCGTGGGCTGAGTACACCGTGAGGGCGCCCACTCCTACGCGGATACGTACCGGTGACCTTATGACTGCAAGACAGGCGTGCAGCCCACTCGGTCACCGGCCTTTTAGTGGACATTACTAAGTCGGCCAACCTGATTAACCTTTTGAATATGAATTTGTGCTTGATTGCCGGTGGTCATAAGCGAATATCCCGATGAATTCGGAGGATCGACTGCAAATGCTTACCAAAGCACTTGCAGGGCAGTCTCGTAAATGACGTAGAATACGGAATCGGGAGTAGAAGAGATTAATGTGAATGAGTGTGTGAGTAGCACACAACGAATAAGTAAAAATCTTTTCGGGTCCGCAATCTAATATCCAAACCACCTAGTCTAGTTGGGAGGAACACGCATCCAAGTCAAATCAAACTGGGCTATATGTACACAAATGAATGCGTCTGTACTGTTTACGATATCATCGACGATTTGCTGACACGAACTAAACCATGGTTGGCGGCATCCGGTTTCGGATTTGCCTGTCACTGTGGCCAACCACAGGACGCCTGCGCCTACAGAGGGACCATGCGTGGCTTGCGCTGCACCACCCACAGCTCTAACCACATACCCCATATCCAGTGTAAACCCGAAGGAATAAGACCGGAAGGCATGTGGATGGGAGTCACGTTTCATCAACGGAGCCGGCCCACACTCGTTCACAGGCAAACACAAACACGCTGTATTTGGGGAATCAAACGCACACAAGGCGGTGGCTGAATCGTAGTCCGCTCCACACTGAGTGCATGGAACCGCTCTTTGAGCCTAGCACGGCCACAAGGACCGTGCACCCCGTCCCATCCAGCAACGACCAACTGTCTCCTGGAACCAGTATGAACGAGGTGGTGGGTAATAGACAGGTGGACACTTTGTCAACATGCACATCAAGCGCAGCCACACCGGGGATACCAAGCAACAGCCATTCATTTGAAACGACAAGCTGAAATAAAATAAACCCAATAATGCATACAGACACGGTGGCGTAACTCTTCGCTAAATTACCATATGAAGTATGTTGGTTAGCAACGAATCCGCGATAAGTAAGAAATGTCCACAAGTTACTTAGAAATGCTACAAACGCAACAAAGTTATCGAAGATAAGCGCAATTAGTGTAAGCAAGGTGGCCAGTTAATAGAAGATTATTCAGGTAGGCAGAACAAACCAAATAAAGTGGAATGAAATTTGTCCAGCTTAAAAAGACCTAGTTTAAGTGTAAGTTGGTTTAGCCCAACTGCGGTGAAAAAGCATCAAGAATACAACATCAGCCTCAGCATGGCGTGCAGCGTGTACATGTTAACTTACGCACTTGTCCATTCGTCTTTATCCGAATCGATGCTATTCGAAGACCCTTCACACCGCCTTATGAAGGTCCATTCAAGGTCTTATCGCGGAAACCGAAGTATTTAGTTCTGGATAATAATGGATCCAATGAGTCCGTGAGCGTTCGTCGTCTTAAACCCGCATACGTCGAGTCGACGTTGGATGCTTCAGAATCAACCTCAACCACTCACAACCCTCCGGTGTTTGGGCCGCTGCCCAGTGACAAAAGCATGACCGATTCCCAAACCTCGGAATCCCCGCACCTCCCCAACAAGCGATCCTATCCACACACGTTCATGTCGCGTTATTTCATTCCCCTCCAAACTAACACAATATGTTCCATGGACGCTATATCGAGCTTTGCTTACCATCGCAAACGCTAGGGGGGGGGGCGAGTTCTTTAGTAGTTGTGATTATACCATATTTAATCTTTATTTTATCACTTCCATTACCGACCATTTTGTACCATTTGTTTAAATTCACAAATTTTGAATACAACAATTTCTACGCGCTCCCGTCGTGCAGCTTTCCTTTGCTGCTGCCACTGCTTGTGCTTATGTCGCGTCCTTCTATTAGTCGGATTTATATCTTCGAATCTCTAGTCGGCATCGGAATAACATTGACTGAAGGAAGAACCAGAACGCAAGTGTGCTTTATTGTTCTTCTATTTTGAGTTTTTGCCTATGATTGTCTTTTGCCTCCGCACTCGAACTTATTAGGTAACGGTCCTCTACACTACGAGGTCTTGGTGGATCTCTTGGGCGGAGCCTGGGATACTAGTCGGTAATCAATGACACGTAAGAGACTTGTCAAATACGAGACAGTATAGAAGTCGGAGGCGACTGAACCCAACGTATATTGTGCAGGCTACAAAAATAGGAAGCGAATCAGCCAGAGCGAGAAACGTGCAGCAAGGTACTCACCAAAACGGTTTGCGTCAATGGATGTGCAGTCAGTAAAACAAATGGACGCCCTGAATGTTAAAACAACCGTAAAATCCAATGTTGCAAAATACTGAAAGAGCGTGTTTTCCGATACACTACAGAACTAAAACGAAACAACCGAACCACACCCTGGTCAACCAATTACTGCCCACGTTCTCTGCATTAGCAGTCCCCGTTGTGCAGGTCACATGAAGTAAGGATGAGGTAGAAATAAGACAGAGAGGAAGGAAAGTCATTTAAATGAAGGATAACCCCAAAAGAGTGGGGAGAATGACAGAATATGAACTCAAAATTGGGAGATGGATATAGTCAGGAGAATAAAATTTTCTTGCTGCTACCCAAAAGCGTCTAGCTGACTCTCGAAACCCTTAACCGTGGGTTCACTGACTACACTTCCTTGAAGCGAGTTCCAGCGCTCGATTACGCGTTAACCGAGTTTCCGTCCTGATCGTGTCGGAACGCGGTTTGTGTACCTTCATGGGATGACCGCGAAGACACGCTCGACACGCACAGGTGTACCAGTTACCGATAACCAGGTATATTACCATCATTCTATTACAAATTATCGAGCCAGAAACATACCATAGCTTCTGTTCAAGCGACCCTGTATTACTGTATGTCATTCCCAAAGGAGCGCTCCGGAAAATTAATGTATATCAACAAGCAACGAAAGTGCGGTTCGACTCTGATCGGTTGATTAACCGTCGCACTAATCCAAACGATTGAGACCTTGGTACCAAGAATCAGGCCATTGCGAATAAAGAGCGGGAAAGATGGGTTCAAGTGCACGCAGAATGGTAGGACTGAGGTTCATATAAGTTGGGTCGGTACGAATGGACGTCCTGCGAGTGCTATTTCCGAACGGAACAGCTGTCGCATGAGATATCTACCCCACAACCAACAAGATTTGTTGCTGACTCGATGCGAGCCTGGCAGAACAGAGCATCGGCAATCGCTTCCACCAGCTGCATTTACAGTTGCTAAACCCATGCCGCATAGAGCACACGTTCCAACGTCCATGCTACGTAATACAATCCTTAGGACGGTAAATGTTTTTCCCCTTCTAAGTGCACTCGGGAGAAAGTAAGTACCGACTAAGGCATTAACTACGGCGCCGTTGACGACAGCGTTGGTGGCTAGTAGCCCTTAAGCCCCTACAAATGTGCATAGCAACCTGAAAACTGCGCCAATGGCTGCATGAGCACCTACTGAGGAACGTACCGAAATGGGACGCGCTAGTATGAAGCGAACAACAAGGACTACTATCCGCACGGCACTAGAGACAATCGCTTGTGGCTGTTCACCCGGTATGTCTAGCTAACGCTCCGGCGGCGCGCACATACTAGTGAAACGATTGGCTACAATCCGACTCGACCAATCGACAAATCAGCCACGTAGTAATCGATTTCATTCGCCCTTCGGTTGAACAAAAACTAGCCGCACCCGACTTCAACTGCTTTGACGCGGGATAAGGGACTGGAAGATGCAGATATTCGTGAAGACGCTTACCGGGAAGACGATAACACTTGATGTGGAGAGCAGCGACACGATTGAGAATGTGAAGGCGAAGAATTCAGGACAAGGAAGGGCATTCCGCCTGATCAACAACGGATTGATATTTGCAGGGAAGCAGTTGGAAGACGGTCGTACTCTATCTGATTACAATATTCAGAAGGAGTCTACTCTTCATCTGGTGTTACGCTTACGTGGCGGTATGCAGATATTCGTGAAGACGCTTACCGGGAAATACGATAACACTTGATGTGGAGAGCAAGCGACACGATTGAGAATGTGAAGGCGAAGATCCAGGACAAGGAAGGCATTCCACCTGATCAGCAACGATTGATATTTGCAGGGAAGCAGTTGGAAGACGGTCGTACTCTATCTGATTACAATATTCAGAAGGAGTCTACTCTTCATCTGGTGTTACGCTTACGTGGCGGTATGCAGATATTCGTGAAGACGCTTACCGGGAAAACGATAACACTTGATGTGGAGAGCAGCGACACGATTGAGAATGTGAAGGCGAAGATCCAGGACAAGGAAGGCATTCCACCTGATCAGCAACGATTGATCTTTGCAGGGAAGCAGTTGGAAGACGGTCGTACTCTATCTGATTACAATATTCAGAAAGAGTCCACCCTTCATTTGGTACTCCGCTTACGCGGTGGTTGAATGACTATTCACAATCATTCCATGTGTTAGCTAATTCGATTACTTACAAGTTTTTCTCCAGTTGTCTTTTTGATTTGCGTGTGTGCTTTCCTATCAGTGGCCACTGCCGTTTAATTTCCCAAACGTCCTTAGCTGCCCTAGTTATAATTTTTCTGCAGTCACTTGCTCACTCATTACTGTAGCCGATGTCATTTACTAAACCGAGCATTTGAAATGTCACCGTTCAAGTTCAGTTGGGACCGGAACGATAGGATAATCCCGTGAATGTTCTTTTTTTGCGTATCGTTGGGTCGGGAATTGGTAGGTCTGCTTGAGATGTTGAAAAGCCTAAAACAAAGCGCGCCACACCCTGTCTAATTACTGCCCACATTTTCCTGCCCAACAGTCCCTGACAGGTTGGTTGAAATATCGCAGGCTTCGTGGCGACCTTATATTAGCTTATTCCGTCCTGACTAATAACAGGAAACCAAACGCAGGATATTACAGAAGCAAGCATAGGGCGTCATGGAGGAAAGGTCGTAAGAAATATCCCGCACGTAGTTCGCAATTCTGGGAATGCAAACCGGGCAAATGTACCGCAGGGCCGTCTGTGGATGCGAGCGACAGAATTCGATGTCAGCTGCATGGAGCGAATTGTCACAGGGAGCGTGAACACGGTGAAGACAGATCGAGCAGGTGATGGCTTTGGAAGGAGGTGCTACGCGCTGAGTGCAGATAGAGCAGGTGTTAAGTGGCCGCATTGGCGTAGTGGCCGAGACCGAAATGATCGGCATGGTCAAACAGATGACGTACAGATGACACAAATATCTGCAAATAAACGTAGTTGACTACCTATCTCAAGAGAACAGAACGCGAAGGAGGCCGCTATGCGCAGATTAGATGGCCCTAGTAAGAGGCCGATTTAAAGGAAGCAGCTAGGAAGCACTGGATAGGAAAGGAAAAGTGCCGGAGAGGAACATGAGGGTAAAGACAACAGGAAGCGAAACCTATCGATCTCTCACCTGTTAACGTGTTACCGCGACGCCCGCGGACCCGCTACACTGCGTTCAAGGATATTCCAGCCGCGTAGTACACACAGAGATAGATGAACGACCTTCAGATTCAGGTTCAGATGGACTGAAACGAAAGGAGAAGCCCTTGAGTATTCCCTCTTGAGCGGATAGTTAAGCCAAGAAATGATAAAGTACTAGGAGGTCTTGATTGATATAAGACGAAACATTTGTTTCCTCCCCTTGTCGGTAAATTGAAATTTTTGGGCGTGCTGTCTTTGAGGTTTTACTTTCAAAGGACAGTTCCGGAACAGTGTTTACAAGCGTCTTGCAAATACTTTGACTTTGTCAAATTTCACTTGCCTCAGAGAAGTTTGGATCATCGTTTTCCCCGGATTACGTCATGCCAGTTTTCGGGGACTTACCAAACGTCGTCCATCTTTTTCTGGTTCAGCCTCTGGCTAATTTTCCGGTATTTTTTGTGTTTTGTAAGCGGTGTTGCACCTTGTTTTAACCCATAACTCTTTCTGTTGACTGCTATGCAGGTAACGGCTTGTCGGTTTTACGTTTTGATACTTGTTTCACACTCTTTGAAATCGTCATGTCGGCTGCACTTAATACCGACGCTAATGTGTCTTCGGCTGCATTGATCAGCGAATCTAATGCGGTATGCGGCAGCGGCAGCTGCTCAAAGCCCTGACGGACGATTCTGTTGACATGTAGTGCTATGTATGCAACTGCTGGTACCATGAGTCCTGTACCAATTTTAGCCCTGATCAATGCACAATGCTTTCGACTAGCGATAGCATGCTGTTCAACTCTCTTCTATGCCGTCGCCGTCGATCTACACGTCTTGAGGTCAATGCGGAGACATCGAGCAATGTCGGGCTGGGTAACCAGCAGTTGTGGTCCTTCCTCGCATCTATTGGTCGGAATGTGGAGTTACTGTTGATGAATATGGGAGTCTCTATTGACGTCGGCTCATTGGGGGAAGACACGCAACTTATCTTAATTGGTGTCGATGAAAATCCGACTGTGGTGATGGCTACCGTGTCGGGTGTCCCAGCGGTCCGGAATGCCTCTAAAGGGGATTCTGATGTCGTACTGGAAGCCGTCCAAAGCGAGAACGAACTTATGGCCCCTGGGCCCAACAACAGCATGAGGAAGAGGGTTAAGATATTCCTTAAGGCTCCCTCAAAACCTGAAAGTACTGAAAGCAATGGGGTATTGGAGGTGGAACACAAAGCACCAACTCCAATCAACCCAGTTCCATTGGCGAAGCAACGCGCCGTGTGGACTTCGGTCACATCCGCAAAGTCTGAAAATGCTAGACCGTGCGGGAGTTGGAGGCAGAACATAAAGCCTCAACCTCAATTACTCCAGCTCACTTGGCGAAGAAACGCGCCGTGTCATCTGCCAAACCGGTCGAAACTGGGGTCGTGTCGAAGACGCCTGGAGCGAATAGCCTCGTCGAGGTAATACTCTTATGATAGTACCGGGATCTTTCGTAACGTTGCTGAATCCGCGGCAGCTCTTCCAAAAGAACGCATGCTGGATGACCTCCAGTGGTTCAAGCTCTGCGTCAACAAGATGCTTCCACCTGGTTTCCCCGGTGTCACTATCAGGAAACTAACCGGATTTGAGAACGTTCCCGTAGACAAGCCAAATCCGCGACCCCGACTACGTCGTGTAGTCCTCTCAACTCCGGAGGAAGGCAAAGCGTTAATGCGCTTTGCATTCAAACTCAATGGTAGGAATGTCAGTGTTCAGCCGGACCTCCCACTGGCAGATCGACTAAAGTTAAAGGAGACCATCAAAGGCCTCAGGAGCAGGGGGCTGCTGGTGAGCAAGGCCTTCGCCTTATGGGCTTTCAGGTGGTAAGCCGGAAGTCATATACTGTCCTATCAGAAAGCCTCCTGGTAGCGTACGACCCAGGGCTGGTCGTGCCGGGTTCCTTCGGGTAGTGCTTAGTAATGTGCGTAGCCTAATGCACAAGGTACACGAGGTGGGTTTACTTGTAGACAAATCTCGTCCTGACATACTTGCTAGCACCGAAACGTGGCTGTCCCCGGATATCACGGACGATGAAGTATGTTGGCCTGGCTACGCACTGCCTAGGTGCGATCGCTCTGTTTTCAGCCAAGGTGGGGGCGACGATCTTTATGCGGGTTGTAAACTTGATGTGTTGAGGACCTGTGTGTTCCGGTCGCGGAATCTAACTGTTGAAGCCCTCTCGACTATGGTGTGCACTGCCTCTGCTCAGTTTACCGTTGTAGTGGTATATCGAAGTTATGCAATTATCTCCAGGGATGTTATTGAATTTATTCCTACTCAGACTGCCGATAGGTTTCTAATACTGGGTGACTTTAACCCTGAAGCCTGCTGAGCTGATCTATTTTGGAGTTCGGCGGTGGGCACTTTCGGTTCGGATCTCCAGGAGCTAACATTGCAACTGCTTTTGCATCAGTTCGTGGACCTCCCGACTAGATATATGCGCAACCAAACTCCGCCTACCTTGGATTTCACTTTTGCGAGGTCTCACGATTTCGTAAGTGGCATTACCTACGACTGTCCACTACGCGCCAGTGAGCATGTCTACGTATCCTTTCGATGTGCTCTAACTAGGTGTCATCAAACTACCGCTGAGACATGTCCAAATATTTGGCGGGCAGACTTTAACGCAATGCGAGACAAAGCTTCAGTCCTGCGTTGTGCGATCACCGTGGCTGGCACCGTTGAGACAGCCTGGGAGAAATTTCAGGTATACCTCACCGAGATCTCTGCTCCGCACATCCCACTCACTAAGAGAAGTGTGACACGGGCGCAGCCTACATGGATAGATCATACAGGTAAATACCTGCTCAGGAAGCGCTCTAAGTGCTGGTAAACTTACCAAGCGTCTTCATCAACCAACACCTACGAAAGCTATTGAGCGGTTAGAATTAAATGTAAGCATCATCTTAGCACCCTTCGTCTTCAGTACGAAGAGGAGTTGGTTAACGAAGTCGTAACAAATCCAAATAAGTTCTTTGCTTATGTAAAGAGACTTAGCGGTACAAACTCGTCTATACCGGCCTTACTACGAGCGGACGGGACCCATGGGCATACCTACTATGATATTGCCTGTTTACTTGGCGAACAGTATACTAGTGTCTTCTCATGAGGCCTCTACCTCAGGTCGAGCTGGTCACAAGTGTCCCAGAGGATTCGTGCCTAACTGAAATCGGCATAACGGAGACACAAGTATTCGGACTATTACAAGGGCTAAATCCTTCCAAAGCTTCTGGCCCTGATTCAATTCATCCGATGCTGATGCATGAATTGGCCGCTGAGCTAAGTAGTCCCCTGACATGCGGGTTTGCAATATGACTCGACAGCTGTGTCTTACCTTCTGAATGGAAGAAGGCAACCATCTGTCCGAATTTTAAGGGCAAGGACGGAGTTCTGCCTGCGAACTACCGGTCTGTCAGCTTAACAAGTGCAGTAGTTAAGTTGTTTGAAATATTGGTCAGGGATTCGATGCAGAATCACCTGATTAAGTTTAACCTTCTCAGTGCGGCCCAGCACGGATTCCGTAAGGATTCCATGTCTGAAAAGTTTATTTGTAGCTCGTGAAAGCTGGGCTGAGGCAGTAGACAACGGTCAAGCCATCGACGTGCTTTGCATTGACTTCTTGAAAGCCTTTGATACTGTCCCAGTTCAACGGCTCCCACTAAAGTTGAGGTAGTATGGGATATCTGGAGCCGACCTTAAATGGGTTTCTGCTTTCCTAGAGGGCAGAGAACAGTGTGTAAGCGTGGGGCGCAGTCTTTCGCTTAGACAAGTTTTGCTTAGTGGCGTTCCGCACGGCTCGGTCCTAAGGCCGTTACTTGCAGTGTACCGGAAAACAAGCTCTTTCAGTATTTTGTAACATTGGATTTTACGGTTGTTTTAACCTTCGAAAAGTCCATTTGTTTTACTGACTGCACGTCCGCTGACAAAAACCGTTTTGGTGAGTACCTCGCTGCACGTTTCTCGCTCTCTCTGATTCGCTTCCTATTTTGTAGCCTGCACAATATGCGTTGGGTTCAGACGCCTCCGACTTCTATACTGTCGTATTTGACACGTCTTACGTGTCATTGCTTACCGACTAGTATCCCAGGCTCCGCCAAACAATTGGTGACCCCGACGTGACCCGAGCACTGCAACAAAAGTCAGCGTACGTGGCATCACTGCCGATGTCACATCTATATCCCCGGTCTATGTATTTCCCCAGACCTCGCCAGACTACGCTAATCTCTTTTCTCAGTATCCCAAGCTCGCCCAGCCAATGAACGCAGCTTTGCCCGCGGCAGCTCAAGTCACGCACCACATACTGATGGCTGGCTGGCTGGCTAGCCGAACAACCTCCTCGTGGTGCCAGCTGGGTGGTTCGGGTTTAACCCGTTCCAGCACATGGTTCGGCGGCAGTGTTCCAGGATGTGGTGGGTTTTCGCCTGGCAAGCGTTCTCCCTATAAATAGCCACAAATGTCTGCTTAACAACACTGCGACGTGGCGGATGTGACTCGCCACAAACTAAGTCACTGGCCCGTGGACATTCGGAAAATGCTATCCAATCCACGAAAATCAATCGCTTATTCCCACATTCCTGACGATAACAAACAGTCAAAAATTCTGCGGAGCATTCAAAAACACAAGCTACATTCCTACACAATTACATACGTATATACACCCATATACTTACATACACTGTTATGCTAAACATGTCCTTTTGTACAATTTGTTCACACTATGTTAGCTAAGTATGATCATGCCTGTAAGGGTGTGCCTCGCATTGTCGAGAATAAAAATTTATTTATTTATTTATTTATATGAATGGCCCACCTGTGTCATGCCGTCCACATCGACTATCGCCATAGAAACTAAAGGTAGCCAGGACGGAGGTTGGGCACATGCTTGAGCTTGGAATAATCCGCCCTTCCGACAGCCCATGGTCCTCGCCCCTGCAGATGGTCCCCAAGCAATCTGGTGACTGACGCCCTTGCGGTGATTACCGCGCACTCAATCGCCTAACCGTCCCAGATAGATATCCGATCCCACACATGCGGGACCTTACCGCATGCCTCACAGGCAAGACAATCTTCAGCAAGAGCGATCTGGTTCGTGCCTATCCCCAGATACCCGTGGAAGACAATGACATTCCCAAACAGCTGTCATTACTTCTTTCGGTTTGTTTGAATTTTTAAGAATGCCATTTGGACTGTGCAACGCCGCACAAATCTTCCAACGCTTCATCCACGATGTCACCCGCGGTCTTGACTTCGCCTATTCCTAGCTGGATGATAGTTTAGTAGCCAGTTCATCGGAACAAGAGCACCTCGAGCATCTTCGAACTCTCTTCCAGCGCCTGACCCAACACAGTGTCACCGTCAACCCGACTAAGTGCGAACTCGGCAAATCAACGGTAGAATTCCTTGGCCACCTCGTTTCATCCTCTGGTATCGAAGTCCTTCCTGTTAAGATCCAGACAATCAAGGACTTCCCAGCTCCTACTTCCTTCAAGCACCTCCGTCGATTTGGTGGATTGGTCAACTACTATCGACGCTTCATTCTGCGCTGCGCTTAGCTCATGCACCCACTGACTGACCTACTTAGAGGAAATGAACGTAAGTTCGCTTTCCCTGACAAAGCAAAGGCAGCCTTCGTCGAGCTCAAGGATGCTATCTTCAACATAGCCCTCCTCGCTTATTCCGAAGCGACCGCACCCCTTTCTATTACGACTGATGCCTCAGACATCGCGGCAGGAGCCGTCCTCCAACAACACATTGGTGTGCAATGGCAACTCCTTGGGTTCTTCTCCAAGCGCTTGCAGCCAGCGGAATCCCGCTACAGCACGTTTGGCAGAGAACTGCTCGCTATTTACCCAGCCATTCGCCACTTCTGGCACACACTTGAAGGCCGCGCTTTCACGGTCCACACTGACCACAAGCCCCTTATCTTTGTCTTCAACTCTGATAGTGACAAGTACTAACCACGGGAAACAAGACACCTAGACTTTTTCACGCAGTTCATTGCTGACGTGCTTCACGCCTCAGGTGTCGACAATCCCATCGCCGACGCTCTCTCACGCGTCAACCTCACTCTGCCGTCTGCCTACCGTCGACCTTGCCGCCATGGCATCGGCTCAGGCTCAAGACGAAGGTATACAGCTCTCACTGCAGTCCACTTCGCTGCATGTGCAACCTGTTCCTCTCCAAACCACGGAAGGAATCATTCTCTGTGACACATCCATAGGTTGTCCTAGACCCCTAGTGCCCGTCTCCTTCAGACGCACAGTCTTTGACGCACTGCACTCACTATCACATCCTGGTATCCGTGCATCTTTGAAACTGGTCACCGAACGTTTCGTTTGGCCACGCGTAAACAAAGATGTTCGTACCTGGGCTCGCGCCTGCCTTCAATGCCAGCGCTTTAAAGTACATCGTCACACCCGCAGTCCTCTTGGTTCATTTCCTGCCCCGGACTCTCGGTTCTAGCATGTACACTTAGACCTGGTAGGTCCATTGCCTCCGTCACGCGGATTCGTATACTTTCTTACATGTGTCGACCGCTTCACCAGATGGCCAGAATCCATTTCCGTAACAGACTGCACAGCTGACACTGTTATCCGCGACTTCTTGGACCGATGGGTCACGCACACGGATGCCCATCCACCATCACAACTGACCGAGGAACGCCTTTCGAATCTTCACAATTCGGTACGTTCTGCAACTTTTTAGGCTGTCGCCGCATTCATACCACAGCGTATCACCCAGCAGCCAACTGGTTACGTGAAAGCTTCCATAAAGAGCTTAAAGCCTCGCTCTGCGCCTCCTCCGACCTTAGCTGGAGCGAAAACATTTCGCTCGTACTCTTAGGCATTCGCAGCAGCATCAAAGCTGACTTGCAATGTGCACCAGCAGAGCTGGCTTACGGCACGACGCTCAAGTTACCAGGAGAATTCGTTTCACCTCCCGCATCGTCGGGTATGCCTCCGCCTAACTTTGCGTCCTCCCTAGCTCAACGCATGTGTTCACTACGCCCGACCCCGCCCCGTGAACAGACTAGAGGCGTGCAAATGCACAGCGGACTCGCTACCTGCACTCACGTCTTTCTCCGCACCGACGCAGTGCGGCGTCCTCGCCAGCTTCCCTACACTGGCCCTTTCAGTGTTCTGCAACGGACTCCGAAACATTTTACTTTAGACCAGAATGGCCACCGAACAACGGTGTCCATCAACCGCCTCAAAGAGGCTTCCTTTGACGAGCCACTTGCAACCCATCCTGATGCTCTCGCACAAGCACTCGCACCTGTGGTGACTTCCCGAGCACTGGATAGCCCGGAACCCTCCGTTCCCCTTGACCCGCAACCTGTCCCGGCGCAACTCCAGGCAACCGACCGACGCAGTAAACAGATCAAACTTCCGGTCCGTTTTTCAGATTTTGTAAGCGTTTGCTATTTTCATTAACCTGCCTTTTCGTCTTTAATGGTTATCCTGCGCCTCCTCCACAAACGTTTTGCAAACTCGGCAAGAAACCAAAACATTTTGAAAACCTAAAAGGCGTATTCGCTTTTATCTTGCATGCCATGTTCCCTCTCCGGCGTCAAGCCACTTCCCCGGCCCTTTCCCACCCAATCTGACTTCTACATTCCAGAAACGCAACCGCCGGCACTGCCCAGGCAACCCTCGAGTGACTCGCCAACCGGCTCACCGCAACCCCCGAGTGACGCGCCAGTCTTCCCAAAGCCCCCTTCCTCACCCAAGGAACAGACAGTTGCCCTCGACCGCAGACACCCACGAACGGATTGGTCCCCAAACGCCGCCTGGGCATTGCCGACGAGGACGCCGGATTTCTCCGTGAGACGAGGATGCCTGGATTTCTTCATTGGACGAAGACATTGGACTAAAGTGCGGTGGGGGAGTGACACATCACATGCGCACCTTCGGGTCCGCAGCAAAGGGAAGGTCCTGTCGGCCTTTGTTCTGGACTAGCCGGTTTTTTTTCAGTCCGACCAGCCCGCCCCGACGGCCCACCGACAGGGCACTCTGGTCCACACCATCGTCAAAAATAAAACTGGCTGGTCGAACAACCTCCTCGTGGTGCCAGCTGGGTGGATTGGATTTACCTCCTTCCAGAAAATAGTTCGGTGGCAGTGTTCCAGGACGTGATGGGTTTCCGCCTGGCAAGCGTTCTACCTTTAAAAAGCCACAAATGTCCGTTTAACAACACTGTGACGTGGCGGTTGTGACTCGACGCCAACTAAAGTCACCCATTGCTTATCCGGACGACCGCTTCAAGCCACAGCCATCAAGCACCTATTTAACACTGGTCACACGTTCAAGCACGATCAGCAAACGAATACACTTACGAATTCCATAAACACAGCTAAACACGCCCACATACCCACTTACATTTATTCATATATCAACCTATGCGACAATCGCATTGTTCCATTGTACATTAACTGATCACATTTTGTACTCTTAACATGATCAAGTCTGGGCAGACGTGCCTCGCTTAGTAGTGAATAAACATTATATTTATTTATTTATTTTAAAGCCTGGACCCAGCGCAATCTGATCACACCCCACTTTGGGAGCTCTTAATCGAGCCCCTGCAAATATTCACATCCATCCTCACCTTCCGTTTTCCCCCACTAACAGCTCCATCGAAGGCTTCCATTCTTCAGCCTTCTAGGGGAGACCCTTGTAGTGTACCGGAAACCAGCTCTTTCAGTATTTTGTAACATTGGATTTTACGGTTGTTTTAACCTTCGAAAAGTCCATTTGTTTTACTGACTGCACGTCCGCTGACAAAAACCATTTTGGTGAGTACCTCGCTGCACGTTTCTCGCTCTGTCTGATTCGCTTCCTATTCTTGTAGCCTGCACAATATACGTTGGGTTCAGTCGCTTCCGACTTCTATACTGTCGTATTTGACACGTCTTACGTGTCATTGCTTACTGACTAGTTTCCCAGGCTCCGCCCAACATACTTTTCGCAATTTATGTCAATGACCTACTCCAGGAGCTTGGAATACCATCGCTATTGTTTGTTGATTACCTCAAGCTTTGGAGTATTGTGAATATCCCTGGTGGCACTGAGGCACTTCAGGGTGCCTTGGATAGGCTCTACCATTGGTCAACTTTATGCTTGATGCCAATAAATCAGGCGAAATGTTCTGTCCTCTGCATTGGCGGTGCTAGTCCTCCCACGCGCTATGTAGTTGGTAGAAGTGAACCCTGTTGTCATTCAGCAGGTTGATCTAGGTATCACACATACCTCAGTGCTTCACTCTGGGGACAATTGGAGGAAGGTTTCTGTATGATGTGGTTTATTCGACGCTCCCTCAGTGTCCTAACGGTCAATATTTTGTGAAGCTGTTCACAGCTTTTGTGTGACCTCATCTAGAGTAGTGTATCCAGGCTTGTCCACCTTGTCTTGTAAAGGACCAAATGGAACTGGAGAGGGTTTCGCGAGTGGGTACAAGGTTAGTGTAGGGATTACGGGGGCAAACGTATCCCGAACGTTTGCTTATCTTAGGTATGTACGCAATGCACCACCGCAGAATTAGAAGAGACATGATGCTCACTTAGCGTATCTTAACGAATAAGCTCAGTCCAGACTTGTCCTGGCTATTTAGTCCCGCCAAGCTGTCTAGTATCCGAGGTCACCAGCTGAAGCTGCACAAACAACGTTCTGACCGGGTAAGGACGGAAACTCGCTTTTCGCGTAGACTTAACGAATGTTGGAACTCGCTTCCTGTTATAATCTTCTCACTAGACGCAACTCCAAAAATAACAATTCACTGCTCCACCAAACTTCTAGCCAAACCGAAGGAACAAAACAAAACGTCAATGACCTTGCAAAAATAACGTATTAATCGCCGTCTATGGACACTGTACAACGACTGCGGACCATGGCTGTATTTATAGGTCTCTACTGACCTTCGACTTCTAGAATTGGAAGGTCAGCTACCAAGGTTCGTGGTTCCCCATATCTTTTGCCGAGGGGTTAGGTGGATTTTCATCATGTGCAGAAGAAGAACATTTCGGAACGTTCGAACTCGATCCCATAATCATTAATAATCGATTACTCGCTAAAATAGTGAATTTAAAAGGGAATTCTTACCTTCTCCCGGACACCTTCCCTCCTTGGATATCGTCCGAGGTATAAGACGTAAACCTAGGATTAACTTGCTGTCTTCGGGACGGTGTTCTCTCCCTGTCAGTCCACCTCCTTGGCAGAAGCGCCCGAGAACTTCGTTCCTATGTTCTTGTTCTGGACTCATTGCTCGACTGCGTGCAGTCGTCCATTGCTACCTTCGGCAGGTTGAAGCTTTCCACCCGTAACTCGAACGGTAGGTCAGCAGGCCTTGCCTGTTCTGGCTGGCACAATATGGGTCGTAACTGGTTTGCATGCCGTGGACAGATCTTCGCGCCCACCATCACGTCATACATGACGTTACTACGCTTGCTTTTGACCGCCCCTGGAGTCCATTTCCCATGGCGTTTCCGGTAGTCGCGTACAACCCCTTCTGTCCATGCGTGAAAGGTCGCTTCTTTGCTCCATCCCTCCGATTAAACTCCTGTTCCCTTCTGCGGTTTCTTTTTCCAACAGAGGACTCCGCGCTTGGTCGGATGGCGTCAAAAGGCATGCGGAGCTTCCAGTTCATCATGACCTGTGCTGGATAGACTCCGTCTGGCGCTTGTGGATTCAGTGTTGATCGGTAGAGGAAAAGAAACCGGTCAACCACCTTCTCTATACGTCCCTCCCCTTTTGATTTTTGGAGAGCTCGCTTGAATTTATCGACAAAACTTTCTGCCTGGCCATTCGACTGTGGGTGCAACGGCGGCGAGCGAAGGTGCTGTACGGCGCATTGCTTGCAAAACTCCGTAAACTTTGTTGAAGTAAATTGTGAGCCATTCTCAGTGACAATTGTCTCAGGACAGCTGAATCTGCTAAAGGTTTGGCGCAGCTTCGATATGGTGGCATTGGTGGTTGTATTCTCCATAAGAAATACTTCAGGCCACTTGCTGTATGAATCGACTATAATAAGGAAGCTTCGGCTGTTGATCGGTTCCGCAAAGTCGACATGAATGCGGCACCATGGCTTAGTAAGTTTTGGTCATGAATAGAGTACTGAATTTTGTGGCGCTTTCAGGACGTTGACACACCTTTGGCAGTGTTTAGCTATTTCTTCTAACTGTTTGTCCGTGAGGGGCCGGTATACATAACTGCGGGCAAGCGCCTTCATCCGGTTGGTTCCAGGATGCCCGGCGTAAAACTGCCGAATAAGACGCTCCAGAAGTGCCTTGAGGATGACTACTCTTTCCGAAAATAGCATTCAGTCGTTTACAATAGACAGAGAGTGCCTCCTCTGGAAGTACTGTTGCAACTCGACAGATGCATATGAACATGGCCAACTTGTTTTGTGAAATCGTGTAACCTTGATTATTGGGTCCCGAAGCGTTTCGGTTCGTACAGCTTCTGCGGTAACTGGTAGACCGTGCAATGCATCAGTTACCAGGAATAAAAAGCCAGGTTCAACCTCGACCGTGGTAATGATTTCGTCCTCATGTTCTTGCTGGCGGGCATCAATTAGGCGTGACAGTGCATCCGCTTGGCCAATGGAAACTGTGGACTGGTATTAGATCTCAAAATCATACCCCCTTAAGGTAAGAGTCTAACGTTGTAGCCAGTTGGCTGCGTAGGCCGGAACGCTCTTTTCGAACCAAAGATAGCCAGCAAGGGCTTAGGACCTGCCAGAAGCTTGAAGCGGCGGCCGTATAGCATTTGGTGGCATTTCTTGACTGCATACTGGCCAATGCTTCTTTCTCAATCTGGCTGTCATTTTTCACGGCTTCGTAAGTGTTCTGGCGGCATGGGCGATTGCCTTCTGAGATCCATCGACGTAGGTGTGTGATATTACTGCACCAATCCCATGGCCTGATGCACCTGTGGCCAAGACAATCTTTGTAGGGGTCGAAATGAGACAAAAGCGAGTTTGAGGACAGCAGTGACTTGACGCGTTCGAAGGTATTCTGGCATTCGGATGTCTAGTTCCATGTTCGGCCATTAACTAATAGCTTGTTTAACGGGGCACGCAGGCGGTGCATCAAGGCAAGAATGCACTGCAGTGGCTGCTAAGCCCACAAAAGGAACGCAAGGTCTGTACATCTGATGGCGGGGGCACCTTTCTAATAGCTTCTATGTTTTCCGGATCTGGTCGACGTCCGTCTTTTTGATGACAAAACCGAGGTATTTGATGATCGGCGTGAAAATGTGCATTTGTCCTCACGGTTCCGGAAACCGTACGACTGTATGCAACCAAGCAATTCATCCAGTTGGTTAAACAGTTTTTCCGGTGTTCGGCCCATCACAATGATATCATCCAGCTACGCAGCCGTTCCAGGACCGCCCGCTAGCATGGTGTCCATCAGCTGTTAGAAGATAGCTGGCGCCGTTTTCACACCAAATGGCAGGCGGTTGTATTGGAATAGCCCACGAGGAGTGTTGATCGTCAACAACTCCCTCGAAGCGACGTCAACATCCACTTGCAGATAAGCATCGGATAGATCAAGCTTAGCAAAGCACTTACCACCATGCAACTTTGCAAAGATATTCTCCGGTACAGGTAATGGGTACTGGTGGTCGTCCAGCGCTGCGTTGAGGCCAGTTGAAAAGTCAGCGCAAACGCGTACCTTGCCATTTTCTTTCCTCACTGCGACAACAGGTGCAGCCCATGGTGAGTAGTTGACGGCTGTGATGACCCCGGCACGTTCCAGCCGGTCGGGCCCTTGCTCAACGGTTGGCATGGCTGCATATGGTACCGGTCTTTGGCCTTGAACACTGGTTTAGCACCTGGTCGCAAGCTCAGTGTTGCTTTGAAGTTTGTACAATGGCCCAAGCCATCCTGAAAGACAGGGGCAAATTTGCGCTTCAGGGTACTGTCATGCCTGCGACAGACGTTGCTGATGGGTCTGGATTTGCTCGAACTCGGTTGCAGATCTGATTCAAGGGAACATCGAGGGGATTCAACGTTTAAGCTAGTCGAGGCCAAGAAGATTCAAATTCGACCGGTCTGAAATGTAGCATGTTCCCGACTTTTCAGCACCTTGGAAAGCGATCGTACAAGTAAGTTCGCCCACTAACTTTAACACACCGTCGAATGCTTTATGTGCAACTTTCTGAGACTCGACCATCTTCGGCCTCTTTATGTGATTCCATGTGCTCCTGGAAATAATCGTGATGTCTGAAGCCGTGTCAAATTGCAGTATTGTTGAAATCCGATTGATCAACACAGTGGTGAATCGTCGTCTCGGTTTACAGTCGCTTTGGAATGCAGCAACTATGGACACAGACTCAGCGCCGTCCCTTCTAGAATAACCGTTTCGATAAGGCTTCACTTTCTTCGACCGGACTTGACTGCAGTATTCCTCTTTATGCTCACGCTTATGACACGTTTGACATTTATGATGTTTGAAGGGACAAGAACGCTCAAAATGTCATTCGCCGCATGACCAGCATGCTGTGGGCGGTTCCTTCTTAGGTCTCTTGAGGGGTTTGCTTGCGTTGGCGGTCCTGGCCTTTTTCACGAGTTGCACGGTAGCTGTTGGTGCGAGGCCATTGCGTTCGACCATGGCAGTGTCGTGTTTTAGAGTGAGCAGCCTTTTGCGTTCGCCTACGAGGGCCTTCAGCGTCAGGTCAGGATCCTGCTCTAGCTTGGCTAAAAGCCTAGTTCGGATTACAGCATCACTGGGCGATTGTAACGCGCTGACGAAAATGAGACACTTGAACTGATCGTCCGTTAAAGAGCGTAGTTTGAAACGTTCACCCTCACGGTTAATCAAGTCCGCTAAGGCCCCAAAGTCGTCAAATTCCTGTTTGACAGTATCCAGGCATTGATAGTGAATAATAAACCGGGATACCGATTCACCAAAAATTTCCTTCAACTCCGACACTGCTTCATCAAACGCAGGATCCTTCGGCTGTTTGGGCAAAATGTGGTCAATGAACCTTGAATGGTCACTTATTCTGAGCTTGCGGAGTAGGAATCGCAACTTCCAGGAATCGTCCTGACGAATGAAGTCCGTCTGGAACATGTCTTCCCAGCGCTTGAACCAAGCTTCGAAGGTGCATCCAGAAGCCGCATCATAATTGAATTCAGTGATGGCATTCATGCGAAGATCATTAGAACTCGCCTGCGTGTCCCGCGCCATTGCTCCTGTTATCTGCGAACTCAAACATTGTGTTAGATTTTCAATCATTTTCATTTGTGCCTCAATTAGAGCTTCCTGCTGAAAAAGCGGCTTTTGAAATTGTTCAGCAGAAAATTCATCACATTTCCAATTTTCTCCATCATCATTTGTTATAATCATTTCACTAGATGCAACTCCAAAAATAACGATTTTCTGCTCCAAAAAACTTCTAGCCAAACCGAAGGAACAAACAAAAACGCCAATGACCTTGCCAAAATAACATATTAATCGCCGTTAACGAACGCTGTACAACGACTGCGGACCTTGGCTGTATTTATACGTCTGTACTGACCTTCGACTTTTAAATTTGGAAGGTTAGCTACACAGGTCCGTGATTCCCCATATCTTTCGCCGAGGGGTCAAGTGGTTTTTAATCACATGCAGAAGAAGAACATTTCGGAATGTTCGAAATCGCTGCGATGCTCGTTAATAATCGATTACTCGCTAAAATAGTGAACTTACAAGTCAATTCTTACTTTCTCATGGACACTTCCGGAACACGTCATTAGGGAGCCTACGGTAGAGGGTTTCGAGCGTCAGTTGAATGCCCTTGGGTGGCAGTACCAAGCCTTCCCCATCTAACCGACTTGCAGCTTCAACTTTCGCTTGTTTTTTTAAAGTTTGTCACATTGGTATTGTCATTAGTTAGCTGAAATTCATCCTCCTGTTTTCTTAGCTTACCTTTCACTATTTTACTTCACATATACTTGCCTGGCATGGACTGCTGGGCAGGAAAATGTGGGCAGTAATTGGTTGGACAGGGTGTAAGGCGGTCTTGGTTTTAGGCTTTTCAACATCTTAAGCAGACGTCTCAATTCCAGATTCGACGATACGCAATAGAAGGAACCTTCACGGGATCATCCTATCATTCCGGTCCCAAATGAACTTGAACCCCCTGATCAAGCAATTATTGCCCACGTTTCCTGCACTAGCAGTATCCGCTGTGTAGGTCACGTGCAGTAAGTAAGAAGTAGAAAGAAAATAGAAGATACAGGGGAATGCGTCATTTAAATGAAGAATAACACCAAAGAGTGAAGCGGATGACAGAATCTGAAATAAAAGTTGGAAGATGGATATGGTCAGGAGAAGAGAAAAAGTTTCGCGTTGCCACCCAAGAGCGTCTAACTGACTCTCGAAGTTCTGAACCGTAGGTTCTCTGACTACACTTTCTGCAAACGAGTTCCAGCGCTCGATAACGCTGCGCGATAACCGAGTTTCCGCCCTGATCCGGTCAGAACTCGGCTTGTGTAGCTTCATGGGATGACCGCGAAGACAAGACAACCTAGCCGGGCCAAATAGCCAGCTCAAGTCCGGTCCAACCTTCCCAGTTAAAATGCGGTAAGTAAGGATTAGGTCTCCTCGAAGCCGTTGGTAGTGCACTGCATACATACCAAAACCAAATAGACGCTCGGGGTACGATTTACACCGTAACCCCATGACCAATTTGGTACCTACTCTCAAAACCCTCTCGAGTTTCATTTTATCCCGAACAAGGCAGGACGGGCCAGCCTGGACGCAGCATTCCAGATGGGGCCAAACGAAAGCTGAGAACAGCTTCACAAATATGTCGGCAGTTAAGACCCCCAAAAGAACGGTGTGTTAGCCACAACATTCTGTAACCCCTCCTAGCGGCTTTCTTCCAGTTGTCACCGGAATGCAAAGACGAGGAATGAACGACGCCTAGGTCTATCTGGTTGGAGACGTGGGGGAGTTTGACCACAACGAGTACGTAGCTCGAAGGCGGGCAAGTTGCTCTTATACGATGGATGGAATACATAGCCTGATTAATGGGCAGTAGGGACAAGGTAGACCAGTCCCAGAGTCTGTCCAATGCACGCTGCATGGCCTCAGAACCCTCAGGAAAATTCACAGCATCCCATAGCTTAAGGTCATCAGCAAAGAATGGGAATGACACCCCAAGCTCTTTAGGGAGATCGTTTACGTAGATGGAGAACAGCATCCGTCCAAGGACCCAGATCTGTGGGACACGGTTAAAGACCGCTTGCCTAAATGCTAAGCTGATACCCACACGTACATACGGCTTTCTTCCCTGCAGAAATGCAGATACCTAGTGAAAGGCGCGGCCAGACACGCCATAGGAGCTCAGCCTTTGTGATAGCCACAAACGTGGTACCTTATCAAATGCTTTCGAAAAGTCTACGAAAACCACATCCACTACCTGACCATGGTTCATTGTCTCGGCCGAAGCTTCACGAGCAACCAACCAATTCGTCAGACACGAAAATTCCTTCGGGATTCCGTGTTGTGCACTCCTGAGTAGGTTAAATCTATTCAGGTGACCTTCCAACGAATCATTCACCAGCTTTTCAAGCTAGTGAAAAATACGGAACTGTTGAAAGTGGACCCCAAAGGAAAAAGTAGGTGAGAATTTTGACAGAATAGGTTGCCGGATCTAAAAAGAAATACTATATCAAGCAAACTTTTTTCAGGCTAATTAATTACAGCGCGAGGATCGTGCGCTATATATCCGTTTCGAGACTAGACGGCCAATCAAAGGTAATGGGTAGAACACACAAAATCGACTAGGGAAAATTTTATCGAACGGAGAAGAGCTGGCTGATGCTTAAAATATGGCACCAGGAGGTACCTAGTTAGGGAGGCTGTAGTTGTGCACCGAGTGCTTGGACGGAGCGAATAGCGTCGCGAAGAGCGTCGAAAACAGCCGATCCTAATTTGGGGGCGGTACTGTTTGCTGTACGGGGTGTTCGAGTTCAAGGTCAAGTTCAACTGAAACTGGAACGATAGGATGAATTCCGTAAGTGTTACTTCTTGAGCGGGTCATCGATCCAGGAGTTGATAGGGGTGCTCTGACGTAAATAATAAATAGGTAAATTGCTAGGCCGGCTAGAGGCTGCACCCTTAAGGGTTCAGATCGATCTTTACATTAATCCGACGCACTTGCAAGGAATTAGAAAAAAATACGTCCTCGTTGGCAGTTACAACTGCTTTAACATTGTTTGGTGTACAGCTGGTGGGGTTGCAGGCGCCCACCTTGAAATGTTTCTGGTTCCTTCATGCGAAATCGAGCTCCTTGTTATTTGTTGTACAATATGCGCAGGTGTAGTTGTGCCTTTTTTCTTTGGAACAGGATCCAAGTCACCACAAGTTCACTTTAAATTCATTGGACGTTTGTGGGCCCGCTCAGTTGTTCCGATTGGTGCGCACATGGAAGAAATGAGAGTCACGGAATTACAAGGGACAGGAAAACTAAAAAATTATTTCGAGCAATACAGACGAAAATAAAACGGATCTGTTAAGAGACAGACTAAGGCGGCGTGCTTCACTAGAGAAATACAAATAAACAAAAATTATATAGCCAAACATTTCTTGTGCTGATATTGCTTTCTGGCTCGAAATTTCAATCTGAGTAATGTAACGAAATCAAAGCCGCATGAGTCGTTTTAAAGACTATTTATATGATCTCTTTCTTTTACTTTTCATTTGCAGGTTCGCGAGAAACCACGGATACGTGAAAACGCGCAAAACCACTTTCCGGACCCAAACTCTCTGGCATTCCCATTGGTTTTGACTGTCTTCTCACGATCCTGTATACGTCTCTTTTCCTGTTGTGGATAAGCGTGCTTGCCCCGTGTCTGCTCGTTTCGCTCGTGTCACGGTTGCGTATTGCGATTCTGTGAGTTCCCCTTTGGCTGCGTGTGCTTCTCGCGTCGTGTGTTTGCGGTGCTTGACACCGTGCTGCTTCTACCGCTGTTGCTTCGTTCCGTGCCCGTTTTCTAGCTCCTGCCGATACCCCAATCCAGGAACTTCGTTTGTTTTGGTGACAGAGGTGGGATCGTACTGGAGAATGAAAACGTCAACCCCCCAAAAGTGAACTCCCAACTTCGTGTTGTTGTCCAGGATTGTTCCGAGTTTCGACCAGTGCCGAGGCAACCCCCAGTTTTTCGGCCTGGTGATGATTTCAACAATTGGGTGTTCCATGTATCGTTATCCCTCTCCAGTGTCCTTGGAAAGAAAGTGGGGCCTTTTGTTCTCAGTTTTTTGAGTGAGGAAGCCACGCGCCTCTTCCGCGCAACTGGGATTCTTCCAACGGCGCCAGCGTCAGAGATATGGGAATCGTTGCGCGGGATGTTCCGGAAACAGGAAGCTGCGGTTATGTTTAGCCGTTGATTTGTTCCGTGCCCATTTTTCTAGCTTCCGGCTATAACCCACTCCAGAAACTTCGTTGCAGTAACTCTCAGACAAAACCAAAATTTCTTCTATGGCTAGAATACTGCCCAAATTAGTGCAAAAATAGGCTGTTCAGAACAAGTTATACGCACTGATTACGTTGAAACTAAAAGCAATGCACTACGTGCAGTAGTTTGCGAGTTATTTGCAATTGAATGATAGTCTACGAATAATGCTATTGTACTTTTTCGCTAAAAATGGCTTTCTGCTTTACAAGCAGACAGCAGAACAAAAAATGTATAATTTAGCGAAGCAGTATATGTGCTAAATGTGCATAGCTATCCAGAAAAGCTTTACTTAACCCCTAATATCCTGCAACAAGTAGGGACTGCGTAGGTGGCCGAAAAGTGCACTTTGCAGGCATACATGGCAAATATACGCAAATAAGGCATAATTTTGCGCGAAAACGCTAGAAATCCAGTAAGGAATATTATGTCTGCATAAGAATGCAGGAGGGATTATGATTTACCCGCGGTTAGAAGACTTCAGGATGTCATTTTCAGTGGATACTGAGCTACAGAAACAACTAGGAATATAGAGTTTAGTATTTTTAGGGCCTCTAAATGTTTCCAAAGCCTAAATCAAGACCGCATGGGCCAGGTCTACCTGAGTAACACAGCAGACCTTGCGGGTATAAAAGGAAAACACTCGAAAAGACACCCTGGTTCACCAACTGAATGCTCCCTCTCCTTACGCTAGCTGGCCCGGCTACGTCAGGTACGTGGAGTGAATAAGAGGGGAAGAAAAATCGAGGGTAGGAAAGTAAGGGAAATCAGTTAAAAATGAGAATAATACCAATAGCTAGGAAAGATGTAGACAATAAAATCGACGTATGAAGATGGAAATTAGCTAAGAAAAAAGAAAGGTTTCGTGTTGCCACCCAAGAGCGTCTAGTTGACGTCCAAAACCCTTAACCCTAGCTTCCTTGACTACATTTTCTGGAAGCAGGTTCCAGCGCTCGATGACTCGACGCGATAACCGCGTCTCCGCTCTAACTCGATCAGACCGCGGTTTGTCCAACTTCATACAATGCCCGCGAACCTAGGACCTAGTACAGAGCCTTGTGGAGCGCCGCTAAGTAGAGCTGGTCGAAACGAAAAATGCTGCCACAAGAATACACTGTTCCCGTCCATCCAGAAAAGCTGACACCCACTGGCGAGCGCGACCAGATATTCCATGCGACCTCAACTTCAGTGAGAGTTGCGAATGGGGGACAGTGTCAAAGGCCCTGGCGAACTCAATGAAAACCACAACCACTGCATGTCTACTGTCTACGGCTTCAGTCCAGCTACCAGCAAGTTCGACTGACACGAGAAGCCTTTGCGGAAACAATGTTGCTCGACGCTAAACAGGTTAAACATATTTAATGGTTCTCCACTATATCTCGTAATAATTTTTCAAGTAACTTAACGACCACGCTAGTTAAGCTAAAAGGCCTGTAATTAGCCGGTAGGTCTTTGTCACCACACTTGAAAATCGGGCAGACAGCAGCCTCCTTCAACAAGACACAGATGTTGAGTGGTTTCTGATACCATCTGCTAATAAAGAACGTTAGGAAAAACGTTGTGAAAGCTTGATCGTTTTGGTATAGGTATATTGATTTGGGGGAAAGCGAAATGGTGGTTCATTTTTGTATAAAGAATGGAATGGTCTTTGTTTTAGTGCGTGGGTGTTGGTTCGGCTTCACTGCAATGAATACGGGGTGTATGGCTGACACTTTTGTGTACCGCAATATTTTACATCAATATTATTAAGCATTTGTTGAAATCGAAAGTTTGAAACGGGATGCTGTACAAAAGGGGTAAAGCCTCGTTCAATCTCTTGCAACAGGAAAGGAGAAGTTTGTAGTCGGTATGTGAGAACGTTGTTTTATGTGTAATTCATTTAGCATAGGTGTGCTAGCCGCGGTTGTAAGGCGAGCATAGCCAACAGTGTGATGGAAATGTACGATGAGCTAGGTGCGCATCGTCTGGTGCATAATCTTAATTTTAAACTAGGGGAAGCAAAGTTTATATGTGCATTCGGCGCCTGACTCCCGAAGCGGATCGGCAGGTGTGTGATTTCATGCCCTCGTTCCGTAACACAGGAAAACTGCGATTAAACCGACAGGGCATGTTTACTACGCGGCAGCGTTTAGTTGGCATATTTAAGAGAAACGACTTGAACGCGGTTCTGAAGATGTTGCTTAAGAATGGCGTGGTGCGTGGATAAAGTGACGGTCCGTAAGTGCGATTCCTATTTTTCCTACCTTCATCGGTTACGTCAGCGGGAGCGAAATACGGTTTCATGCTTCTTGCAGATGCCACGCATCAGGTGAACTGTGGTGGTTACATTATTTAGCACTGCCAGTTACTTAACGGTTTCGGCATTGGTCGCAGCGCGTTCTGCGCGTTGATTCCCAATGAGACGGCAGGTCGTTATCTAGATGGTTGCTCGGGCTATGTCAGAAATGTTACCCACCACACATTCAGTGAAGACAGTGGTTATAGTTATGTGCCTGGGGCCAAGGAAGACATTTACTTTGTTGTATCCATGGGTCATGGTGGCATTATGCTGCCTAATTTCCTGCGGGACCGTTCAAGCAGGGGTCAGTCTCTGTCGAACGAGAAAAGGCTAAGTGTTTGCTGAAGCCGTGGATGCACAGGTTAGTCTACATCAAGGCTGAATTGCAGGTTAAAATGCCGCTTAAATCTATAAGCGTTAGAAGCGAAGGTCTCCATCTACCTCTGGCGGACGAGACGGTCTGTTGCAGGGAGTTTGGTGTTTCATAGCTTGTGCAAAGTGCGCATTTGAATGCGTTTACCACAAACAAAGCGAAGGAGAATTAATCTCTCAAGATGGGCTTAAGCGAGAGGACATCGCTTTTGCAACAATTTGAAGCGGTTGTTCGGAGGGCACGCGACGCAGAATCGCTTTGGGTCACGCCGGTAGACAAGTTGTGGAGGTCGCAATCACTAACCATTTCGGGCACAGGGCATGTGAAGGAGGCGGTTTCTTGCCTGTCTTCTTATGGTACTGGCATATGCTTGCGACCCACTTCCTCGGAGACGGTGGCATCAGTAGGACGTGACGACAGTAGGTATGAAGTATTAGGAAAGTTGGACCGTAAGCACACCGTTGTGATAGGTAATAAAATGAGCTGTAGGTGCCAGTCCTTAAGTCAGTGGGATATTCCATGCGCGCACATTGTACAGGTTGCTGGCATGATAACCGCCGACATAACCCTGCTTATTCATAGAAGACTTTGGTCAATGCTGGACCGTCAGCTTCCTATCCCTTAGGGCGAAACGTCCTCACGGGAACTTCAACCGATACCACCTACATCACGTTTCCCGCTGGTGCGGTTGACGAGCGAGGAAAGGTTGTCCCGTGCCAACAGGCTGTCCGGCGGCATAGTGGTGGCCGTAGCCAGTCCAGGTACAGTAGCTTTCCTTGTGAGAGAGAAGTCCTACCGCTAGAGTCTGAATACAATACTACGTAGGCAGTCTGTTCTCAGTTGGAAACTGCCTTCCTGACTACCTCGACCAGGCTGACGTCATACCAACACGTGACCGTTCCAAGGCAACAAAGAGGAAGCAACCAAGGTTGCCGAGGGTGATGGAACTACCGAAGCTGTCACCGGAAACCTACCAGCTGTACTTTCGACACATCTCCACTGTCACTTCTGTAGCATAAAAGACTACGTATAAATGCGCCAGAGTATTGCAAATCCAACCAGCGTGCAAGAACGAAAAGGTGTGCATCATTTGCGACACAGAAGATGGATCAAGAACGAGCGGAGACGTCGTTGGTTAGGTGATTTTCTATAAATGTAACCGATGGCTTCATCAAGTAAGTGCGGCGTACATCGTCGACGAGGGGCGCTATACCTGCGTCTTTTGCGTGTGCGTCAATTTTTTCCTAACCCGTTTTTCCTTTATACATGCTCAGGAGAACAATAAACCGGCCTTTTTTAGAGCCACCTACTGCTACCGTTGCGGCATGCTCCCCGACGGTAATTCATGCTTTCTGAAAGCTGCTGGGTACGGGTTGGAACATACTGCTTGGCAGCGAGTGGGCGGCTCTACGAATGACCATTATGCCGTAAAGTTGACTGGTTTGACATGAGTACCCCATTCTTAGTGTCAGTTCGTGAATACCGTATGGCAAGCATACGGCCGCTACGCATGATTGCTCATATAGCATAGGGCGAACCAGGTAATCGTAAGTCATTTTCGTCCCGATGTATGCATTCACCACTACCTTTTCACCTCGTATGCACGAGTCTTTCTATGGCCCCCTTCGCGGGTGTTCGAACGAAACGCCCGTAAGGGCATCCTACAACAAGCACGTTCATCATTCATTTCATGGGGGTACGACATAACATTGCATATAGTCCGGACCTCAGGGATCCACTGTGTTGACTGGACAAACCAATACTGTCCATTACATCAGCGTGAAGACTTTCCATGGGCCCGAGCAACACTTCCGCTGCGTCAGATTCATTGTTAGCATGGTATTGCTTTGCGGCTGTATTGCTGAGAGACGTTAAATGTAGCCCGTGAACTCTTTTAATTACTTGAGGCCAGTTTATATGAGTAGAGTGTTGGCTCTATTATAAATGCAGCTTTGCTGTGGCATCTTAAGTGGAGCGTTATTTATCGCTTACCTGGATCCAAAGACTACCTTGCGTTATGTGCAACGATAGGTGAACAACGAGCTCTCACATTTTTGTTACTTACTATCCTACTCTTGATTTACCTTATTACTGTTTGCTTAGGGCGCTACAGCAGCTCTTCCCAGGAAAACCACCAAGGAACTAGCTGGTACAACATTACAGTACTAGTTAAAGTTGCCACCCGGATGAACACAGCTGGCATTTGCTTCAGAATTTATTATTAGAGAGAAATAGCTCAAAATTAAGCAATGAGCTACAAAAATAGTGGGCGTTGACACATGAGGCCTATTAAAAATCCCTCATGTTCGAGCAAGCGCAACCCCAAGAAGCAGAGTTGGTGATGCCCTACCAACGCAGACGCAAATGGATTTCACGCCCCAAAGCACGTTGCTAAATTTCACTAAAGTTTCCTATGCTCATTTCCTTATTATTAGTGATGGGCTCCTCTAGCGCACAGATGTTGAAGGCCTGGCCCTATAAATATGGAAAATCGGCTATAAGAGATAAAACTAGCGATCTTTATCTAAGAAATGTGTGCATCTGCCAGGCCAAAATTAGTCAAATGTTCCTGAAGGTCTCATGTATTATTTAGGTAGACATAGCTCTGCAACCCTGATATAAATTTTACCACCACTTGGTGACTTAAAATATACTAAACTCTATATTCCTAGTGGCTTTTATGACTCAGCATCCACTGAAAATGGTAAGCTGAGGCCTACTGACCATGGATGAATTCTAAGTTTTCCTGCAGTCCCTTGCACATATAACAACTAACTGGATCCCTAGTGTTTTCGCGAAACATTATCACATATTTGTCAATATTTGCTATGGATTAAATTTTGCTTTTCGGCCACTTACGCCATACCTATTTGTTGCTCGATATTACGGGCTATATAAAGCAGTTCGAGATCGCCGTCTATTTAGAACTTCTACTGCTTCACCACTTTTTACCTTTTTTTTCCTTTTTTCTGATATCTGCTTGCATAGCAGATAGCCATTTGTAGCTAAAAATAGCATTATTCTTAGGTCGCCCTTCAATCGCAAATAGCCCATGAACTATTGCACGTATCGCATTTTTACTTTCAACGTACTCGGCGGTTGAAACTTGTTCTATTCAACTTGTATTTGTACTACTTTTCGTAATATTTTAGCCATAGAAAAGGTCTTTCTTTTGTTCTGAGGTTTACTCAGGTTAAAAGTTGATGCAACATCTCAAATTTAGCGCAGGAATATTCGGTTATATTTTTTTTCTAAATTGTATTTTTCTAGTGAATTATGCCACCTTAGTATCTCAACAAAGGCGTTTCATTTCTGTTTGCTTCTACAATTATTTTAAAACTTTTAGGTTCCCTATAATTCCGGCGCTTTCATTTTTTTCACGTGCGCACCAATAACTGTGATGACTGTGTGGGCCGAAATAGTCGAAAACTTCATAGTGACGTTCGCGTTCAATTGGATCCTGTTTTCAAGGAAACCTGCTCCACTACGGCTCTGCGCAACTTTCACAACAAGCAAAATCAAGGAACTCAATACCGCCTGAGGGAGCCAGAAGAATTTAAAGTGGGTACGTACAACCCTATCAGCAGTAAGCCTAACAAAGCCAATGCATTCGTATTTGCCAACAAGGAACATATACTCACACTGTCCCTGCTCCCATGAAAGAGAGTGGATTCAAGTAAATATTGATCCGTTCCCTTATGGGAACAGCAGCTAGCCAGACTAGAATTACACCTAGTGTTTTATTTATCTGCGGCCAGCTTATTTGGGCAATCATTTAGCTCTAAAAATATGGCAGCATTACTGTGACCGCTTAAGTCGAGCCAGCACCATCTATTTTATTAGTTGCGGCCAGCTTATGCGAGTAGTCAGTTGGCTCTATTGCATACGACAGCATACCTGTGACATCTTAAGTGGAGAAGGCAACATCTATTTTATTATTTGCGGCCAGCTTACGTGGGTAGTCAGTTAGCTCTATTGCATACGGCAGCATTGCGGTGATATCTTAAGTGGAACCGGTAACATATGTTATTTGCTGGTGGCCCTCATATGTTAGTAGTTCGGTAGCTACTTTGCGTGCCGCATTATTTCTTTGAGACTCTACATTGAGCCGGCCACAACTTCAAGTTATTCGCCGTAGGGGTAAGTAGGTAGCCCGGTACGACTGTAAAATCCAGTAGTAAAGCTAAAAGAGGTTATACGGACATGGCCACTTCATTTTCCTCATGGATGTGGGCGTCAGGGAGTTGTTTTCTAGTTCTGTTTCACCCAGTGGTGTTGCTGCGTGACCTTTCCTTTACGCATCCCTTAGGCAGCTTTCATAATCTCGTTCTAGTAACCAGCTTCCGCCAGCTGTTGAAACACCATAACAGCTACATACCAGTTCCCGCCGCATTATAACACCGTTTACTTCCATTTTCCATAAATCTTTATGGCGCCTTTTGCACTGGTATGCCTTTTATCCATTTCCGTTGGTTTAACTTCTCCGGATGCCTCATCTATATTATAGGTAGTACTTCATTCTTTGCATAACCATAACTTCCTTCATCTTCAAACCATGAAACTTAATACATAACTTAGGAAAACTATCAAAGCATTTATAACAAATGCACGTTGTATATAACGCTTACCTCATTCGTAGTACGGATACTAACCTACATAATCGCCTCTCTATACCTTAGTCGTCTGACGATAACTATTTAAAAAGAGTTTCGTAGTAAGTAAATCTATCTACAGTCGACGGCTTATTTATCTGCTGAACTAGGATATCACTATCGCTACGACCTTTCTAGGGCGTTGTTTGCCGACGAAAGCGGCAGATGTTTGAACGATTCTATCATACTGAATTCATACTACCGATAAACCTATGAGTAGCAAGTTATCAGTAGTAATTTTATCCAGCAGTTTAATTGGATGAGGGATGGTATAGAACAGGGATGTATTCCGGATACGGTAATCTCGCTGTGGTTTCAAATACCAAAGCTACCCACTCGCTCTTTGAGACGGCCAGTGGTTCTGCCATACCCGACGGATACACGGTTAGCGTTGCTAGTCGGTTTGTCGAGGGTGTGCGCAGCCGCCTATATAGCAACTGCCGCTAACTAGTGTACTACTTCAAGCGGTTCGAGCGAATCTTCGGGTCATACTATAGTGTTCGAACCTCGAAAGCAGATGCGGCAGGCGAGAAACCACCAATAAAGCACCAGTGCCACTGGAAAGGGTTTGCCCGCCATCCTAACGTAGGATAAAGACGAAGGCTGTTGGATCATATACATTGTTAAGCGTATCGCAATTTTGGTAGTCTGGGGATTTCCTTCAGAATAACCAGGTTCCATATGATGCATAACAAAGGACTTCTGGGAGGCGAAGCACTAGATTGGTTAGTAGAAACCGTAGGTTAGAGCCGGAAGAGCTGGAGATAATCAGGGCAATGCTTGAATCCGAACCCGCAGTTTTAACATCCAGTTCTACTTCCGATCGAAGTTCAGGAAATACTTGACGACCGCGGACGTCGGCAACGTTCGAGCGAGACACATGTTCGGGCGCAACAATCCAGGTAACGGGCTTCGATTGAGTCGTTTAACGTGCACTGTTTTAGGATATATACTCGATATGGAATGGCAGTTTAACCAGTAAGAGCGAGCCCGGTGTCTGCGCGTCGAAAACAATAGAATCACCAATTGATCACACGTTCGAGATGCTGGAACTGTACTCCCAGTTTCCCGATGTTGTGCTTATCGATAGCACCTGCAGTAACCAACAGATAGTTTTTATACTAGCCGCTCATAGTTGATGGCTGTCGAAATGCCTGACGGTTGGCATTGCTTTTTTCGGGCGCGAGACGGAGACTGACGCCATAACCTTCCTGCTCACGTTTATGGAGTTGGTAGGTGGAGCTTCTGGCTCCAAACGCATCATGTCCGATGGTGCACTGGCCATTGCTAACAATGTACATAACGTCGTTCCTTCCGCACATCGTTTCTTATGTCGCCTCCATATAATAAGAAGTGTAACCAAACGTTTTCCGCAATGCACTTCATTCAGAAGTTTTCATCGCGATGTGCACTGCAACTTCTGAAAATGTGTAACCAATTTGGACCTCTTTCGTATTAATGAGCAACCTTTCTTCCACTATATCAGTTCCTTCATCCTGCCTAACGTCTGCAGATAGGCCAACAGCAACGTGCCTGGTGCGGCAACATACGGCTTACGTGACACGAATATGGTGGAGCCCAGGCATCGCTGCTCAAGGACGGAACCGCTGAATGAGCAAATTGTGTTGTGGGTAGCCGAACGAGTGTCACGGATGAGCGCGAGGTATTTGACATGGAACCAAGAGAAAGCCATATTGGATGCATTTCGTCGCAACCTGCGTATTGTCGGTCATCCGGAGTTGGACTGCTTGTGCCGCCGATTGATGCCGTACGCGAATTTCGTGATAGCTTCTGACTTGCATTCCAAGTAAGCGGTTGTGATTCTTAGCAGCAGTGCATGCAACCGTTTTCAGCGATGGTCGCCTGGAGACGGTGAACCACGGCAGCCGTACGTGCACATGCAAAACTAACGGCGGATTAGGATTTCCATGTAGACACCTGCTGTATTCGTTCAGCTGACCGGTGTGCATGGCAAGGAACTGCAGGTCAGCCGACGGTGGACGAGGGCGAATAATGAGGTACTTGCGGTTTCACTCGCGCCATCGGAGGCGCCAATAATGAGAAGGAAAGAGCTCAGCGTCAGTTTGGACGCGGCTTAAAACCGTTTACGTGCACTGTATCAGCGACTGCAACCAGCGCACTACGTCCTGTGTGCCGCGTAGCAACGTAGTTTTGTTCAGCAAGTGGGCCCACAAGAAATGCTTCCCTTCACTTCCCCCTACAGTGCACCTGGCCACGGACACAAACACGGACAAGTACAACCAGCAGTCGGCGTCCACATTTCTGAATTGGACGCTGAAGCTCTCCATCTCTCGGCATTGCCGGAGGGGCTTGTCAAAAGGGCAACGGCTAACGCGGTACTTGGCGACGAATTGAATGTGGCACGTTCAAGCTCGGATGAAGAGGGTACTATACCAGCGGTTCCACCTGGTGCACAGTTGATGGCCGCGGTTTGGGAAGCAAAGCATTAATCCCGGAATGCAACAGTTTGCTAACAAACCAAGCATCCAAGTTTGAAAGAGTTGGTGATCGATGAAGCGATATGCGCAGATTGCGGCTTACAATATCCGGAATAAAACGAGGGGCGAACCATACAGTGGCTTTAATGCCCTATTGTGCTCGTTGGCGACACCGAAGCTGTCTTATGCAGCCCCCTAACAACTGTTTTCTGGTGCATTTTCTGAGCACAGATATTTAAATGACACTGCGCATTGAGTTGGTGGCTTTTTGCAGGCTCGACATGTCAACTAGTTCTTCCAGTTCTGCTTATCTGCACGTGCGCTATTGATATCAGTAAATATCCGCCACTTTGGTAAGGAGTTCATTGCTACGTAACAATGAATGAGGATGTAACTTCTTCTGTTTACGTCCACCGCGTAAAGCCAGCCCTCATGAATATAGTGCGGTGGTGCAATCACTTGTTATTTACGTCCAGCATGACTCCGGTTATTAGCATATGGGTGAATAATGTTAGATAATAAGCCATAGATGCTTTGTCTATCCTTCCAGGGCACGAACGCATGGAATGAAATAAAGTTTGAAGACAAAACCCCGTTGTGCGGTGTAAAACGAATGTAACGCTTATGATGCACCTGTACATTTCGCTATATAATCGTCTTGTGCAAAGGGCACAAATAATACACATTGTAAATGAATAAATAAATAAATAAATGGATTATTCTGGAATTTATCGAGGCGCAGCAAAGCAGGCATGATCACAATGTACGCGCAGTTATTTTTCTTAACAGACAATTTGCTAGGTATGTATTCGGCAGTGGCCGAAAGATGTACTGGTTGCGGAGGTTGCGAAGTAACCTTGAGAAATGAGGTCGTCAATGGATAACGCTACTTCGGGTTCAAGTGCGCATAGTGCGGTCTAGGCACGATAGGTGTATGACGGATTCGATGCTCCTGCAAGTGAAATACGTTCGGATTTGATGAGGGCAGTAGTGAAGTCACGCACTCACAATCAACTGTGCTTCTTCCTATGACAAGAACAGTATTAGCAACCTGTTCTTTTACCGAGCAGGTTGCCGTGTACGCAGGGACTATTAAACTGCGTGCGTTTTTTGCACCACACGGAACTATAATGTAGGCCTAGATACAAGCAACCTACAAAACCCTGCTCTATCACTTGCATCAGCTTTGGGTGATATATCATATGTGGTTAGTGAAGTTGTTGATCCTTTTTCCACTACTTAGTACCAGAGGAGCTATCGCGATAGCAGACTAACATGGCCACCTTAATGTGAGGCCGTTGTCCTCATGTATAAAACGAAGTATCCATTCCAGATGAACGCACAAGCCATAGAGAAAGCGGTATATAAATCTCTGCGGTGCATTGAGCTGAACAACCTGATTTCCTCCGTACCCTGTTAAGAATTGGCGCAATTTCTGAGTATTGCGTAAAGCGCCAGACTACGTTCTAGTTTTGTCATAGACTGTGAAGCTATACGCGTAACCACATTTGCGTGGTTATTTTGACTTGTATGCTGCTAGCAAGTAACATGTTCACAGTGTGTGAACATGGTTTATAAATGTTCCTCATGATGGTGTACCACACAACTGTGCACTTTTGGAGCCTGCTAAACCGTTGCACTGAAGTAAAGGCTTTTACAAGTAGGACTAAAAAATTGTCTCAGGTGTGACGCCTTGACATTCGGCTTATCCTCTCAGTGGTTCCTGCTGCTAACTGCGGTATATTATCCGCGTTAGTGCTACTTTATGTGTCGGCTAACGACATTGTGCTCCTTTCCCAATGAACGCATAAGAGAATGCATGTTTCACGATGATCTGACTCAAACGTCCAATCATGTCGCATTGCAACCCCGCACCTTGTCAACCTAGTTTCCAATTATAGGTACACTTATTCATTTCCGCGGGTAACTATGGTTGCCATCCTATGGCTTACTAACGCTTATGACTCTTATTAAGGATTTCCGCTAATCTGGGGTTATGTTAAATGTACCGTCCCACAGACACCCATGTGACCTTACGCGGAGACAAGGTTCAGTGGCTACGCTTATATTGAACATTAATGTCCGGGAACTTCTACCATTACCAACTGCATGTGTACCACTTCACTTTCTTTTGATTTGCTTTGTGGAATCCACCGTTTCATGTATGCATATAGTTTCCATATATTTCCGTGGACTACTCGTTAACAACCACACATCATCGCTTCCGCGTTGTGTATCCGGAGCGCATGAAATGCTCCCCATGATAACGGGCTAATTCGGGTTCGGTTCAGACGTCCGCTTGGCATATGCAGCATTTCACTCGTAGGTCAAGTTTTCGCCATGTTTTTTCCGCCATTTGCGGCATATACGGGCTTAGACAACGCATGTGCAGAAGCCCTATGGAGACAAAAAGTCCCATCCGTTAATTGGCATAATAATAACAATGCTCTGGGTTAAATACGGGACTATTAACTAAATAAATAAATAGTTTAATCCCTTTTATCGCGGCATACCAAATCAGCCAGGATCAAACTTTACAAGCAATTACGTCTCGCAACAAACAGGTTGTTATGTAGGTAATGGGCAGTAAACCGAAAGTTGTACAGGCTGTGGAAATTGTAGAAGTAATCATGAGGAATAAAGTCATCAAGGAAAGAAGATACGTTGAGTTCAAGTGTGCGTACTGCAAACAATCAGGGTACTATAATTGTAGTGATCCGGTAGATGTAGACAGAATGTATATTATTGTACGTGTCAAGAAAGTATTGGATTATGACGCTAGTCGGCTTGCCAGTAGGTTGTTATGAGCAGTGACTTAGGAAAAGATATTAAACCCGTGGGGTGCCAATAGTTTAGGCTTCACTGTTGATAATATTAGCGCACGTTAATTTGACGTAAATTGGCTAATTAACCACAATTCATGGCAGTCTTGAAGCCTATGTCATAGGTTTTAATCCCGACGATCATCTCGTTGCCACGTGGAACATGGACCGCCTTATAAAGCAACATACATTTGCGATGGTTAAAACCGCAAATGCACATCAGTTTCATTGGTGCTGATGACGCTACAGTTATGTATTTATATTACCTTTCTATGCACTGCTCATGCAGAAAAATAACGCCAACCGTGCAGTCAGGTAAAGTATGGATAATAAGGAGACACCAAGCTGGAGGTACATGGTCTTACTATTCTCCCGTCACGTTCGCAGGCATATCCAGCAATAAGTAGTCCTGTGTATATATGTGGTATAAATGTGTGCTATTATTTTCATCTATGTTCCTGACTATTCTCGATTTCTCCTTGATCACAACATCATTGCATATCCTTCATACAACTCATTCATATACGGCAAATAAATGTTTCCATGGCTTTTCGCTATAATAACTGTATCATGTTGTTATTGAAATGCGAAATCCAGTCATAATATTCACAATATTTCAAGATATACAATCACGTACACTTATTACTCCTTATCAGTAGCATGTATAGCTTGAGTATTGTAACATATAAATTTTAATGTCAAATCTGCAGATATAGATAGACTTATACTTACATATTAATTAAGATAATAAATGTACGTACCTAGAAAGATATTTGCCAATTGTTTAATATAGGTACATACATAACAGTACCAATTATATATATATATATATATATATATATATGTATAGGATACTTATACATATTTATGTTTGTGCATACAGGCTTGCCAAACGTAGGCAAACACTCACAGATCGACTTATCCGTCCCTAATTCCATCCAGTCTTATATGTAATATGCGGCAAGCTACTTCCAGACTCCTTTTAAGTACCACCGTGCCATATAGTGGCACAAAAGGACCTATGAGCAACGTGATCAATAAAATAATAAGCTGCATCAAATTTTCCACTTAAAATTCGACTAGGTAAACTATCTTTTTAGAAAGAACTGAAACTCCTAAAAATGTTTTATTGCTAGTTTAAGTGAGGTTATATGAAGTAGATCGTGTTTGGCCGTTATTTCGAATTTCATCCGTGTAGGCTGGGTAACCCGTAACTAACGGAATGGCGCGAAACATTTCGAAGTAAGCGTCCTCAGAAGCTGCTAAGAGGTTGCTGATGGATATATAGCAGAAAGGATACCTGTGATAAAATGAATAATTAATTAGCTAAACTAAAGGAAACACCTTACTGCAAAGATAAGAGCTAAACTAAAGTCAGGAGCAACTTAAATTAACATTAGAAGAACATTACAATGACAAGCTACCGACAGGCCAGTTTAAAAGCAAGCATTTATATAAACTTTACACAAATATGTAGCTAAATATATACATAACTACAACAGTGCAAGTAAAAATTAAGCAAACCCATTACCATAGTGGTAGGCTTTAAAAATTGTTAGGAAATAAAAGTATTTAACATTGGACAAGCATTACATTGTAAGGCTGTGACCGTATATATGTGCAATTTTGAAAGCAATTTTTACTTGTTAGCAAATTTCCATCACCCGTTAGCTCATTAGCATCAGACTACTGATTGCTGTGCCGAAGCTAACAGCATATTTTTGGCCTAATTTGAGTCTGCTACGTAATTCGTGGAGGCTGACTTCCAAAGCATGCTTTTGGACATCCGTTCCATAGCTTTGCTGCATGCTGTCCGCTCTTTAAGTCAGTTATGCATCGCAACAACATCATTTCTGCCTGCTGTAGTAGCCAAAGTAGCAAGTATTTCAGCGTGAAGTATGATCGCATGGTTCCAAATGCGTGCGCTGTAAGCGTCGCAAAACAAGAAGCAAAGAAATACGGCGAACCTTATATGTGCTTTATTATTCTGTTGACCAGCTTAATTCAGTTCCTGAGACACCGAGTTCAGTGCTACTGTCAACGTTACGAGAAGGCCATAAGCTAAAGGCGCAAATATTGGTCCTGGCCCACAACCAACCACACAATTTCTT
The DNA here is from genome assembly GCA_944474145.2 of Dicrocoelium dendriticum. Lineage (NCBI taxonomy): Eukaryota > Metazoa > Platyhelminthes > Trematoda > Plagiorchiida > Dicrocoeliidae > Dicrocoelium > Dicrocoelium dendriticum. Next base: position 61,781,115 of record OX104066.1, read on the forward strand.
CCTTTTCAAAAATCACCGTCATAACGGGCGACTTACGTAGGGGAATACAATCAATCCTCTGACCACGTTCGATACAACACCCCAACGTGCGATACAAAGTAATATATCTAGAATACACTCGGGAAATATGTCACCAGCGACGACGTTCAAAATTTTTGCCGCACGATGCACTCGCCCGTGGCATGTACGTGAACTGTCATGTTACGGTTGCCCGCCAATTTGCGGCAGGCTCTCCCGCGCATGGAATAGGATGTTTTGGTGCAAAAATTTCCAAAAAGGGTTTCTTACGCATGTGTGATTTGCTCGTAATTAGCAGGTGCAAATGTTTCGGCGATTTTTGCACGTTGTGTGCAGGGATGCAAAGTATGGTACAAACTGTCTTGGGTACGTATGATATTCTTCCTTAAAGTTCGCTACAGTTCCGAGTTGTACCAGTCCTTGCCAACAGGCGGCATGGGTTATAGCAGCCAAGTAGTTCATAGGTTTGTACGTAAGGGAACTTTTAAATCGTTAGTAAATTTATTCCGTTCATTTCGGGATTCGATGGGCTATGGTTTTGCCATAGGTACTTTCGTTATGGATAAACTGGTTGCTGCAATGCCCGTAGCCCAGGTAGTATTTCATTAAGAAATTCTGCTGTGATACCTTTATATTCGTGAGACCGTTCGAAAGCACGTGAGTGAAGCGAAGCTTTTATTACCTTCTGTAGACTAATAGCTCCCGCAAATATTACTTATTTTGCCGAAAAGCTAGAATGGTTACGGAGACTAAGTAGGCTAGGTTTCCGACATTCACACTATTCTAGGTTCTAGCAGGATCTTAGCCTACGTGCGAAGACGGTTCCTCTGTTTGTGCGGTATCTAACATCCTAATGGACGTTTATCGGGCGTTCGTGGTTGAAGGCCGCTCAAGCTAGACTGGTTCATTTTGAGAACACCACCAACAACCGTGCTGAGAATGTAAAGGTTAGATTAAAGCAAAAAGCATACTTCCGACCGCCTTGCCGTGACTGTGGTTAAAGTGTGGAAACTGGCTGAGGACTAACTGAAAGAATCTATGATGCGGTGTACATACTTTTGTGTCAGAGACCGAGTGTGTGAAGCTGATGCTAATCTCTACGTGCGGATGCTAGTAGACCATCTCACAAAGTGGGCTGGCACCCTGGTTATGCCCCATCTGGAGACACCCAAGTTCGGTGCCGTGTACTCAGATGTTAAATCAGGACCAGTAGGCCCAAGGGTATGTTTCTACTTCGCGGTTTGTTGTTTAGGAGCAATACTAACGATGTGACATCGAGTGCGCAAATGGCACGTGTATCTGCGTATGTTACCAGAACACGTATCCACCGTGCGTCCAGTTAATGATGGTAACTAAGGAAAATCAACATCCGACAATATAAACAGCATGGTTTCATTTCTTTTTAAAAGACATACCTATGCGTAGTTAATGGTTAGCGAATTACAACATGCCGGAGCCGTCCATTCTGATTCGGCCTTTAAAGGTAGCGAACACAAGGCAGAGCAGTTACAAAGTAGCAAAACGTCTTGCTCGGCTTAAGTGCCTGGAGGACGTGAACCCCAGTGCGGTATCCGGATTCATCGAGCGCCTCAGTAAACAAACAGGTAAGCTAATCGCAATAGCACCAGGTGCATACGACGAAAGTGCTCAGCCACGCTGCCAAACATCGCGTAGGCAACCACGGTGGCACAAAGCCGGTACATAGACTACATTGCGCATGTTGCAGGTACCGGCGTATAGTGCCTGCAAAACCGGATTCTGTACCATCGTAAATGTTTGGTAAAGAACACAATGTAGGGTTGCAAAGTTTGCTCCAGGGACATAGAAGCAGTAAACGTTATCAAGCAACCGTTATGTTGCAGTAACATGCGTGGTTTGGAATCAAGTATTTCAGTTAAAACTTCGCGCTGTACACCATCTCCGAATATGAAGATAACATCCACCGCATCAGCTTCCCCCGCGTGCGAAGGCAAGCACGTTTATTTGGCGGTTTACCACCGCGCAGATACTTGTAAGGTTTGTGACGCGGTGCCTTGTTGCAGCTATTGATATGTGTCGCAGAGTACGGACAATGCACCCGGTATGCGTATGTGCTAACAAACACATTTACAATCAAAAGAAATGACACAAACCCATCGGCGGAGCTGCAGCCTATCTGCAACGCTGCCTTTGACTGTCATAATAATTTGTGAGCTGCTTCCCCTCAGTGTAGATCTGGATTCCACTACAAAGGAACCGTTTTCAGGAAAGCCCATCGTTTTACCGAAAACTTTCGTGATTTGCTTACCAGACAGCAAGTCGTGTGACACTGTCATTAAGTCGCTGCAGCCGAGGATTACGACTTTACCTAACTGCTGAAAGGCCAACCTGTGCGCTTCATTGGGCTACCGCTGTTTAATTTCCGTGTGCTTCTTCCTTGCCAAACCGATGCAACTAATCGGTTGAAGCCAATGATTGGAACATTCGACAAGGGAATCGGACAGTGGCACTGTAATCCTTGCGGGCATGGTGAAGTTGATGCTTAACTGGGCCTTACTACTCTTATTGTCCTTATTCATAGCGCTATTCTTTGGTTATGTTATTTTAACCCCAATCCTTAGCGGTCCGCTGGGTTGACGTGCCACCTATGACCGGTCTGGCATATTTTGCGTGAGTATTTTGAATGGGTCTGAATGACGACATTCCCGGAAATTTTAGTAGCGCTAATACGTTGCTTGACAGCTTGGTCCTTATATGCATGGGATCATATCCGCAACGTCCCAGCGCGGTTAAACACCTGTCTAGAGATGCTTCGTGACGGACATTTGTGGTTCTCTTGCAATGAGGCTTGTGGCTTACTGCCTTACTGCGCACGCTGTGGTGCTGTGTACAGATAGGCAGTGGCGGGTATTCATATTGCTAGTACAATGAAACCTTCGTACGCTACTGCCTCACCGTTACTCGACGCCGGTGGTGCTACGTGCGAAGGCTCGGTGACCGAGCATATTGGGGCCCTTGAAATAAGATCCTTAAGTGGGATAACGTACCCACCAGCACAGCTTGCATTTGCTCGTCTAAATGGATGTTTGATTAGCAAATATTAATAGCGCCAGCGCAGACTACTAGCTACTGTATCCCAGGCACACCGGGATTGTGGCGATATGCATAGAGGCTCCGAGACCTACATTATTGGTGTTAGTGCGAAGAGACTTATGTAGGTGATTGTATCACTGGTACACCAGTCCTGTGGTGCTATGCATACAGGCTCCGTGACACACATTAAGGGGGCTAACGTAATGAGACTTACTGCCTAGGTTGTTGGTTTAAGATCTTTGCTGCCCCTGCATGAGTCAACGGTTACGAAATAGAAGCAGTTTAAACTCGGCTACGTTTGACAACAGGATTGCTTGTCTTGATTTTCTTCCGCTACCGGCCATGGTTACGGACAATGAAGCAGAGGAGTCTCCGCCATGATTTATGTTCGCAGTCGCCGAGTTGGACACGGCAACTAGCAGGCGGCCAGCCTTAGTTTTCCACTGGTGTCACAGAGGGTCGAGCTGGATTGTACAGATCCCTAAGCAAAGGATCTCATCTTTATAATTATAGGGCGTCCAAGCTTATTTCCTGCAAGCATGCAACGCTTTCTTCTTACCAGGTTAACGAACCTAGATACGTATTTCAGTCACTTCATACTGGACTCTGAATGTTGCTATCTGCCCACTACGGCTACCAACCCGATAGCGTCTAGTACGATTGTCAAACCTGAAAGCGACACCTAGAATCTGTCTCCTCTACGTTTCATCAGAATGGACTTCTATTAGATTTGCGGAGCCGTAGTGCTCACAACCATCTGAACCGCTACCCATCTAACTCCACCACATTCTGAAGACTCATTTAGTATTCCATCTCTTAGGCACCAGCCAACGGACCCTGAATTCCTCTGATTTTGTTCATATGTTTCACCTCTGGCTGCATGGAGGCACCAGCGTCTGCCTAATCGGACCGTCATAATAGGATACCATGTACATTGTGAAGCCGCACTTCTCCAAACCTTCCTAATTTCCATTTCCAGCCTGGCCTCTGGCTCAACTCCGCTCCATCTCAAAAGGCATCTACTAAGCTTGTGGTGCCACATCGCTCACAACGTTCTGATTTGCCCATCTGTTCATTCGGTTTTCATATGTTTGAGGTTGCTGTTGCCTTCCAGCGTTATTATTATTATTACTATTATTGTCATCTCCTTCCCGATTCCCAACTTTGTGCCTGTCGTTTTCAAGGTCAGCGTGGTTAGCTGTAAAAAGATTACTAGGCCTCGAAGAGCCACCTAGCATATGGCTCGCATCCATGTTTCTTTACAGGCTTACATATTAATTATCAGTTATTTCCAGCTTCCCAACGCTGACGCTTGCTTCTTCCTAGCTCCAGCTATTTCACCCTAGTACGTCTGCTCAGCTCTGGAGGGCCATTTCGTCTGCGGCTCATTCCCATTTTTACTTTACCGCTTTTCACTTGGGTTACAACGCCGATACACTCACAGTGTACAGAATTACCAACAGTTCTAGTTCTTCCTCGTATGCTTGAGGTGTCTGTGAGCGTATATTCTTAGCATTACCTTTAACCTGTAAGCATATGTCAGCTTTGCAAAATCTTCCGTAACATTGCATTTGGTAACGCCTTTGTTCCTGATTTTTCCGTGCACCATCCCTGTTGTGTATTCGGTCAGAATGCTTGACGGCTAGTCTAGACAGACACGTACCCACCACAACCCCTGGAAGTATTCACCTATATAGACATTTCCGCGGTCCCCTATTGGTTCCTCCTTCGCCTCGCGGCACCTCATTGTACTCACGTAGTTAGACACTTTTTGGGTTACATTAATTTGTTTACTGGAGCAACCTTCTTACATGGCTCATGCATTGGACTATGTGTACACAAAATCCACCATCTCCGCTTTCGATGCCATGCCTCTACGACCATTGTCCATATGTATAGTATAAACCATCTTCCTTCAAAATGTTTTTGATAATTCACCCAGTCCATCCCTATAGGATTATACCTATTGTACCCCGTTATTACTAACCGTAAGGAATTTTTACCAGGATAGGCGCTGCTTAGTTGTGAGCCCTCCGTTAGCAGCCAAGGTGGGGTGTCGATCTTTAGGTAAGCTGCAAGCTTGCTTTTTTAACGACCTGGGTTTTCCAGTCGTCCAATCCAACTAGTAAAGCCCTGTCAACTATGGCATGCACTTCCTCTACTCAGTGTATAGTTGTAGTGACTTATCCAAGTCCTGGAATTAGCTCCAGGGCGATTCTTAAGTATATTCGTACTGATGCTGCCAAAAGGGGTCTAAAAATTAGTGACTTCAACCTCCCAGAATGCTACTAAGCTGAGCTTAGTAAAAAATGAGTGACACGCGTACAGCGTCCTTAAAAAGATTAGATAGGTAAATACTATCTCAGGAAGCACCCTAAATGCTGGCAAACTTACCAATCAAATACATCAAACAACCTCCACGAAAGCTATTTAGCTGTTATATATAAATGTACATTGCAACAGTAGGAATGAAATTTAAAATTTATTATGTTCCTTTTATTATTGCACCATCGAGCAAGCACCACACACTGCTTTCCCATGCAAGCAGCTACTATGCCATAGCAGCGTGGGGTGCTACCAGGACACGACAGGATCTAGGGACCAAATACAAGAGCTGTATTGGAAGTATGATGCACGGTATGGTTTTTCCTTTGCCTCAAAGGTTAGGGCCTTGCTTAGCGGACGGTTTGTAGCAACGTAATTTTCGCAGTTGTCACTGATTTGTAGTACATATTGACCATTATTTCTGACACTTTTTGTGTATGATGGCTACCCATAACGCCGCAGTCGATACAAATGCGTACCTATACGTGTTGCGTAACGCGCAGTAATAGATGCAGAGATCCGTAGTGGAGATTATTTGGTGGAAAAACTACGCGGTTTACATAGGCATGAACATGCACCTCGGAGTTCAGAACGTTAAGCACGATAGATGTCGCATTAGGTGCATCGACGGCGTGGTTGCGTTGCGTGAGTAGCATGGTAATGACGCCTGCAGAGAAAGAGGTTATGAAATCACCGGAGTTAATAATTACCACAAGACGTTTCAGCCAATGCATCCGCAACGCCAAGTGTACATAATTGGGTGGAAAAAGATGGTGCCATCACGGGGAACTGCAAGGCAATTGCTGCGGACCTGGCGCTTGGGTATCCACTTCGGTGGCGTTAGGGTACCAGGGCGCTTGAAAATGAGTAGATCTGCGGAGAAAATAAATTGGTCCAAAAGCGCTTCGCGGTTCATATAAGACTGAACACCAACCTCGAAATCCCGAACGTCAAACACGATGGATGGCGCATAGCGTACAATGACGGCATTGTTGGGCGGAGCATTGGTAACCCTGTGCAACATAAAGCGGATAGCATTGTTCCTACCATATCTAACCGTCACGGAACCGATGTCGTCTTCACACAGTGACGCGTCCGTGAGTGAGGGTGAAGAACGCTTAGCAATGCGGCGGAAAGCCTGTTACGCTGGTAGACACGTGCTACGCATCATGCGCTTCGAACGCTGCAGGTGAGACTCAAACGGAAAAGCGGAAAAGTATCCAACGATGCAAACCTACTTGCGTCCGCGCAAACGTGCCGAAGGCAATGCATATTAAATAACAACTCGAACTTAGTAAATTGCAGAATAGTTCTCTTTTGTGACGTCCTTTACACTAAGCGTTTCATTTAGTAGCAGTGCCACTTGTTGCTGCCAAGCACGTAAGCTGCGATTGATAGCTGGGGAAAATTTTTCGTACACATGGTCTGCCACAATCCAGATCAGAACAACTGACCCAAGGCACAGTAAGGACTGTCTAAACTCCGTGGACTTTTCTTTCTCTACATTTTCCAAGGTGCAACGTTTGCTCGAAACTTCCGCAGTATGCAGCCAGCGCAAAGCTGCAAGCCTTGCTTGACAAAGTCAATATGTTTCAGCGAGAAATGAATTCCACCTGCAGTCGGTTCACGGCGCCACAATGTGCGCAGCCACTTCATTATACCTAAGCACAACAGGTACCTGTAATGAATGGGGAAGCTAAAGATCATGTATGTGCACAGTGCTTCGGAAGGCGAATCACAGACGTGATGCACACTTTGTCGCTTATTTCAAAGGCGTCGTTCGTCCTCATGCTACACTGCGCGGATAACGGAAACGTCATTCAACGACGGTATATGATAGCACAGCAGTGTCACTTACCGACGGTGGTATATCTTTCGCAAGAAAACTGTCCCAAGTGCTGGTTAACCTTCTTCAAATAGACACTTGCTGGCGCCTCAGCGACTGAACCATTGAGATCCACTTTGAGGCGTTCACCAAAAGCATGTAGCAGCGCGCCTTCTCGCATTTCTTTGATGGTCGGCTGGAAGAACTCCCGCAAGTCTGCCGGCTTAGTTAAACAGCTGTCAAAGCCACTGACAAACATGCCTGCTTCAAGTAAGTTCTATCTCTCTGCTAAGTATCGACCAGAGTTGCATACAGGAACTGCGCTACAGTGACATACCATGGACATGCAATTGCAGCCACAATATAGATGGATGGTTTACAATAGGCGTAAGAAAATGCATCGTATTGTTGCTTGCAGTCCAAGGTGCACGTACCGTCTGCCCTGGATGGGGCTTTCAGAGCCATCACGAGGGGTGTACAAATGGGTGCGTACGGCAGTCAATAACGCAAGTGGTACGCGCCTATAATGGCGCAGTAATATGTTAATCTGCATCGCTGTGAGGTTGGCCACCAAAGCACTTTAACGGAAAACGTGTTTGTAGGTAACATCCTTTAGTTGGTGGAAGACTCGCTAGCATAACCTCTGGTAGAAAAATATAAAATCGAAACTAACTCCGTTTCTTCCTTTCATGTAATTCCATAACCGCCTCACTGATGAGGGTTGAGGTAACAATTGCAGTCGAAATGGACGGTACAACTTGGAAAACCAAGACACCGGTGGTGTGATAGGCTTGCGCTTCAACCATGTACTCATGCTGCAAGCAGTTCCTCCATGAAGAAGATGCTATCCAACTATAGTTTAGTCTTTATATTCACCTACATTAACACGAGAAGAGCGTAGTAAGTTCGTAAGCTCCTCAGTACCTCTTGGTATCATGCATTGTACAGTGAACCAAGAGCAGCCAGTTCAAGGTTTTCACCTATTATCCCTTATGGCCCATGCCATGGTGCAAAAATGTCCCCCAATGCGACTCACGGAGTACAATGTCACAAGAACAATGAGTTGATAAAACGAATTCGGGAATCACTGTTTAATGCCTGTGCGATGGAGAAAATGTGGTATTACTATGCAAGGACCATTATACGAAATCATACGTCATTTCACGAATGTAACAATGAACATTTCCGTGACGCTCGATTGTCGGCCAATTTCGGACGCCTGAGCGCCCAACTGTGCTAGCAGGGCTGACATTAATCCCCTAAACAACCACATCTGTGGTTATTTTTACATAACTCCCTCAGTTTCACCTCTACATGTCATGTAAAACCGCGACCTAATCTCTTTACCTAGGAAGTACATCGTGACGCATTATAGAATTCTGTTTCCAGACAGCTGGCGGATTACTTTCATTATCATCCATTTCACTGTTACTTGTCACCCTCTATTACCTTTCTGTTTTTAGTAATACGGTCACAGAAAGTTCCAGGTCATAGACCCGTCTTCTTTCCAATATGAAAAGGATCCTACAGGTTTGTTTCAATGTACGACAAGCCATTTTGCCCATCAGCAAGCCACTCTCAGTTGCCAGAGAAACAGCGGCTCCTTTTTACCTTTTTCAAGGAAGAAACAATGACAATGAGTACTTTCTACCCACCAGATGGTAATTCGTCGTTCTTCTCCTCTCACAATGTCTCTCAAATTACCCCTTGCATGCACTTTATTTCGGTGCTTACGGTTACCAATATTAACCACCATAATGCTGCATTCGAACAAAGATTTTCAGGTAAAACGGACTAGAATGTCACAATCCATATGAAATCCTGAACACGTCCAAGCAGCCAATCGGATAGCTCCACCATCTTGAATCCAAACGGGTTGGATATGCCAATACTGGCCACCACTGGTACTGGCACGTAGGAAGAGTAACGGCACACAACTCCTCGCACACACATGCATTTGCCATCAATACTTTCCTGTTACGGTGTACTAGTGCACCGCCATATACTTCCCACCTATTACAAGCATTTTATCGTTTTCAAACACAAGGTAGCTCCTTGGCATTACATTTGTAGTTACTGGAGTTGTAAGCTACTACCTTTAATTAAATATATGACAGAAAGCTGCTTTTGAGGTATTTAGACAGTCTTAAGCTAACATTTCACCTATCTTTGCACTATTTCACCATATTTCCTAGATCATTGGTTCAGTTGCACCTAGAGCTATCAAATTACATAACTGAAAGAGCCTAAATAGGCCGAAAATAAACTGCAAGGTTTGGTGCAGCAAGCTGGATATGAATAAAATTCAACTTATGAATTTTTAACTTTTGTTCCAAGGTACTTTCCGTTACGCCATGGTAGAGAGATATCATGTTTACGGAGTCCACAGTAATGGGTTTAGATGGTCTCGTATTCCCAATACCAAAATTTACCTAAAATAATATATCCATGCGTCTCTTGTTACATAACGAATGGACTTTGGTTTTTCGTTTGTGAAATACTGATCCCGGCGCAACGAGGTCCTATCCAGGTATGCACATTAGACGTGTCAGGTGGTGAGTGCGGTTGATCCTTATGGCTAAATTCGTCCCATCTCCAGCAAAAATGTGATTGCTTATGAAAATGAAAGATCCGCAAGAACCTCGCATTAATTCTTTCCAGAACATAAATAAGTATTTTACACTCGACAAAGCGAGGCGATGCACGTTGTTTAGGCCACGGAGAAGCGCAGTTTAGTCACCTAAAGAATAACAGGGTTCCTACAGAAGTAGGTTATTGTCAAGTGAAAGTGCCTCCATGTCCATTAATGCAACTATGCTATGCCATCAGAAAGCTCTATAAAAGTGGTGTATTAAAATATTATTGCAATAATTGAATGCGCCAAACCCAAAAGCTGTAATACCAGGGCAAGACGATAAAGCTGTCCATGTCAAGGTAAAGTAAGTGTTATAAAGCATTTGTCATCCATACTGAAGCAAACAATGCATGTAAAGACGTAATGTCGGGATGTAAGTCTTGGCAATATAATTGCAAAGCGAGCCAAATCCATCTGTTTGGAACCCGAGCAAGCGGCATTTCTCCAACGTGCCAACATGGTGATTCATTCAGAAGGCACGTAGAATCGTCCGAATGATGGTTGGTCGTTGAGGCTTTAGAGAAGAGAATAATTTTTCAAATCATGTGGCTGTTAAGGATGGCCCAGCCGGTGTCAAATTATGAGCTGTCATGCACCGGTCGCCGTACCTGTGAAAATCTGGAGAAAATCATGCAACGAACAAGAGGCAAGCAAGAAAACGCAGACTGAAATGCCTCGATAGGTACTAAGATATGATTTGCTGTATGCGGTGACATCTAATTATATGGTGCTATGTAATTCTGTTCAGTATACAGGACTTAGAGGTTCTTTCTTATATTACCTCGCAGGTGTAAATCATACTACAACTAAAGCATACAAAGTAGGGCGCGTGGTCCAAAGAGGGATATGCGTGTTCACAACGTTTAACGGAAGTAGGAGTACGGCAAATAGGCATAGATAAATTGGTGAAAGTTGGTTTCCATTATGCTTGCTGAAGGCCGGCAGGAAACGCGTATCAACTTAGATGAAGCTGATTCTAACTGGATTACGATGACTAGAAGGAAGCAGTCCGGTCATACGGCAGCTATCAAAGAGGCGATGCCAAGGTCCTGAATCTGCGAGGGGCGGATATATGCAAACAAAGGTGCGGTGTGTTATTGGTAGCACTGAGGATGCTGAACGGCAGATATATAACTTAACAGAAATCCGCCAGATATTCAGAGACGGGACAAAGATGGCCAAAGCTAAGGGATGCTTTGGGTCATTATCTGCGATATAGTCAGATCGATGGGGGCAGAAGTAAGCCCATGCAGTGACGTCCATAATTTAATGCCGGTGGAACACGTGGTGAATACCAGCAACATGGGGTATGCAATGGGCTGAGAAATGTAATGGAATTAAAAGCCCGGAGGTTCTTAAACCGAAACCTTTCTCGAGGCACAATACAGCAATAAAGGCAGACTAGGTTAGACTGAAGCAGTTCTAAGCATTTCAGGGTTATGATAAGTAAGGTGAGATCAAAATGAAGAGCAAACTATTCGTACAGCAAAATGTGGCATGGTACCATAGGTGAGAGGCGGACAAGGGTCATAGACAGACAAATGCAAAGGATACGTGTGTCGAATTATAGTCCTGAGATGGATGGGTGGGTGGTCACAAGTACCAAAGAAACTAAAAGCTATAAGAGCCCAAATTTGATACGAGATCAGTGGAACGCTTAAGCCATACGACAGGGTATTCACAGAACGTAACATGGGCAATAGAATAAAAAAGCGAGCTAGCGAACAAGTAAGTGCCCTATTGAGGAGGAGACAGCGCGCAGCAGCAGCCCTATTTAGGCAAGTAAAACAACCGGACGTGTGGCGGTGGTACTGTGAGTGATAAGTAATGTGTGGACAGCGCATGCTGCGGCTTTCATGCCAACGAACGACAAGAAGCGTTAATAAAGGACAAGTTTGAAAGAAATGCAAGACTTGTGGTCGAATACCAACAGTCATAAAGATGAATCAGCCGAATGGGTAGTCGGAAATTGGGCTAAAGTACAATTGAAGCGTGGGTGCTTGTTGAGGAAACGGAACATGGCTTAAAAGCGAAGTTTGAAGAGGCTCATTAGTAGCAGAAGTTGACAGTAAGTACAAGTTGCTAGAAGTGAGAAAAATAAAAATACTTTTTGGCGGAAAACTAGAGATGTAAGAAGCGTACATCAAGTCACCATGCCTGATTATGTTAAGGCCTTTCATTCTTAGCAATATCGCCTTTCGGATTCCGTATGTCCTTGTTTGATGCTTTTAATATTTATCTATTTCACTTTATTATGCCTGCTGAGCTTAAGGCAAACATCTACCTCTTGGCTGACTCCCATGCCAATTTCACGTCCTTTCCTTGGAGTTTGGTGCCGCATCGCTCACAATCATCAGACCTGCCGGCATATTCATGCCTTCGCCTCATGCTTGAGATCACCTTTGACTTGCAAATTAATTATTATCTACTTCCGGATTTTAAACGTTAACGTTTGTTGTTTCCTAGTTACATTTATTCATTGGTATGTCGTTTCAGGTATGGAGAGCCAACTAGTCAATGGCCCATTCCTATTTTATCTTAACTGACGCATTTGGATTGTGATGCCGCATTACTCAAAACTATCCGACTTGCCAAAATTTTGACACACCACCTCTTGCCTGAGGTCTCCTTGGCCCTTCGTTCTTATTATCCTCTATTTCCATATCCTACATGCTATTGTCTGCTGCTTTTAAACTCCATCGGTTCTTTTCTAATATGACCGCTAAGATTCGAAGAACCACCTAACTTGTGCCTCATTCCCATTTCATCTTTACAGGCCCGCAGTGGGATTGCGATGCTGCAGCGCTTACAACACTTGGAAATCCCAACAGTTTCTTTGCTTCACCATATGCTTGTGTCTCTGTAGCTTTGTTTTCTTATGGTTAGCAACTTTGGTTTCTAAATTTTGACGCCTGGCATTTCAAATCTCTGTCTGTTTAACTCTGGTATGACTGATAGGCTTCGACGAACCAGATAGCCTGTGGCTCACGCTCATTTCATCTTAACTGGCTTTCCTTATAACTATAATAGTGCAGCTGTTACAACCATCCGACCTACGAATATTTTCTTCCCTCCACCTCATTTTTGTTGATATTTCGGCCTTACTAGCCTAGGTGCATCTTCTTCCGGACTCCGAATATCCTTGCCCGATGCTTCCAATACCCGTTTATTGCACCGTAGCACATCTTTTAAGCATTTGATAGACACCTAGCTCTTGGCTACTTCTCATTCCAAATTCACCGTCTTCCCTTTGATATTTGATGCCGCACGGCTCGCAATCATCCGGCTTGTTATCATTTTCATGCTTCTGTCTCATACTTGATGTCTCATTTACCTTACATTCTATGACTAAATAAATAACTGCTTCATTCTCGAGTTTATCGTAGTATCTCAAGTCAGGCATAATCAAAAGTTACAGGCAGTGCTGTTTCACAACCGACACCTTACTATGCATATAAGCGGCTGTGGCTGAAAGTTGCACAGTCTGCGGAGATTAAGGAAATACCCATAAGAAATAAAGTCGGCAATGGATGGCGATACCTTAGTTTCAAGTGTGCGTGGTGCTGACAGTCAAGGCACTTTAAGCGTAGCGTAAGCAGTAGATGAAGAGAGAGCGTATCTTATACTTGTACTTGTAAGTGAAATATTGAAATATGACTCTAGTCGACTTGTCAGTAGTTGGTTGTGTGCAGTGACTTTATACATTGTGAGTTACACCCGCCACGTTAGCGTTATTTTCATCTAATTGAGGGTTCTGAACATTGATGCATACTGCTTCCTAGCTAGCGCTGTTCCACTCTAGTACGTTGTTGTAGTTCTAGAGAACCAACTGGAAAATAGCCGATGCCCATTGCACCTTAACAGATTTCCGTTTGAACTGCCATGTTGCATTGCACACCAGTATCCGACTTGCCGACGCTTTGACTTCTCTGCCTCAAGTTTAAGTTATCTTTGGTCTTACCTTTGTATCATTATCACCTTCCGTATTGTACTTTTATTGTCCGTTGCTTTGCTTGCTTATCTGTTTATTACTGGTATGACAGATAGGCCCCAACTAGCCACCTAGACTAGCTAATTTTCATTTCATATTTATAGGCTTCCTGCTCTAACCGCCAATTAGTGTTAGAATTTCCCCTTCGGCATACCAGAATGACACATACAACATGCAGTGCAGCGCAGCACTTGTGCAGATTCTTACGTACGCATTTCATTACTCTGCTTCTGCTGCTTATTATCATGGCCGTAAATGTCCTCTAAAACTTGCCACTGGGTTTTGCTCACTTAACCTTGCAACCAGCTGCCTCCACTGCTTTGGTCTTTTATCCTAATCTTGAGCTCAGAATGCCATTGCCTTTCATTAGTTAACTCACTTCTACTAGCATGGTCTCATAAGCTTGTTAGAACTAATGACATTGCGCCATACACCGCTCTATCAACCCGGCAACTGACAATTCCTTACTTCTACAGCAAATTTGTTGTCACATCATTGTAATGAAGTACTTGACTCAATTATTGGCTCTCATCCCCAGGTTGGTGTTAGCCATATTTTAGGGTCGACCAGAACGACATCTTTAACATGTAATGTTTCCCCGTAGCCATGTGGCTTCTGTGGTTCACTTCATATTTCTTTGCTCCTCGGATAATTATAGGGACTGCGCATGGCCGCTAAGCTTGTTGTTGTTTTTCCGTCAACTAACATTACAATTGCCTGTCTCTACTGCGGTTGAGCTTTTACATTAATTTGTGTTCAGCCCGCTATCGGCTTTTTATTTCTTTACGCACCTCTTCTGGCCCCAGTGTGCAACTTCCTAGGTTTAATAACCTCAAACAAAGCAGGGCCCTAGCCACGTATATACTGAGGTATACGCCCCTCTACAGTATGTCCTCTGAGGCTGCAGTAAGAAGGCAGCCAATTTACATACTGTCCGCTCGCTACTCAAACGAAATTGTCGCTTATTTTTTCCAATCAGGATGAATTACCTTCAAAGCGTGAGACAGCGCAATGACCATTCAACACCTAACGTTCACCTTCCGTGTACTAGACTTCTCAGCTTAGAATTATAAACCGGGAAATGGTCCCTTCGTCTGCCGCTGTCTTTCTCTGACTAAGCTTCACTTAGCTGTCTCCACCGTTTATAGTCTTTGCCTTAAGTTTACGTTCGGCTTGCTACTGGCTTCCCATAACATCCATACATGGCACTAGCCATGTAGCTGCAGACCATCACTCTCCATTCACCCGTATGCAGGGCTCAGCTTGCTACTGGTTTACAGGCACTTAATTTGCTCGTGCTACGACCAACTCCAACGTTGGTACAATTAGTATTCTACCGCAACGCAGCTCGCAGCTGTAAACGGTTGTAAACGGGCCATCAACCCTACCCCTTATCTTTACGTTTTCCAGTCCTTTATTCGCTTAAATAACACATGTAACACATATAAAGACAAATTCACCGTGTATACTGGGTTTCCACTCTCAGCGTTTTGTTGTATTCTATGCGTTGCTTCGTTAGCAGTTTCATTGCATTTCTCTTCGGCTTGCAGTTGTCAGTTGCGTCTCTTTCCAAGATTCTCACAGATACTTCCTCTGGCATTAATCAAAGCATCAACCACTGTGTAGTCCAACGTTTAGCGCTTGTAATACTTAATTACGTACTGAACACAAAGCTCAACTGGTCTGTATTGAAGCCCAATGCGGCCATACGAGAACGCGCCATATGCCTGATGATGGAAAGTAGGGAGCAGACTACTTTGATGGACAGCGCAAGTGGTCTGCTTCAGGCCAGAACCAAAGTTACATAAAACAAATTCTACTACCACATAACGTGAGTAATCACATTTATGCCTTTGCATTGGCAATCTGTTTAGTCACTGAATCAAACGTAAGGCCGCAAGGTTACCACAATTTTGTAGCATTTTTTGCAAAGCACACAGCGCTCATTCCCGATGTCAAGCTTAAAGTTGAACCCACCAGTCGTCGCAGATCTGCCTGTACATATCTGATCACGTCTTGTTGGCGTGCGCTGTTCAACGCTGAAAATATAGAGTTATTTGGTTATTCATTTATTACAAAGCCAGTAGTAATAAAGATAGCGCTTGTTTGATGAAAGAGATAGAGAGTTAGGATGCGTAAACGTTTTGCAAGGAGCTGGGGCTAAATGACAACAGTCAGCGAATTATTTACCTGGTATGGATTGCAATCGGACATGGAGCTATACTGTTAGGTGATAGTCGACAAGCCGGTAGAGTTTCTAAGCTAGTAACAGCTATAAGATACGAGGGAGAATTTAGACGGATAGAACTGAAGTTATACAAATTTTCTAGACTTATACGTTTGCTCACAAACGTGGGCCAGATAGATGGTACTCAGAAGTAGAGTTAATGAGTACGTAAGGTTGACCTGGTCCTTAATGAAAGGGCAGTAATGCATGTAAGTTCCCTATAGGTAAAATAATAGGCCTATTGTGAAAGAAATCGTAAGCAGCAACAGCACGCTTATATAGGTAATTTAAACAATCGGAAGTGGGATGCAGTATTGTTAGGTACTTAACACCAAAACCTCAGCATACTGCTGCTTGCACCTCAGTAACATCCAGAGATCACAGAAAGAGTTCAACCAGACAGCACGGAAAGACGGACAGGTTGAAGCGCCGCATGCGTAAAGTCACAGAGTTTGCGCAGCTAGACAAGAGTTCAGAAGTGAAACTAATGCATAAAGAAGGAGAAGCTAGTCGCTAAAGAATAAAAAGGTAGGTTAAACGCAAAGTATGCAGAGGCTAATAAGCACCGGCAAAACAGAATGGCGGCGTTAAACACAAATGGAAAAAGGCAGTTAAAAGAAGAAAAGTAAAAAATATGTTTAAATGATGAACACGAAAGTAGAAAGCAAACAGCAAGCAGCAAAGCGGAGCAGTCCTATCAATGCTAGCGCAAAGTATCAAAAAATATTTAAAAGAAATCGGTTTTGGTAGGGTTTTATTGTGGAAACGTTTCGTCCTTGACACAAGAGCTTTTTCACGCCACGTGAATCGGTGCAAAATTGGCTTAGCTTTTCATGGGAACGTAAGGTGAAGGCTGGAAGACATAACATGAACCATTGGATAATAGTGTTACAGGTCAATATGTCAAGTGGCCATGCTAGCAAAACAACAAGCATCGAGCGTTTCTCATTGATCCGCGTCACCGGTCGTTCACATGTGCGGTATTCCCTTCTTGCAGTTGCTGATGCACCCTCCCACCTGAGTTCGTCCGCCGACATCTTTTCTCACTAACCGGGTTAACACAGAACGCCAAGCGTTCGAAAACTCCACACCGTCTGTTTTGTTCGCACAGTTATTAGTCTTGGTAACCTAGATTGCTTCAGCAATCAACCTTTGACTTGTTGCTGGTAACCCCCTCTTAAACATCTCGACATTGTCCCAATCAATAACGTGTCCAGCCTCCAGCGCATGTACGGTCACGCAAAAGCTTTTAGTAGGGCCCTGTATTCAGGCTCCTTGCTCGGTGGACGCGAAACGTATCTCTTGTGTTCTGCTATCCTCGTGCGTAGCCCTCTCGCTGTTTGATCTCTATACGCATGTTCACAGCCTGTAATTGATTTTATAAACACAAGTTGTCGTTTTGGCTCTTGGAAGTGGATTCTGCGAACGCACAACTGCTGCCTAGAGCGTTTGACCCTTTCCAAAAACCGATTATTTTATCCCTGTTTAGTACTCGTCTGATTGCTTCCAAGATTCCCTTTATATAGGGGATTCCTACCAGCACAATCCACTCAGTTGTGCGTCGCGGAGGTGAATTTAGAGCTCTCTGAAACTGACGTTTCACTAACCGCCTTGGATATCCACTGTCTACTAATTTGTCCACCCCCTACTTACGAGCAGCCTTCCTTTCCTCCTACTCTGTACACAACGTCTGGGCTTTGTGAAACAGAAAGGATGCGCTAGCGGCATAGACTTAGTTTGGAGAACCCGAACTGTAATGAAGCATTCCGTCCGTATCTGTCGGCTTGCTATATATCGTCTTCTTTAGCGGTCCACCGTTCCTGTACACTAGGCAATCGTCGACTGGTAGTGTGCCACTGCAAGCTTCAAGTTCTATAGTAAGGCTTATATTTCCATTAACGGAGTTCAGCTACTTTAGAAACGCATCCTTCATATCTCACTGTTTATTCACAAACGTATCATCCACGTAGAGCCGCCAAACGTTTGGCGAACTACTGGAGTTTGACAGCGCCCTTCTGTTAAAGTATTCCATATACATGCTTGCCAATACAAGGATTGGTGACTTCATGGCAAGTCCCTGTTCCTGAGAGTACAGTGTTGACTTAAAAGTGCAATAGGACATATTAAGGCATATTTTAATTGGCCTTTGTGATGACGATGGTGGGCAATTGGGAAAATCGTCGTATCTTCATTCTGAGAAGTCTAAATCTGAGATTATATCTAAATTCCTGGTAGTTAGACCACCAAACAATTCGTATACATCTACCAGCCTAGCCTTCAACGCGTTGTGGCCACCTGCAACTCCCAGCTTAGCCGATTAGCATGAAGGCGGATTTCATTCAGGCGTCGTTTTTCATATAAGTCCGTTGTCTAAGGCTGGCTGGCTGGCCGAACAACCGGGCTGGCTGGCCGAACAACCTCCTCGTGGTGCCAGCTGGGTGGATTGGGTTTACCCCTTCCAGCAAATAGTTCGGCGGCAGTGTTCCAGGTCGTGATGGGTTTCCGCCTGGCAAGCGTTCTCCCTATAAAAAGCCACAAATGTCCGCTTAACAACACTGTGACGTGGCGGTTGTGACTCGCCACCAACTAAAGTCACCCATTGCTTATCCGGACGACCGCTTCAAGTCCCCAGCCATCAAGCACCCATTTAACACTGGCCACACGTTCAAGCACGATCAAAAAGACTGGAATACATTTACGAATTCCATAAACACGGCTAAACGCCCACATACACACTTACATACATTTATATATCAACCTATGCGACCATCCCATTGATCCATTGTACCTTGACTTATCACAGTTTGAACTCTTAAAATGATCATGTCTGTGCAGCCGTGCCTCGCTTAGCCGAGAATAAACATTTTATTTATTTATTTATTATATTTATTTTGCTGTTGCTGAAGGCTGCTTTAAGAGATGTGTAAGGATTGTCCGGTGGACTGATACGAGGCTTTTAGGAATAATCCCAAATTAGAAACCTCAGGTTGAAGATTCGACGATTTTCCAATTCCCCACCAACGTCATCAAAAAGCCGATGAAGGCAACACCATAGTAATAATGAATAAATCGAATTATATGGACAAAATGAAACAGAATTAAGCAACTGTGCCCTACGAAGCAACTGAGAATAATCCGTATCGTCCATAACGAATAGGTGTAAAATTTAGGTGGGAAAATACCAGAGCAGTGTAAGAGATAACCAAAGGCCGGGTAAATGGTATAGCGCATATCCGAAATCAACGTTTCCACCTAGGATCTATGGCTGCCCAAAATACATAGCCCGAAGTTCCCGTTCAGCCCGTTGTAGATGGCAGCGGTCCTTCAACGCACAAACTAGCCCGATGTTTTGCAGGTTTGTAGCAACCTTTAACAGGGAGAACAACTACATTTGTACGAAACTCTTATGAGTTTGCGCGAAAGGTAGAAGGCCTGGCCAGCGCGTCAGGCGAAATAATGGCTAGTTTCGACGTTAGCTCCCTATTCACTAAGTTGCCCAAAAATGACGACTGCGTATAGCACAGCGTCGTCTTACTGAGGACGAGAGTTTGGAGCATCGAACGAAAGTCACGGTAGACAAGATAATCGATGGAATTAAAATATGCCTTAATATGTCCTATTGCACTTTTAAGTCAACACTGTACTCTCAGGAACAGGGACTTGCCATGAAGTCACCAATCCTTGTATTGGCAAGCATGTATATGGAATACTTTAACAGAAGGGCGCTGTCAAACTCCAGTAGTTCGCCAAACGTTTGGCGGCTCTACGTGGATGATACGTTTGTGAATAAACAGTGAGATATGAAGGATGCGTTTCTAAAGTAGCTGAACTCCGTTAATGGAAATATAAGCCTTACTATAGAACTTGAAGCTTGCAGTGGCACACCACCAGTCGACGATTGCCTAGTGTACAGGAACGGTGGACCGCTAAAGAAGACGATATATAGCAAGCCGACAGATACGGACGGAATGCTTCATTACAGTTCGGGTTCTCCAAACTAAGTCTATGCCGCTAGCGCATCCTTTCTGTTTCACAAAGCCCAGACGTTGTGTACAGAGTAGGAGGAAAGGAAGGCTGCTCGTAAGTAGGGGGTGGACAAATTAGTAGACAGTGGATATCCAAGGCGGTTAGTGAAACGTCAGTTTCAGAGAGCTCTAAATTCACCTCCGCGACGCACAACTGAGTGGATTGTGCTGGTAGGAATCCCCTATATAAAGGGAATCTTGGAAGCAATCAGACGAGTACTAAACAGGGATAAAATAATCGGTTTTTGGAAAGGGTCAAACGCTCTAGGCAGCAGTTGTGCGTTCGCAGAATCCACTTCCAAGAGCCAAAACGACAACTTGTGTTTATAAAATCAATTACAGGCTGTGAACATGCGTATAGAGATCAAACAGCGAGAGGGCTACGCACGAGGATAGCAGAACACAAGAGATACGTTTCGCGTCCACCGAGCAAGGAGCCTGAATACAGGGCCCTACTAAAAGCTTTTGCGTGACCGTACATGCGCTGGAGGCTGGACACGTTATTGATTGGGACAATGTCGAGATGTTTAAGAGGGGGTTACCAGCAACAAGTCAAAGGTTGATTGCTGAAGCAATCTAGGTTACCAAGACTAATAACTGTGCGAACAAAACAGACGGTGTGGAGTTTTCGAACGCTTGGCGTTCTGTGTTAACCCGGTTAGTGAGAAAAGATGTCGGCGGACGAACTCAGGTGGGAGGGTGCATCAGCAACTGCAAGAAGGGAATACCGCACATGTGAACGACCGGTGACGCGGATCAATGAGAAACGCTCGACGCTTGTTGTTTTGCTAGCATGGCCACTTGACATATTGACCTGTAACACTATTATCCAATGGTTCATGTTATGTCTTCCAGCCTTCACCTTACGTTCCCATGAAAAGCTAAGCCAATTTTGCACCGATTCACGTGGCGTGAAAAAGCTCTTGTGTCAAAGACGAAACGTTTCCACAATAAAACCCTACCGAAACCGATTTTATGTAAACGCTTCTGAAATCCTCCAATCTACTCGGTGCGATGCATATTTTATTGTATGTCGGATGATTATTCACTTTTAAATAGTTTTTTTATTGCAGCTTTGCATTTGTTTACTCTGATTGGTTTGGCAGGGCTTTAAATTTAATTAAGGCAATGATGTACGTTTTATAAATAGGAAACACAGGAATGAAATCAAACCAATTTGAAGGAATTTGAACGGCGTGATAATTGCATACGTGCGCTTTAATACTTAATTGTACTAGACGGGGGTTCAGGGGAGGAGTTAACTCATAAGTGAGAAAACGTTAGTCGTTACATAAAGAATAGTCAGTTTTAAAATTAGTTGTGAGAGGCTCATTAGCTTTTGAAAATTGTCGGTGAAGAGAGACGCCTTCTTTATGTTGTGGTGCAGCGCAGCTGTATCAGTGCACGAATGTTGAAATTTGGCAAACGTTATTGGATAGCTAGAGGTTTTAGACATGAAAGCAGAGATAATAAATGAATAACAGTTGGTCATAGCCGACTGCGGTGCATGCAGCACCCGGTAACGAGATTTGATTTGTGTCTCTCTAAATTTTTTCAGACTTTACGTGCACTTTTGGTGTCTAGATTTTACTTTGTTAGGCGTTTTAATTATTATTTTCGTTAAACACAGTTTTGCTCTCGTTTTCTTTTCTTTTATGTCACATTTCCTTTTGCCGTGAGCTTTAAACGTGGTTTTGACGTCACGATCAAATGTGTGAGAATAGTAAGGCTTTTCTCAGTCAAACCCAGAACTAACAGCAGGAACTCATCTATCACCAATATACCATGCACTGTTCACTTAAAGGATATTACTGCTTTCAGTTTCCAAATTGCGTAGCTTCAACATGACGTAGTGAAGAGCAAAATATGCTTCAACACAATAGAACGTTTTACAGATAGACTGGCAGCCATGGCGTCTAGTATTCACCCCAAGGACTGTATGGAGGTTAAGCAAGCGGAGGTAGCCGAGAGGCTTCTCAACACAATTTGCGCCGAGGCGCTGAAGGGGCTGAATGCCTTTAATGTGGTAGGTAATATAATGTTTTACATCGACTGAAACTGCACAGCATTTTTAATCTACTGAAGAAAGTGTGTGGCTTGGAACCTAAGCTTCTAACTTGTACGAGGTTGAGAAAAGGGTTACAAAAAACGAATGCTCCTTTAAGTAAAAGTCGATAATGAGAGTTCGGCCCTCAAGTTTCTCTCCTGTCAAAGCGAATTTAGAACGCGCACGACGTTTGTCGATTCAAAGTTCGTACTAGCAAGAGCAGATCTGCAACTCCGTTACGATAGTCTAATAGGGAACTACACACAGACCAGGCGTGTTCAAGCGAATTGTGTCAACTGTCCGGCGTCTGTGAACCTAGTGGTTCACCTACTGTGGCTCTTGTGGTTTCGCCTGATATAGATACCTGATTGATTGATTCACTGAGAGAGTCTGTAAACCCTGGGACCATTACTATCCTTGAAGTCACAGCATACAAGGATCAACTCAGCCAACCTGCGAGCAATATAGGGAACGCCTCAGTTTATATTCTGTTCAGCTGCTGATACAACTCAACCCGCTATACCGGAAGGGACAATGGTTGACGAACCTCTAAGGCAACCTTTAAATAGCCTACTTACCTCGAACATGTTAGGAAAATTTTAAGGCGACCAAGGCAATACCCAGCACAACCTACATTCAGAGAACCGAGCAGCCGGAACCTCTAGTCAAAAGACCCTTCGTATAGACTACACCATCGAGTTCACCCGAGCCGCTGAGGTCAACGGCACCAACGATGGACCCAGCATCATATAATGCTGCGTGCAGGAATGCATCGTGTAGCGCAATAGTATTCAATGTTCCGGAGGATATATCAGTGGACGACTTTAGGCATGTAATCCTTGCGGTTAGTGGCATTGCAGAAAATGTACTGCAGGTACAACACCTGAGCAATTGGGTAACCAAATTTGCGGCTCCCATCAAACTGAGACTGAGACTGAGACTATATTTAAGAGCAAGTAGAAATGTTTCTGTACAACTCTATCGAATTACGAAAAATCAAAATTTACTTGTGAATTATCAGTAGTTGTGCCTGGTCCATTAATCTTTTATCCTTGGTTGGTTAGAAATTTGTACTAGTGCCATTATTTCCGGGCATACAATGTCTTCTTTTGGCACTGTATGTGCATCGTTTCACAAAAGCACAGGTTTCCAAAATAATCGTCGATACGGGCTTTAAAACACTTCACAGAATCGGCCTCTATTAATCCTTCAGGTAGTGTATTCCATAAGTTTACGATTTTTCGTTCGATACAAGGTTGAGGTGCTACTTTGTTCATGCTGGGGACCCTGAGTTTGTAACGATGTCCTCGGGTGTTACAGGGTTCCCGCAGGTGAAATATTGATCGCAGTATGGAGAAGTGATTCAAATGTAGTACCCGATGGGTCATAATAAGGTCAATTCTTACTCGGCTATAGGATAGTGTGTAGAGTCCGAGCCTTTCACAAAGCTTTTCCTACAGAAGCTTTCGTAGGGTCGGTATCATTCTAGTTGCGATATGCAGTATTTTCTCCAGCTTTTCATTTTCCCATTGGGTCAGCGGGTGGTAGGCTGGGGCACCGTATTCAAGAATGAGGCCGTAGTACACACTATCATAGCAAACCGTGAAGAAGTTCGAAATGCAACAATGCGGAGCCAGCGTACTTTCGGGCGGCTGAAAGCAGCATAAGTTGGACTGCAACGAATCCTAACAATAAAACCGGCTTTATACGACGAGAGTCAAGCGCATCCACCAGAAAGCGACGAGCGGCCTATACAGTCTTAGACAGCACTGTATCAAAAAGTAAGAAGGCTCCATGTGCTAAACAGGCTTACGAAGGAATCCACTTAGACACTCAGCTACGATGGTTAGGTCCGCTATATATTCCTTACATATATCACGCTCCGAAGAAAAGCAGTCGCCCCAACATGGTTGTGCCAATGTGGAGTTAAGATCACTAGTGCTTACTGTTCCGGATAGCACGTTGACGGGCAGGTTTAAGAGCACAATTGTTAAAGTTAACAGTATTGCGGAACACTGGGTACAAGTTGCGAAGAGGGTCAAAAAGGATCAGCAAATTTCCAGCCCCGATCAAAATAAGCAAAACATAAAGGAATCTTGCGACTTTAATATTGTATTGTTGACAACTCCGCGCCGATACCTAATTAAAGCAATTGTATTTTTAAGCCTACCAAGCCGGACTCTATCGAATCCTACCCAAGATGCTAGTGAGGCGGTAACGCATATTACCACCGCAAACAACTCACCAACGGCGTGCACTACATTTGGCAACCTACACAGCTACGCTCAACTTCATACACATCCAGGTTGCTTCGCACCTGCTACCTCCTTCAGACATATGCTGCCGGTCCATGTACATAGTGCAAGTAGTCCACTACTTTCTACCCAGCAATCTGCGCATATTTTAGACCAGGCAAGGCTAAGCCGTGACAGATCCGTCCTAGCACCAAACATTCCGTAGCACACCTACCTTACTGCAATGTCTTCTTACTTTCTTCCTACAGCTTCTACAGATAGCGAAGTAGCTAGCAACGGCATTAGTTCGTCATCCGTAAAACTGGTAGACCCCAAAATGTCCTTCCTCCCTCCAACCTATAAATGCTGTCTCTAAACAATAAAATGCAAATTCTGCGTCTTCTGTCTGTTCTCGCCTACCATGATACAATATTTTCAAGGAAACATGGCTTTCATTGTAGGTTTTAGGGGACATTTCCTTACCTTTTGACTTTTAGCTGTTTATGAAAACTTGTGTGCATAAACGAGGCGGCGGTTGCGCCGTTTATTTCAAAAGCTCTTAGCATAAATAGCCGGAACCATAAGCGCAGTTAAGGTGATCGATTAAGTATGGATAACGGCATATATCCTGGAATAGACGGTTTTATTTGAGCATGTTCGTAGTTCATTCGATACCTCAACTGAGGGTGACAACCTATGTACGGTTAATTTTGCGTAGGCAACCTACCTTTCCTGCAAATACAAACTGGTCGCAGGAGGTTTCAAACTGCCTGAAGTTAACTGGTTCCCACCTGCTGCACCAAAGAAGTATGCAGGCCTTTTAGCATGTATCAATTTTTGCCGCTGGACGTAACTCGTATCTGCTCCAACTAAGGCGAAAGGTAGTATCGGGTTTATCTTTACTCCCGGCATCCCATCAACCCGACTGTCAGTCAACTGGGTGTTTCCGGGTGGTGGTCACAGATTCGTGCATTGCTCGGGTTACTCAAAGCTGAATAATGACCACCGAACAGAACCAGACGCAGTCGTAATTTACAGCCCGATGCACCTCGTTAACAGGACAACCCTTGCTGTACTCCTCAGATCAAGGAACTGGGTTTGACTTTTTATATCTGATTCTGCGGATCTGTCGGCAGAGCTGTTTTGTGGGGAACTATTTCACTGTCTCTACTTGCCAGCCCTCGTGACACATTTAATAATGCAAGCCACTAAAGTGTAACTCAACCCAATATACTTAACGGGATGCGTCAACTTAGACGATCCTACTACTAAACTTGCATGTATGCACAAATCCTGAGGGCTATTGAGATTGCATATAATCTTTCGACCAGAGCATAGCAGCAGCAAACCAAGCAAAAAATAGCCGCACCAAATAGCGCGAACAAAGCTAAGTACCTCAGATGGCTGCTGCGCTCCCGACCCATAACTATGAACGACAGATCGCTACCCTAAATATTAGTCCCAGCGACACTGCCAGTGTCGCAGAACTTTTATGTGAAGTCTTCAGCTCACTATATAATGTGTCGCAGTGCCTAGAGATGGGTACATCTTTTCAGGCTCTGCAAGCGCCAGGTAGCTGGTCCTTGTCTTCTGTATAATTTAGCACACATAGCGTCCGTTATGCTATTTCAACCATCAAGCCATCCTCGAACCCTGGTCTCGACGGAATACTACCCAGTCTAATTAAGCATTATGGCGAAGATAGCCCTATCGTTCTTTTGAAACCCTTTATTTTATTAATGCAGAAGGATCAATACCCGGCCACTTAGAAACCTTCTATACTTATTCCACGGCGTAGGGTTGGAAGCCTACAAGAACTTGTTAAATGTTGGGCTATTGACCACACGTCTATTATCTCCCGAGTGCTGGAGAAGTTGATTAAAAAGCCTTCATGAGTTACCTTTATAGACGTGAGCGCATAACTAAAGCATAGTGCGAATTTATAGATAAAGAAATAAATAATTGTAACCTTAACGAAACAAGACACGCCAGGAGAGGCGTGATCAAGTGGTTTGCAGAACCACAGCAACACCACACGAGAGAAAAACGTTTTAACAAAATACGTGGTTTGAAAATTGTACATACTTTTGCGTAGGAATGATGCAGGGATGAAGGGTATGGTCATGAGTCTCAAGGAGAAATGTGGCGCCAAAGCGCTGCAAGGTCACTGAGTGTTTCTTTTACGGAAATACTGGCTAGGGTTTGGATGGTTCCGGAGATTGTGCTCCGTATTTCCGTAGGCATATGAGTCATATAGAGAGTTTGCTAAACAAGTTATGCTCGCAATACTGGCCATTGTGTTTAAACATCTTGTGAAGCAGTGGCCAGTAAATTTATTTCAGTGGCGAGTCAAACCCGTCACGTAACCGTGTCATTAAACAGATATTTGTGACTTTTTATAGAAAATACGCTTGCCAGGAGAAAACCCACCACGTCTTGGAACATTGCCATTGACCACAATGTAAACAACCTTGAGATAACTGTAAGGTTTCTTAGGACCAATATTCCGAACGGCTAAACGCAGTCACTGTGCCCCCGAATTCCCGTTGGCTCAGCGGAAAGCTTAATAAGGAGGCACCAGTAACGGTTGGGGACGGTGGTGCATTTCAGAGGTAGGCTATGTTGATCAAAGTGTTACATTTTGTAGGTGAATATGGAACGCAAATCATAAGCAGTATCATTGTTCGAGCAAATAACCCACGGGCCAGGTGGTTGTCGCTGGCAGGTCTACGAGAGATAACCATCGCAGGTAAGGGGAACGCCTGCATGGAGCTTGCTGTTGTCTTTGGAATCAGGTATGACCGAGCGCAGTAGTATAGACAACAGGCAAAATTCATCAGAAAGGTATAAAATCTGCATACCACCCTGCCGCGGTTGGTAAGGTATCCATGTTATAATAGCGCCAATGAGATGAGGGTTCTGATACCAGGAGAAATAATCCACTAGCGAGGTGGACGGAGCATAACGCCATGAAATCGCAAGTGAAGTGAACGCTTGCGTGGAGATGAGATTGCTTTTACAGGATTTGTTCCGAAAGTGATCATGACTTGATCCAAACGGTTCCGACCCATGAAGGGTACGGATAAATAGCCTTTCTGTACTCTTAGTAGACAAGCTTCCAGAAGTATAGGAATTAATGGTAAACCACACTGGGGAGGTGAGTAACGTAGCCATTGGAGACTGACGCCAAATAGCCGAAACTATTGATACCAAGAGCAAGTAGTCACTGGCGCGTTGGAGGGAGCATAACGCCATGGTATCGCAAGTATATTGATCAATTGCTGGGAGATGTAGCATTTTAGATGAGGTTCCGGCGGTAGTAATTACTTAAACCCAATTGTTCAAACCAGTGTAAGGTGCGGATCACAAGGCTTCTATAATAGATAAGCCTAGGATTAATGGCAGACCACATTGGCGAAGTGGGTAACATATCCTTTGGGTACTGACGCCAAGCATATGAAGGATCTGGTACCAGAACTTGTCCACTGGCGCAGTGGATGGAACCTAACACAATGACCTCTCAAGTAAAATGAACACGTGCAGGATGAGGAAGCTTTCTTGTGGTGATATTCCGGAAGTAAACATGATTTGAACGCAGTCGTTCAACCCGATAACTGACGCATATCAAAGCGACGGAATGCACGAGGTGGTGGCATGAGCTGTCCACATACGTCTTTAGGTTATTTTTATGGATACAACGATTTAGCTAAGTTTATAAAACACTTCTATGCAGGTCATACGGGGGAAGGGAAATAAAGGTCCCAGCAAGGAAGGGCTTCGAAAGTAAAGCATGGAGTAAGGAAAGCTGGCGACCTTAGGCCTTGCCGAGCATTTTTCCACTTTGTATATGTGTATCTATAAACTGTGGCTTCTTCTTCTGTTTGTGTGGACCTGCCATTATTGGAGTTGAGAATAGGAACTTTGCGTGCAGAAACTAGTGGTCATGCTACGTGGTGCCGTGCATCAAAGGCACGTATCGGTACACAGTTGTGACAAAAGAGACTATCTGATTGGAGCGGTGCGTAACTAGGACAAATGACGCAACAGTAGAACCTTAGTGGTTCCAGCAAAGCAGTTGAGCTAACTGTGAACAAAAATAACACAGCAGCCTCACCATAGACCATTTGAGCCTCCCGAATGTGGAGCTTTACTGTGTCACTGGTTAGTCAGATGGACAGAGATAACTGAGTGGAACGGTTCAGGATTTATTACGTAAGGGAATCAGACCTTGGATAAGAGAGCATTGGACATGCAATGCCGAGCCGTTAGGTGAGAAGAGAAGGGTCGATTTAAAAAAGCAATGTCTGTAGTTGAAAAAGTGATGAAAAAGCGGATCCAGCGACGCTATGATTCTGTACATATGAACTAAAATATGGCGGCGGTGTCATACTTTGGAGCTCTATGGCGTCACAGGTAAGTCGGATTAACACGTAGAACAGCGCGGGAAAGCGCCGGATTAATTATGTAGAAAACTTTGCCGTTACTGAGAAAGTAAGTGTAACAAACTGCTCAGAGTTCTGTTAAGAGGGTGGCGGCAGCTTATATGAACAACTGCCGTGGCAGTAGTCATAATAGCCTCGTAAAGCCAGCGCTGCTATGAACCTGTGGCGCAGCGTCGACCTAATAGACTAAATAAACCACTCGGAGGGGAGCTCTAAGATGTCACTGGTAAGTCAAATAGACGGAAAACGGAAGGCTTACTTGCCAGATTCATGATGAAGCAGAGTTCTCTCTTGGAGAAAAGGTTAAAGGCTATGGACTATTAAGCTTTCGGTTAAGGTTAAAAACACTAATTTATAATAGAGGTTGCTGTAGCTGGAGGGAAGATGGGTAAATGGAGCCAGCGATGCCATGTGGCTGCAGATGAACAATAAATTGGTTCAGCAGTGCCAAATAGCTTAAATAAACCACACGCAGGTAAAGCTCTGGGTGTCACAGGTAAGTCAAAAGGACATAGAGTAAAAAAGAGAAGGAGGATAAATATGTAAAAGAATCCGCGTTTAATTGTGAGATTATATGGAGTGAACTGGGAAAAATCAGTTAAGTGGAGGCGTGGGGATTTATAGGGACAATTAGTGTAGCTGAAGGGAAGATAGCCAAATACAGCCGGTGAAGCTATGGCTTACAGTTACGTATTACTATGGGGAAGCGTTGCCAAAATAGACTAAAAGAACCACTCGAAGATGGAGCACTACGGTGTCACAGCTAAGTCAAATTGACGGAGTGAAAGTGGGTAAGCGCCAAAGTTATGACGTAGCGCAGCCCACTTTTGTTCGAAATCTTTAGCAAGATGGGTCCTTTAGCCATTGGCTAAGGGTAGAGGCAATGATTTATGGAAACAATACACTTAAGGCCGTAAGCACAAAGGTGCGGAGCTAGAGAGGGAAGGAAAGTAAAGAAGTGGAACGAGACAAGGGCCCGGTAGCAAGGTAAAGAGGGAATTTGCAGTGCGAGGAGAGAAAAGCCAGGGTTAAAGTGATAAGTAAAGGAGTGGGGCGAGACAAGGGACACGAAGCAAGATGAAGACAAAATATGCAGCCTTGTTTAGGGTATATGCGGGAAAAATTATGTGATATCAATGTCAGCTTAAGGGTAAGAATAATGCCTGGCAAGATAGCCAGATGCATGAAGACATACCCACAAAGCACGAAGCTACGATGTCAACTATGATCCGGTGGAGTACAGAACATTGATGGTGTATAAGAGTAAATAAATGCTAAAGCAAAAGTGATAAGTGAAGATTAAGACTGAGACAAGGGGCAGGCAGGCAACATAAAGAGATACTTGGGTCTCACGCAAAATGTGCGGAGTTACAACGTGAAAGATAAGTAGATTGAATACCGTTGATACGTGGTTCCTGAAAGGAGAGAACAGCCACAGCCATACCGGAAAGAGAAGAAGTAGGAATATGCGATACGTGGAAGTGAGATGAAACGAGCATCTTCAAGGTTGTTGTGGTTCATGGGGTAACACCGTTTGCCAGCCGAACAAGACTATAATAGGAAAGCCGGCCTCTATTAATAATTTGTTAACTCACCTGCATCATTATCATTCGACTCTTCGAATCTTGCATCATTGACCGGCTTCAACGACTGTTGCCGTATCAGTACTAAGCCATTCGGCCAACCAACGAAGAATTTTGGCTGTCAACCGACTGCGAATAATAGAGTGCAAAATCGGTCTATACGATGCATAGCCGACTTGCACTACTGTTCAACGGAAGCTACGGCAGTGTTCCAGGACGTGGTGGGTTTTCGCCTGGCAAGCGTTCTCCCTATAAAAAGCCACAAATGTCCGCTTAACAACACTGCAACGTGGCGGATGTGACTCGCCACAAAATAAAGTCACAGCTAAGCATTTCACACTGACGCAGTCCTCAGCCTTCTGCATCCAACCTTTGCAACTACTTCTACTATGAAGCATGCTTTGTTGGAGCACAGATCATCCCGATTTCGTAATGGTAGTTGGTTGCAACAAAACCTTGTTTAGGCTCCTGAGCTCACGGATCACTACCTGGCGGAATTACTCCAACTTGTGTTTTGACGGATTTTTGCGCGCCACAGCGCCATAATATCCCTTGGTCTGACTATTACCTGACAATATGCTTACGCATATGGACTACTTCTTTTCTTTTATACCTTTCATTAAAACGAAATGTTTTAACATTCCAAGGAAGCTATGCTTGTATGCATATTTGATCACGCCTTTACAGGTGTGTCTAGTTTTACCGAGAATATACCATTTATTTATTTATTTATCTATTTACAAGGGATAACAATGTCAGCTTAGTGCTAAGCATATATGAGGGCAACCTAGCCTGGTACTTAAGGTCCTGCGCTCAAATTTGCGGAGCTACAGTGTAGAAGGTTAGTCGATGGAGCATCATAGCTTGGTGGTTGGTAAGATGGAATGCGCCAGGACAAAAGAGATAAGTGAAGAAGTAAGACGATATAAGGGTTAGCAGGCAGCATAACCAGAGACTGTAGGTCATACGCCTCAAAGTACACAGCTACAATATGCAAGCTACACATTTGGAGTACCGGCGCTTTTTAGTGTGTAAATAAAATGAAAGCCAGCGCACATGATTTAAATGAAGATGTAGGACGAGGCAAAGGACAGGAAGCAAGGTGAATGGAGAGTGCAGTGCGGGGAGAGAAAAGCCAAAGCCAAGGATAGAAGAGGAGGAGTAGAGCGTGTAAAGGAATACGAAGCAAGGTGAACATGGACTATGCCGTGTTGTTTAGGGTAATTATAGGAAATATTATCAGTGATGTGGATGGCGGCTTGGGGGTACGTGTGTAGGCATGAAACTACTCAGCTAATGTTGTCCTACGCAAAAGGTGCGAAGCTAACTTGTCAAGTTTGCATTTGTGGAGCATCGGGGTTTGGTAGTGCATGAGGAAATGCAGGTCGGAGCAAAAGATATCCTTGCAGAAGTAGGACAAGACAAGGTATAGGCTGGGAACATAGCCGAACAATTGAGATCTTAGGCACAAAAGCGCCGAGCTGCAATGTGAATGGTAATTCTGAGGAGCATCGGAGGTAGGTGTTGCTTATGAGAATGATAGCCAGGGTTGAATGATTGCAGGAGTATGACTAAGCTAATTATTCGAGGCTGGATTTAAGAGAAACTGCAGTGTTGTTAGGTTAAATAGAGAAATAAGTAATGTGGTGTCAGCTTGCGCGAGGGATTCATGTAGGTAGCTAGCCAAATATTTATGGTCTGCGGCACAAGTTTTTGGGGTTGCAGTCGCAAAGTTAGATAGGTAAATGAACTTGGAATTAGAGGGGTAGAAGCCCGCTTAATTTCGGAACAGAATTTGCTGGTGGTAGTAGTTAAGCATCAAGACATAGATTGAAGGAGTAGTTCGTTGGGTCAGACGTTCGGTCTTGTGCAAAGGTCAGCTTGACGCCCTCAATATAACCGCCGAGGACGTTGACTAGTATTTCAGTTGTCATACTTTACCTTGATATGTAAAAGGTGTCTGACAGGGTATCGCACATGTGCCCGGCTTACGGGGTAAACAGTACTCTACTAGACTAGCCGCTTCTCTACTTATAAGATGCACGCAGTCTGTTAAGATTGAAACATTTATCCACCCCAACCTCTGTCCCCGTGGTATTGCGCAGTAAAGCGTTCTTGGTCCTACCGTAATTTTGTTTTATACCTATGAAGTTTGCACGAGTTTGGGGCGCGGCCGTTTATTCATCATTGCTGACGTCGTGAAAGTTGTATACATCTTTCCTTCTGCTAATAAAATATCCGCAAGTAATAGTATCTGTAAGGATTTTAAAGCACTTGGAAAGTGAAGCAAACGCTGGCAATTGGCGTCGTTGCTCAAAATCTAATGTCATGAACGACCCATTTTCTATACCTACTGGGTATCTAACAATAAATGGCAGCACCATCAAGCAGAATGCCATGACCACAGATCTTGGCTTGCGCTCTTCCTTGAGTCTAAACTCTGCATAGCAAGTACCTTATCAAGTGGCAAGAACATGGGGAGTATCATTTCACATACGCCGTTACATAAACCCGCAGACGCAAGCTGGAACTTTATAAGAACCACGTCAGGCTACATGTGGAATAATGTTCCTTTATATACAGCAACCAATGGGCCGTGTACTGCTTACAAAAGCTCGGCGGCTCTTTCCGAAGAGTGGGCTTCATCACCGCAAGCTCTGACTTATCGACAACGGTACGAACCACTTAAAATTCAGCCCCTTTGGCAAACGCGCATTATCCTTAACCTGTACTGCTTATGTAAGCCAATTCATACAAAGCAGCACAGTAAAATCACTTGTTTTAAACTATAGAAGGCATCTGAACATAAAGCCACAACAAGGGCCATTACATTACCCTGACTAGGGCAAAGAAGGAACTGCGATATTGTTTCTTCTGTGTTGCTTTCGTGAACACATGAAACAGGCTGCCTTCTAGGTTAAAAGATATGCAAAACTTGCGGGCATTCAGAAAGAAGATACAAAATTCCTACTTGTTGACAATATACACCGCATTTTCAACATCTGCGATTTGCAGGGCCACTTCTTTGTAACAGGCTCTGATGTAGCTGGTAGACGCCCATGAAGTGCTGCATAACGTCTAACCACCTTGAGCCCACAACCCATCCACATACCTTGCCGTTACCGTCTTAACACCTGAGACTTAAACGGTATCCGTCCCACTCATTGCCCAGGTTTTAAGAATACAAGTCTATGTACCACCTGACTTTAGTCTTCAACGATCGTTTCTTGCCCTGCTTGAGTTCTCCTACGGACAACTCCGCTTTGGGACCACACTATGGGAAAAGTAGACACCATCGCAAAAGCAGTCTCTAAGGGAGAATCGGAAGCCTAACCCCCTATGAATTGTCTCCAGAAATGTCCCCTTGAATTTTCTTATCCATTACCCAAATCACAGCACCCAGGAGGTCGCAGGCGAATTAGTCGAACGCATCCAACATGTGAAGTAGAAGTCTGAATACTAAATGTGGGTAGCCATTTATGTTTAATACCTGACTTGCTTCGGTTCCCTCACTGGCTGGCTAGCCGAACAACCTCCTCGTGGTGTCAGCTGGGTGGTTTGGGTTTAACCCGTTCCAGCAAATAGTTCGGCGGCAGTGTTCCAGGACGTGGTGGGTTTCAACTGGCAAGCGTTCTCCCTATAAAAAGCCACAAATGTCTGCTTAACAACACCGTGACGTGGCGGTCGTGACTCGCCACAAAATAAAGTCACTGCCTCGTGGATATCCGGATAATTCTATCCAACCCACGGACACCAATCTCCTACTCGCATATTGATGACGATAGCAAATGTTGAAGATTGGAGCAGCACAACTACAAGCACAAAACACACAGCTGCATCCACAGACACACAAAATGGCATACATACATACCCCTACACAAACATAACCTGCTGAGACAAACATATCGGATTTTTGCATATTTTTGTTCATGCATCGTTATGTCAAAATGATCCTGCCTGTAAAAGCGTGCCTCACATTATTGAGAATAAAAGATTTATTTATTTAAGGCTGCATGGACCAACCAGTCTATACAACCCTCCGGCTTCTCTTTTTCAATTTTTACTTTGGCAAAGTGTAAAAGGTTCAACAAACAGTACAGCCTATCCTACTGCTTGGCAGGTCCTCAAATCCGCCGGCATTCCTGATACAGGATATCGCTTGATAATAACAAAGTCATCCGCGCAGGCAAGCTCCAAACCTTAAACCTTATCTACACCTCCATTCTTTGTCTTCAGCTTTACCCTCAACAACTTCCCAACTTCTTTGACCACTGGGTCTGTGGAAAAAATGTTAAATAAATAATTAAATAAATATTTTATTCTCGACAAGGCGGGGCACACCTTTTGGGCCTGATCAACATAGTGCAATATTGTACGTGAGGGCATGATTAGCACAAACAAGAGCGGGAGTATTACATATGTAGTCAGCAATGTGGGTTTACCGGTTCCAAAACTTTTATGGAAGCTATCTTTATTAACAGTGAAATGTAGAGATAAGCACTGGAACATTACTGTTGATCATGCTGATGAGGGACGCCTACTAAAGTCAACCTGACAGGCCTAAACCTTGTATAAGACGTTGAACTCTATTGTTGCATTAGATAGACCTAAGGCTAGCATTATAATTGTCTAAAATCTCGTCTGAAAACCAGAGTTAGCTGTATGAGTACTTACCTTCGTAGATGTCAGTTGCTAATTGGCCTTACTTGATGCGTTTTCATTACGCCTGAGTATTAGCTACCTTGCCCTGCCGTTTCAAACTACATTCGGTTTGCATATGATAAAATAATATATATACCTTCCATCTTGTCAATAAAGAGACCATTTTAAAGGTTGTAGACCCAAGCACCTAACATTTTGCTCTCAACTTCTCCCCTTTGGCCTCATATACTTAGCTTTATCTGGTATATATGTGCCCGTCACTATTAGCAACACAATAGGCAGGCATTATACAAACCGGCCGCTCTTCTACAAACGCTTTTGGAAGTAAAGCAATTGCATTTCCAGATTCCATTTCACTGGCATGAAAGCTAACCAGCGAAAGAAAGGCCCCCGTCACACCGCCTGGCTGGACAACCAGAAAATTTTGATCACCGCTTGGCCTTGTCTCAACTGCCCGTGCGTTAGTTATCATTCACCTGGCTCCAAAGACTATTGCGCGTCATGCGCAATGGTGGGTGAACAACCAGCTCCTGCTTTTTTGTTACTTACTATCCTACTCATCATTAGCCTTATCAACCTTTGATGAGTGTGCTAAAACAACTCTTACCAGGAAAACCACAAAGGAAATAACTGGTGCGACATTATGGTACTAGTTAACATTTCCGCCCGGATGAACACCGCTGGCACACTTCAGAAGTTAATATTGGAGAGAAATAGCTCAAAATTAACCAACGAGCCGCACAACAGTGTGCAGAAGACATGTGGCATAATAATCCCACATGTTAGAGCAAGCCCAACCCTCAAAAGTTGAGTTGGAACTGCCCCCTAACGCAGACCCAACTGGCTTTCAAGCTTCAAAACGTTTTGATAAATTTCGCAAAATGTTCCAATACTAGTAATATTATTAGCGACAGGCTACTCAAGCCCACTGCTGTTGGTGACATAGCCTTCTGAATATAGAAAGTCGGCTAAATGAAACAAAACTGGATTTTATCTAAGAATGGTTTGAATTTTCAGGCCAAAACATGTCAAATGATCCTGAAGGCCACCTGTGTTATTCAGGCACACCTAGCTCATGAAGCCTTTATAGAAACTTCGCCGCCACTCAGTGGCTTACAACGTACAAAACTCTATATTCTTAGTGGTATATGTGACTTAATATTTAGTGGGAATGGTACACTTTGGCCTTTTGACCGCGGATTTATTTTAAGTTGTATTGAAGTCCCTTGCATATAAAACACCCTTTACTGGATTCCCAGTGTTCTCGCTAAACATTGTCGCTTATTTGCCTATATTTGCTAAGCACGTCTAAAAAGATTGCTTTTCGGCCACTTGCGACAGACTTAGTTGTTGCGGGGTATTGCAAGCTATATAGAGCAGTTCTAGATAACTATGCCTGTTTACCATACCGCTGCTTACATTTGCTTTCTTTTCCTGATATCTTACCGAAAGGCAGAAATTCCTCTTTAGCAAAACACAGCGGCATTATTCGTAGACCGCCATTCAACTGCACATAATTGGTGAACTACTGCATGGATTGCACCGTGCCGTGTGCAATAGCCGGGAAGGTCAGATATATCCGTGAGCTGAGGGAAAACAAGCACAACAACGAGATTATTCACGCAATGCACAGGTAAACACGACGGGCAGGAGCACCGGACGGAAGAACACTGTGGGCGATGTGCAGCGTGTATCCGTAGAACAGCAGTGAAGTCGTACAAGGCAGTAAAACAAGCTCAATATAGAATGTACAATCGAGGAGATAAGTGAGATATACAGTTTATGCTTCACGACGGTCTGTTCGTGGTTTTGTTAGCGCTGGAGGTCTTACGATATGCATCTGGAAACTAAGAGAAAAAGTGAGAATGAAGAGACTGCGGTTGAATTGAGTGCGATGCCGCTACACTGCCATCCCCTAGATTTAGATGTTGTCCTAAACGCCTGCTGTCGACTACTCGGGTACCGTCTTATCAGCTTCCTCCCCGTACTCGGTGGCCTCTGGAACTTCAGGTTCCCTGTCATGCGAGATGCGTGGGTAGCTGGTACTCAGAATCGCCGGTTTCAGGAGGTTAAAGCGGGCCACAAAAGAACGTCTCGCATCTTGAGTGTTTTCCGTGCTACGACAGGTGCGATCGTTATCCAATTCCTCGACAGTGAACGGCCCTGCCCAGTTATTGTGCAGTTTCGAGGGAAGGCCCGGTGGGGACGCCGGTTCATGCAAGCAGACCAACTGTCCAGGTTGTAGCTGTAACTCTTCGACTCGGCTATCGTAGTGGTCTTTTTGGTGAGGTTGGGCGTGGAACAAGCAGTTCCATGCGAGTTGGTTAGCACCAGTTAAGTCGCTGCGTACCCTCTTTGCATGCTCTGTGGCTAGCCGCGGACCTGGCGATAGTCGCGGTACAGTCAAATCGAACGGCAGACGCATCTCAGGCCCAGTGACCATATACTCTGGGGAGTGGGATGTCGAAGTATGAACGGTAGAACCTTGGGCAAACAAACAATGTGGTAGCGCGGTCTCACTACCGTGTGATGTATTCGTCCGGGTACGCTTTTAGCAGAGCCATTAACAGCCGATTTGCGCGTTCAACTCCACCGTTCCCTAGTGGTTGGTAAGCAGTAGTGTGCGTTTTATAGATACCAAGATGGCACAGCTCAGAAACAATAGTGCTATCAACGTTCGAACCTCGGTCAGAATGAAACTACTCCGGGGTGCCCCAACGCTTGACTCATTGCTTGAAGCTCGCATGTGCCACTACAGTTGCGCCGTTGCAGAGAATGGGAGTGGCCTCGCACCACTTCGTGAAATAGTCTACCAAAATTAGAATGCAGCGGTTACCTCGGTCTGTTTAGGGTAGTGGGCCCATAATATCTACCGCAACCGTTTAGTTTGGGTACCGGCGATGATGAGTTGTAGCGATGCGCGGTTTTGCCTCTGAGTTGGTTTCTCAGGAAGACATTCCTGACAAGCGTTACGAAATTTAAGCACATTTTTGCGCTGGTCCGGCCATCAGAATCGCCTTCCAACAGCCTCACCCATTTTTCTCTGTCCGGAGTGTCCTAATACGGCATGTACTTAGCGCAACACGAAGTCGACCTTGGACTGGAGAAAAACCATTCGTTTGGAATGATTCAGCCCGTGTGGCTAGTACATGATTTCAGCACGAGTTACGAGACCTTGCCATACCGACCACAAGCAATGAGCCTCCCAAGTTATGCCTGCCATCTCCGCTTTCGTAGGTTTGCTTCCATCGATGAGTAGCCTTTCATAAATAAGCTTGAGCTCCGGGTCGTCCCTTTGGAGCTCTGACCCCTCCACGGACTTGGAAGTGTCAAGCGACACTACCTCTAGGTAGCGATCTGCACACGAGTGACAATCGAGGTTGTGTCCGCCGTTTCGTCGTGACAGCGCGTTAGCGTTAGAATGCTGTCCTTTGGGTCTATGCTCGCACCAAAAACCTTATACTTGAAGTTGCTCTTGCCAGTGGGCGACCTGCCCTTCGGGGTCCCTAAAGTTTTGTAGCAGGAGGTGGTCCGTGCGAATAACGAATCCCCGCCCCAAAACGAAATGGCGAAGGTGCTTTGTTTATGTTATCAAAGCCAACACCTCCTCGCTTGTTGCGCAATATTTAGGTTCCTGTTAGCGCAGATATATACTTCCGTGAGCAACCACATACTCCAACCCGTCTGGTCCTACTTCAACCAGGACAGCTTCAAATTCCTACACACAAACGAGGTGGAGGGCGTGCTATTTATCTTCAGCAAAATTTCTCTGCTAATATCGAAGTCCTAGATAACACCGAAATATTGGACTCTATATGGATAACGGTTGACGCCGTGGGACCCAAGTTACTACTTGGATGCCTTTACAGGTCTCCTGATACATCACCTGTGAGTGACAAAGCGCTAATAACTACTTTTGAGCTAGTTGCGAGCCATCCATGTGCATGCAAGCTTGTGGCGGGCGACTTCAATCTTCCTGAAATCCAGTGGTTTCCACCCACTGCCCCAGCGAAGTATAGTGGGCTATTAGCCTGCATCAACTTGGGAGGATGGGTGCAGCATGTATCAACGCCGACTGTTAGACCTGATATTTACACTGGGTATATCCAATATACGTGCATCTGTAGGCCTAGAGTTTCCGGGGAGTGACCACAGAGTGGTATACTGCTCGCTGTTTGCAACCATCCCGGCAATCTGTACGAGTAGATCGGAGGCCATTGAGATATACCGGCCGATAAGCTCCATAGACTGGCTCACATTTGCCACGATTATTCGAGCAAGGAACTGAGAACAGTTCATTCTGTCCGACTCCCTGGAGCAATCGTCCGCAATATTTTATGGCGAACTGCACTATTGTCTAGACCTATTGGCTCCATTTACTCCTTTAAATAAAAGTTCAGGAAAAATTAGGAGGCAAACTAAGCTGCATGCAAGTTTGAGGCAACTACGACGTTCCTACTACAAGACGTACAACTTTGCGCATGTGCTGAGAGCCAACGAGATTGCGAGCCAGCTATCGTCCAGGTCTGTATTGATTAAAACATCCCAAGAAAGAGTAGCCATGGCCAGTGCAAACAAAGCCAAGCACATAAGCTGGCCGCTGCGTTCTAGCACTCCTCATTATGGAGCAAAAATCACTTCCATACGCGTCGGCCCTTGCAAAGCAAGTGAAGATCAACGGACTATATGTGAGATGTTCAACTCTTACTTCAAAGAGTCCCAGTGTGAAGAACTGTCCCCGGTCACTACTGAGCTGGATGTGTCCACAAACCAGCTGCTCTCCACGGTTCACTTCGATCTAAAAGGCATCCGTTCCGCTATCAAAACCAAACAACCATCCACCAAACTTGGTCCTGATGGAACTCCACCCATACTACTTCAGAATAGGGCCGATGACCTTTCCATACTCCTCTTGAAACTCTTCACACTCTCTATGGAGAAGGGCCAATACCCATTGGCTTGGAAGCACTCTGTCATCATACCACGCCATAAAGGTGGCTCCGTACAGGAAGTCAGCAACTACCGACCCGTAAACCACACATCTCACGTGTGATGGAGAAATCGGTTAAGCGTGCGCTTATGGCCTGCTTGAATGCAGGAGGCCACGTTAGCAGGTCACAGCATGGTTTTCTAAGCGCACGATCCTGCGCAACCTGCCAGCTTGATTTTCTCAACCTGGTCACTGTCGCGATTGATTCAGGTCTGGCGATTATTACGCTATACCTCGACATGCAAAAGGCGTTCGATAGGGTCCCCCATAAACGCCTATTACATAAGCTCAAGGCTTACGGTGTAGTCACCCCTCTGCTTGACTGGCTTAAATCCTACCTAACCGGGCGTACGCAGTCCGTGAAGGTAGCACACTTTGAGTCCATCCCTGTCACAGTTTCCAGCGGTGTTGTGCAAGGCAGCGTGCTTGGACCAACCCTGTTTTTTGTTTATGTGAACGACATCTGTAGCAGCCTGCGCCATGGTCGCCCATTCCTCCTTGCCGACGATATAAAGGTCGTATGTGTCTTCCCACCAAGCGCCTAAGTGTCCGCACTACAAGAGATCCGTGAAGACCTGAAGACCTTAGAGTCGTGGTGTCAAAATTGGCAAATGACATTCTCTGCTGATAAATCTAGTATTCTGACCCACAAATGCACTATATCGGATGGTGCTTTTACGTTGAATGGTACGCCCATCCAACTAAAAACGTTAGCTACTGACCTAGGTATTCGCTATTCTATGACCCTCAACTTTTCAGAGAATGTGCAGTATCAGGTAGCAAAAGCCCGCAGAATGGTCTTCCACATAGGCCGCCACATTAACTCGGCTGTAGCACGGTTGGAGCTTTACCGCAGTCATGTTCGTCCGCAGCTAGGATA
The DNA here is from genome assembly GCA_944474145.2 of Dicrocoelium dendriticum. Taxonomy (NCBI): domain Eukaryota; kingdom Metazoa; phylum Platyhelminthes; class Trematoda; order Plagiorchiida; family Dicrocoeliidae; genus Dicrocoelium; species Dicrocoelium dendriticum. The sequence continues at coordinate 61,822,071 of OX104066.1, forward strand.
CTGCCCCTTCATTTTCAGTAATTTGCGGAAATCAGACCGCATATTGCTCGAAAAGGCTCAGCGGCGGTTTACCAAAATAGTAGCCCCACAAGGTCTAGCGCTTAGTTACCTACAGAGGTGTAACCATCCCAAACTCCAGCCTCTATGGCTGCGGCGCATTATCTTAAACCTGTGCTTCTTATATAAGTTAATATACCAAGCGGTGCACAGTGATATCCCCAGCCTAACACTGAGAAGTGGATCAGAATTCAACCTTCGAAACAAGCACTGCACAGTTGCCCCGCTGCCAGGGAGGAAGAAAATGTAGTGGTTGTGATTACACGGTAATCTATCTTTGTTTTTATCATTTCCGTTACCCATCACCTTGTACCATTTGTTTAAATTCACAACGTTTGAATATACGCGCTCGCGTCGTGCTGCTTTCGGTTTTACTGCTGCTTGTGATTGTGCTGCTGCCGCGTCTATCCATTACTCGGATTATATGTTAGCATCTCTGGTCGGCATCGGACTATCATCGATTGAAGAAGGAACTATCGCGCAAGTGCATTGATTTTCCTCTATTTCGTGTTCTTGCTTAAGATTACATTTTGTCCCATCACTAGAACTCAGCAGGTAACGGCTCTCTACATAATTGGCGACCTCGCATTTTTTGAATACCTTTTTTTCTTCATTATGTATGCTCAACCTTCTTGTGAACAGCTATCCAAAAACTCCGTTACATTTTCTTTGCCATCCTTCGATGTGTCGAACCCACGTGTCTGGTTTATTCAACTTGAATCTATCTTTCGTTTTCGTAAGATTACCTCGCAATCTACAGTGTTTTCTTAAGTTACTGCCCATTTACCTACACACGTGGCTTCAGAGGTCATCGATATCCTCGACCCTATGCCGACTGACTCACCTTATGATGTACTTAAGGCAGCCATCTTAAAACGCACTACCTCATCCGAAGAGTCTCGCCTCCAACAGCTACTCTCCGGCGTCGAGCTTGGTGATCGTACACCGTCTCAGCTCCTGCGACATATGCGATCACTAGTCGGTTCAGCAACCTTGGATGATTCCATCCTTCGCCAACTCTGGCTTAAGTGTCTTCCCGCTAACACGACGGCGATACTAGCTGTAATGGCTGAGGACGTTCCACTGACTAAGCTGGCGGAAGCGGCCGATAAGGTACACGAAAATTTCTTTAAAAACGCCGTGCATCAAGTGGTTGAGGCGTCCACGACGAGCACTTCAGAGGCTGCCACACTCGACTTCCTTAGCGAGATTCTCTCCAAGTTAGAACTCAGCATTTCCCACCTAGCCCGCGCTCGAACACCGTACCAAAGATCCTCTTCCACAAGCAGGCCTCGCAGCAACTCTCGCAGACGATCATCGCGCGCCTTTTGCTACTTCCAAATCGGGAAACGTCGAAGCCAGCCAGTAATGGCGACGGCTGCCGCTGGCCAACTTATCAGTCGCCTCCTGTACGTATTTGATTCCACGACTAAACTTCGCTTTTTGGTCGATACGGGCGCAGAAATCAGCGTTATACCACGATCTTTGGAAAAACGCCCTCTGCAACAAGCCGGACTTACGTTACTGGCGGCTAACCAGACTAAGATCGCAACCTACGGCCAGAAGCTTTTGCACCTAAGCCTTGGGTTACGGCGCGTATTTCCTTTTATCTTCACCATCGCAGACGTCCAGAAACCATTACTGGCATCGACTTCCTTAGCAAATTCGGCCTTGTCGAACGATTTCATCGACAACTAAAAGCTGCCATTACAGCTAGTTTGCCTGATGCTCGTTGGTCTGAACGCCTTCCAGCTATTCTTCTTGGTATTCGCAATACATCAAAGAAGATATCGGATGCTGCCAGCCGAACTTGTCTTTGGCACAACGCTCAGACTCCCAGGCGAGATGATACTAGACTCCAGAATCACCGGTGAACTGAATCCTACGTCCTACGCTGAACGCCTTAAGCACCATTTCCGATCCATTAAACCGACTCCACCTCGACTAAGCACGCGCGAGCAGCGTATACGTCCAGACTTACACACTTGTCCATTCGTCTTTATCCGAATCAACGCAGGTCGAAGACCTTTGACACCGCCTTATACAGGTCCATTCAAGGTCTTGTCGCGGAAACCGAAATACTTCGTCCTGGATAAGAATGGATCCAAGGAGTCTGTGAGCATCGACCGTCTTAATCCCGCATACGTCGAGCCAACATCAGGTGGTACAGAATCAACCAATACTACTCACAACCCTCCTGTAACTGGGCCGTTGCCCAATGACAAAAGCATAACCGATTCCCAAACCCCGGAATCCCTGTGCCCCCCAACAAGCGATCCTATCCACACACGTTCAGGTCGTGTTGTTTCATTCCCCTCTAAACTAGCACAATACGTTCCATGAACGACATATCGAGCTTTGCCTACCAGCGCAAGCTCTAGGGGAGAGTTCTGTAGTGGTTGTGATTACACGGTAATCTATCTTTGTTTTTATCATTTCCGTTACCCATCACCTTGTACCATTTGTTTAAATTCACAACGTTTGAATATAACTTTTTATACGCGCTCGCGTCGTGCTGCTTCCGGTTTTACTGCTGCTTGTGATTGTGCTGCTGCCGCGTCTATCCATTACTCGGATTATATGTTAGCATCTCTGGTCGGCATCGGACTATCATCGATTGAAGAAGGAACTATCGCGCAAGTGCATTGATTTTCCTCTATTTCGTGTTCTTGCTTAAGATTACATTTTGTCCCATCACTAGAACTCAGTAGGTAACGGTCCTCTACAAATCTACGTTCACGTTTCTTCCTTGTCGCTTAGGTAAATATCTGGAACAAATTACCTTTACAGCTGCGGGCGACCAACAACCCACAGGCTTTCAAGCAGGAGGTACGAAAGATTATGTGCCTGGATAATATAAGACGCCTTTTCAACATCTGTGATTCTGATGACAACCTTTTTGGGACCGGCCCCGATTGGGCATATATCACATTTTGGTCAGCTCTGGCGCAACTTTGTATTGTGCTCAACTAGGCTTCATGACAGGAGCATCTTGGGCTCACAGGTCCTCCCCATACTTTGCGGTCCCTGTCACACCACGTGAGAGATCTTGGTTTGATCAGTTGCACGCATCTTACAGATGTTAGGACTGCTACTCCGACCACAAATGGTATTCAGCCTACCCCAGTAGTAGCTGAGCGCTTTACTGGCCCCCACCAACACTTAGTTAAATAGGAAGTCTTGAAATAGTAGACGCTACCGCAAAGGCAATCTGGAAACACTAATCGGTAGCTCAAATCCTTTGAAAGCTCCTTCTCGACGTCCAGTTTCTTACTGCTCAACAGATCAGCCCGTAAAGCAGCCTTGTACTATTGAAGGGGAGCATCGTAAGCCTGTAGGCACTGACCAGGTAGGATATTGCATAGCAATGGAGAAGCAATCCGAACGGACAAACTTTACTTCACTTCTTCCTTCACTTCTACACTTTGGTTCCTTCGTTTCCATCTTTACCCCTTAGTATTTTCCAAATACCTAGTCCACTTGGTCTCTTGCGAATACTTATACTTGTGACCCATGAGTCACGTCTACTAAAAACATTTTAACAACATTAAGCCTCATGTGAAATGCCAGGTTCTAGCGTTGTTGTCCACACATATGGTGCACCCGTAAGTTACCATTGTTCTGTCTAAAATAGTCGTATAAAGTGCCTGCTTTATAGGTATTTCTACTAGCCTACGTAATCGGCATCTACTAGTTGTCCATAACCGATGCCCTCCCTTAGGTATAAGTACTCGCTACTTTACACTGATGATTATATAACAGGGCCACCTACCCACCTCGAAGGCAATATCACCATAACCTATATTCAGGCATTTACTCTGCACTTAAGCTTCCTTGGCCCGTACATTTAGTTTTATCTGAGTTATACGTATGCCTAACACTATCGGAAACGCTGGTAGACAGGCATTATGAAAAACCAGATCCTTTTCTTCAATCCTTTATGCTTGCACAACAATTTTTCCGGATTCCCTTTCTCTGGCAAAAGGCTAACCATGCGACAGTGAGGCCCCTGTCACCTGGAAAGCTAGACACCCAGATATTTTGACCATCACTTCTTCTTTCCTTGGCCGTTCGTACGTAATTTTAACCTTCACCTGGCTCCAAAGCCTACCATACGTAATGTGTAATGGTGGGTGAACAACCAGCTTCCGCTTGTTTTCCGTTATCTTCTCTGCTTGCGTTATATTATTGTTCATTCCTTTTGCCTGACAATGTGGAAGCTTCCCACCATGAAACCTCCAAGTTAACAGCTGTTGTGATCTCCCAGGTTTCTATTACCTTACACTGGTGAATATCACTTGCACTTGCATCGGACTCTCAACCAAGAGAGCTAGAGCTCAAAATAGCAACGCGATGCAGCAATGGTGTGCTTTAACACATGAGGCCCAATAATCCGTCACAAATGATAAAGTGCAACCCATATAAGATGAGGTGATCATGCCTAACCAAAGCGGCATTCGTGGTATTTCCCACCTGAATGCATTTCGCTAATTTTTTGGACACCTATTTCTCTATTATCAATAGAAGACATCTCTAGCTCATTAGCATTGGTGGCACATCCATTAAGGTATATAACATAACCTCAAAGTGCTGAAACTGATGATGTTTCTCCAGGGAACGATTGCGTTATTCTGATCCAACACCACAGGTACTTGCATCCGACTCTCAGCTAAGAGAAATAGAGCTCTAAACTAGCAACTTAATGCACAGTTGTGTGCTTTAGCACCTGTGGCCCACTAATCGGTCATGCTTGAGATGGCGCAACCCCCAAAAGAAGTGGTATTCGTGTCTAACCAAAGCGGAACCCACGGTGTTTCTCACCTGGAAACATTTTGTGAATTTTCTCACATTAGGTTTTTTATTATCACTGGAAGACCACCCTGGCTCATTAGTGTCAGTGATACACCATAATGACGTATAAAATAGCCGCAGAGAGTCGAAACTGGTAATATTTCTTTAGGAAATGTTTGCGTTATCCTAGTTCAGACGGGGCAAATGAGTTTTATGTTCCCTTGACTTATCCATATGCACTCAGCTCATGCGGCTTTGGTATAATTTTTGCATCCACATCGGAGCATTAAAAACGTTGAATTCCACATTCATAGTGGATTCTGCGGCCCAATATACTCTGAAAATCGCACATGGTCGCATTCTGGCTGTGGGCTAGCTACACCATATCCTGCGCTGATCTACCTATATAATAATTCTGACAGCCTAACTAGTATTTCCATAACACCTTTCCGTCTGTTTTCCCAACATTTACTACGTTTACTGAGAAAGTATGCCTTTCGGCCCACTGCGTCATACTTCGCTACTGCAGCGAATTACACATTATCTTAGGCATTCCCAGTTACTACTCCATATTCGGAACTTATTACGCCTAGCCGTTTTTTGTATTGTTTCTTTCCTTTTTCTGTATCTGCTTCCAAAGCAAAACGTGAATTTAGCGGAGGCTCGAAAATGGCGCTATCCGCCGCCGACCGCTATAAATGCAAATATCTCCATAACCACTGCACCTAGCTTAATTATTTTACCTTTGTCGTAACCAGCGCCTAGGGTTTGTTCTAGACCGCCCATTGTTGTCCCGTTTTAGTTAACAGTTCGGCTCCAAAACGGCGTTGATTTTGCTTGTTTGGAGATTTACACTTTGAACTTCGCGCCAGGTTTGCGGTTCTGGTATGCTGTTTCTGGGCAAAATTTTGGCTCCATTTTCCAATATTAGTGTATTTTCTGGTTAAGTTGGCCGGCCTTTCAGTCGCACTTTTCTAAGAAAGGCTAAATTGTTAGCCACTACTGTTATTTCCCTTGTTTCCACCCTCCACTTTTACGATCTAATTTTGGCTTGCTTATTCCTTTCCACGAGCCCGCTACTAATGGATGCTCGAAATGCGGTGATGTGACCAAAGAAAATGGATCAAATTTCCTCTAGTGGTGCATTTTCCATCGAAAATAACACAATCCATTGGCATAATAGATTGATAGTTTACTAATGGAATCAGGCACCTCAAGGTTTGGCAGCGGTAGCCGGTGAAAAGCGCAGAATTCATAGGTAAGCTACGGAGACCCAAACTAATGCCTTCAAAAATGTCGAGGCCTACGAAACGTTTGTATTTATCCCTGCTTAACTGTTCGGAAAGATAAACACGATCAAAAGCAGTTGTTAACAATATTTCTCCTCCATGCATGAGCATGGATGTTACGTACAATTTGATCTGATCCCACGCAGGAACAGCATCTAGCGCTTGTCTAGAAATATACCTATATTTATATTTATTTATATTTATTTATCCGTGTCCAGAATAAACTGACCAGCCCTAGAAGCCGTAGCTGAAAACGCAAAAATTAGCGAATTCATTGGCCTGTCGCAAAGCGTCAAACGCTTTATCACACAGGAGTCCACTGAAACAGCCTTCCCTTCTCGGTCAAATGGTGCAGTAGAGCGGCACTGTCGGCCATGTTGCGGATGAACCTGCGGTAGTAGGAAGCAAGGCCCAAAATCTTTCGCACGTCTTCCGTGAATCGCGGAATAGACCAGTCTTGGATCACCTTTGTTATTTGTGTCACGCTGAACCCCGATGAAGTGATGACATGGCCTAAGAACGAGACTTCATTCCTAACCAGCTGCTAGTTGTGTGGCTGCAACTTGAGACCAGCATCCACAAGACTGTGTAGTACTACGTCCAGGTTCTCCAAATGTTTTTCCAGGGTGCGCCCATGCAAAGTACGTCGTCTAAAGAAACTAGGCACTGATGTGGGATAATAGTTAAGGAACGACACGCATTAGACATTGAAAGGTGACCGGCGCGTTTGCTAAACCGAACGGTATAGTTTGAACCTCGTGGAGTCAAGTTGATAGGACGAAATCAGTCTTTTCACGATCCCCTAGATCGACCTCTAGCTGTTAATATCGGGATGCAATATCATGGGTAGAAAACCACTAGTGACTTAACTGCCTAATGGAATGGCTCATCTGACCCCCGAAAGTTTTCACAGCGCCATCATCTGTCGATCCTCTTAACCTCAGCACCTCTCTTTAGTAGCAACTAGTGGTCGTAGGTTCCAAGCCTCCCTGAGCATATCCGAAGCTTGCTAAGAGATACTCGCTTTTATCTCCAACCTTCATCATTTGCGAATGTCTGCGTCACATACATTTGCTGTCTGTTGACTTATTCTGGGACACTTTAGGCATCCACTAGAATGCTTCACGCAAATGCCATTGCTAGCCGTGGATAGGCTCTCTCCCTTAGTACCATTATCAGTTCTTGGTATTACCTATGTTACCACTTTTCAGTTGTATCGAGTCATTGTAGGTAGCATACCTCTTTGCGCTAGGATCCACTCATTATCTCTCCAACACTTACTCCCTTAAATTGTTTGCATTACATACATTCGCGGGTTTGTTGACTCTTCTGTCACTATAAGTATCTACTAATAACTAGAAGGCTTAATGCGAATTCAGTTCCTGTCCACTAGTTCTCTTGCTTAGCACCATTGTACCTCGTTTTTCTTATCTCCATCACGTTTTCTCCAGCGATTCGTTGTAGGCTCCATACATAATGCGCAAATCCAGAGCTACTGGAAGACATTCCTTGTTTCTCCATCCTGTAATCCTTTAAAATGTCTGTATCACTTACCTTCGCTGGCTTGCTGATATATTCTGTGACACTGTAGGAATCCACTAGTGACCAATCTGCTTAATGGGATGGTTATATCTGACCACCGAAAGATTTTCATAGCGCCACCATCTGTCGATCCTCCTAACCTCAGCATCTCTATTTAGTAACAACAGTGGTCGTAGGCCCCAAGCATTTCCGGAGTTTGCTCAGAGCCACTCTCTTTTATCTCCAACCTTCATCCTTTGAGACTGCCTGCGTCACATACATTTGCTGTCTGTTGACTTATTCTAGGACACTTTAGGTATCCACTAGCAACTAGAAGGCTTCACCCCAATGCCATTGCTAGCCGTCGATACTCTCTCTCCCTTAGTACCATTATCAGTTCTTCGTATTACCTCTGTCTAGCAGGAGCCATTCTTCGTAGGCTCCAACCATCTCTGCGCATATCCGAAGCTTGCTAAGAGCCACTCTTTTATTCCTCTCTGGGACTGCGTGCGTCACATACATCTGCTGTCTGTTGACTTATTCTGGGACACTAGAAGGCTTCACCCCATTGCCATTGCTAGCCGTCGATACTCTCCCTTAGTACCATTATCAGTTCTTCGTATTACCTCTGGCACCTCTGTCTAGCAGGAGCCATTCTTCGCAGGCTCCAACCATCTCTGCGCTTATCCGGAGCCTGCTAAGAGCCACTCTTCTACTCCTCTCTGGGACTGCGTGCGTCACATACATTTGCTGTCTGCTGACTTATTCTGGGACACTTTAGGTATCCACTAGCAACTTGAAGGCTTCACCCTAATGCCATTGCTAGGTGTCGATACTCTCTCTCCCTTAGTACCATTATCAGTTCTTCGTATTACCTATGTCACCACTCTTCAGCTGCATCGATTCATTGTAGGTAGCATTGATCTTTGCGCCAGGAGTCACTCCTTATCTCTCCAACACTTACTCTCTTGAATTGTTTGCATCACACCTTCGCTGGTTGTTGACTTCTTCTGTCACTGTAGGTATCCACTGGTAATTAGAAGGCTTAATCCGAATGCCTTTGCTGGCCACTGATACTCTCTATCCTAGCGCCACTATATGTCACTCTTCTTATCTTCCTCACTACCGCAGCAATTCGCCGTATGCTCCATGTCCCTTCTGCGCAGATCTTGAGCTTGCTAGGATACACTCCTTGTCTCTCCATCATACATTCTCCTGGAATGTCTTACCACCGATGGCTTGTTGATGCATTCAGTGACCCTATAGGCATACACTAGTGACCAAGCGTCTGATTGGAATGGCTACATCTGGCCACTGATAGTCTTGCCTGGCGCCACCATCTGTCGGTCGACTTAAATTTGACACCTCTGTTTAGAAGTAGCTAGTGGTCATAGGCTCCATGCATATGCGATTATCCAGTGCTTGTTAGGAGCCACTCCTTATCTCAATAACCTGTATTTCTTTAGAATATCTGCATCCATGTTAGGTTTGTGCCGACAGCGAAACGTTCTGGAGGAGTCGGTGGTGGCTGAGCAAAACATGGTATTCCTTCCGGTTTAATAAACGTTGGTTCGATGTTCGACCACCGGTGCCTTCGTAATTTAGCTCACACCTGGTGAACACCGCGTAAGCAACGAGCGTGTTCGACACCTTGGTTATGAAACAGGAAAAAGAAATGAACCGCTTAGCACCGTCATTTCACGCACCAGACTCCGATGGCTCGGCCACGTGTTATTCATGCCAGCCCACCGACTCGCGCGACGTGCGCTGTTTGCGCGCCGGGGATGTGGATAGAAGAAAAGAAGAAGTGGCCAAGCGAAGACTTGGTCAGGAGGAATGAAGGCCCTCACTTCTGAGCTGGCCTCGGTTGGAGCATCTCGGCTCCCTGGTTGAGGTCTGAAAGACGATGAACAAGTTTGGTTGGACGAACTTGCTGATATGGCTAAGAGCCGATCTCCTCCCAAACCAACCACGACCTCATTAGTTAGCTTTATATAATTTCGCATAGTAGTTTTTTTGATGCACAGTAGCCTGCCGGTAGCTTACCGGAACGAAGCCCATCTGTTACCGGTAGCGCAGCCGGCTTACACCAGTTGCCTTTTTTCTCTCCTTTTTGCTGTGTATTGCGGCACAGTAGATGAGGTGTTCCCCGCCTCTAGCCAACGTGCAGGCTGATGATGATGATGATGGTTCGATGTCGTCAGAGTGCATTTTGGGCTCCATCTCCGTCGCCAGAATCCTAATGTGCCATAGCCGGGGTAAGCCATATATCCACGAGCTGAAGGACAACAAGCACAACAACGCGATTAATCTCGCAATCTACAAGTAAACACGGCGGGCAGGAGCCCCGGACGGAAAAACACAGTAGGCGATGAGCAGCGTGTATTCGTAGAACGGCTGTGAAGTCGTACATGGCAGTAAAACAAGCTCAATATAGAATATACACTCGACGAGCTAAAAGAATAAACAGTTTATGCTTCGCGACGGTCTGTTCGTGGTTTTGTCAGCGCTGGAGGTCCCACGATATGCATCTGGAAAATAAGAGAAAAATGAGAATGTAGAGACCGCGGTCGTAGTGGGTGCAATGCAGCTACAATTGCATTTACTTTTAACGTAATGAGCGGTAAGCACCGGCTCTGCTCAGGTTATTTTTGTACTAATATTTGTAACACGTTTGTCAACTTGTAAGATTTACTTTCTTTCTGAGATGTACTAAGATTAAAATATGGCGTCAGAGTGCAAACTTAACACACGAAATTTATGTTATATTTTTTGCTTCTTTTGTATCTTGCTAGCGAACTACGTCGTCTTAGTATGTTTCTTAACAAAAGCGTTTCATTTTAATTCGCACTTTTTAGAAATTATGTTTACCTTTACGTTCTTGTAATCCCGCCGCTTTTATTTATTTCCACCTGCGCACTAATATTATTGGTAACTGAGCGGGCGGAAATAGTATAAACATTTACAAGAAAGTTTTGCTGAATTGGATCCTCTTCCCAAAATATGTGCGCAAATAAGGCTCTGCGCACCTTTCACATGCAACAATATATAGGATTTCTAAATCGTCTGAACGAGCTAGAAGAATTTCAAGGTGAGCGCGTATACTTCCAACAGATGTAAAACTAAAAAGGCCAATAAAGTGGTAAATGCCATCAAAAAGCATATACCCACAGTTTTCTATACAAATGCAAAACATAGGATTACGGTAACCCTTGATCAGATCTACTACGAATGCAGACTTTATCCAGCCTAGAACTAAACATAGCTATTTATTTATTTACATATCCTAAGCAAGTGAAAGTTCAAGTCAGGTAAACTACATAAGTCACCACATAAAGACTGCCAAAGCCCTTCTAGAACTTTACCGGATTCACCTCCGCACATCCTCGGGATACAGTGCTTTCAAATGTAGCAGTATGCCTAAGTCAGACCGCAGTTTGCTTGGAAAAGCCTAACGGCAATTCCCAAAAACGCTTGCCCCACACTACCAGTCGTGTAGTTGCAGACAGCGGTGTGGTCAGCGCAGACTCTAACCACTGTGAATTCGACGTATTGTCCTTAACTTATGCTTCCTTCAAAAGCTAATACAAAAGTCTGTGCATAGTGAAGCATCTAGCCTTAATTTGAGAAATGTAACAGAACATAATCGCAGAAACCGCGAGGGAGAAACTACACTCTTGTTTTATCTTAGTTGCATATGCAAATATTTTGAACAAAGTACCAACAAGGATGCGAGGAATCCAGAACCCGCAGGCTTGCGAGATGGAGGTACAATCCTGAGTGTGCATGGATAATGCAAAACCCTCTTTAACCTTTGTGACGCGGACAATCGCTTTTTTGCGACCGGGCCGGATGGAGCACGAACAAGCCCAGTGTACCCCGGTGTATCATCGTGCGTCATCGCGATAAAGCAACAGAGAGGTTAGTGCGAGACATTTGTGTCATCCTTAACTTAATGTCTGTCCTTTCCGCCCTGAGAACACGCCCAGGTCACGTGCACGATAAGATTGATGACTAAGGCACCCAACCCGAGTAGTTGACCTGCTACACCTATGTTCATTCTCGCCTGACCCGTTCCTAGCCCGTCAACAGTCACACAGGTTCTAAACCTCACGTGGTAGTAATACGTGCCGCAGTAAAGGCTGCCTATTACGCCCAATTAGTATCCTCACCTCTACGGCTGTCTACCTTGCCTGCCACCTTACTACAGCGCAACTAAGGCGATACTTGGCACCCCGCTCTTGAACAACGAGACAACTCCACACTTCCGGTGAATGTAACCTTTCCGCTGACAGCGGTTTATTAATCGGTCATAACTTACTTAACCATTTATCACTCTGCTTTAAGGAGTACTGCACAAAAATGATAACCTTAAACTGTAACGTTTATGTACACTCCATGCCTTTCTCGTTATATTTTAGAGTTCAACAGCCATCAACTGTAAACGTTGAGAAGTAATCGGCAGTCGGTGTTAAACTGGACGGTCGCACGTCTTCCGCAAGTAGTAGATTGAGCCATGCCCCTTATTTCCTTATCCGCTCGTGCTCTATTTTAAAGGCCACATCTCCATCCTGCTTCACAGTTTTTTGTTCCGTTATTCTTACCTAAAGCCACGGATCTTTTCGGCCACAGTATTTCCTAAGTCATACTTTGCTTTTAAACCTATTTATGATCCACACTTATTTGGTATTCGGTTTTGCTGTAGTGTTACTGAGTGCAATGGCAAACACCACTGCGTTGACGGATTATATACCTAAACCATAAATTTGCCCCCATTTCCTTACCTCCATCTTCGTCATAACTACTACTACGCTTAAACAGTTTGTCCTACGGCTCCGCGTAAGTGTATCAACCTTGGTAAACGTAGTTTGCGATACTTTGCGCATGTGCAACTTGAGAATGCGCACAACTGTGCTGATATTCATTACAGTTCACCTCTCATTTACTCTTATCAGCGTTGAACTGAACCGATCGATATTATTCATCGGAGCTCTACTTATATACTCCCAGACAATTTTATCTACATGGTCGCTGTTTCTCAATATAGGGGAACCCCACTAGCCCTAATCCCCGCGGTGGAGGTTAGCATCGCGATGACGTCATTATTGGAGGCATACATAGTTCCAACTTGTCACTACGAAGAATGGACAAAACTAGTTTGACACCAAGTTTGTCAGTCAAATGCGGTCTATTATACCAGACATCTTCACTCAACTTTTCTTCTCGGCTCCATATCTCTTGGCTTTTATCTGAGTCGTACATTCGCCTATTACTACTGGAAACACTAGTAGGCTGGCGATGTGATAAAATGGATACAAGTTGATAGCCATTCATGTCACTCTAACATTTAATATTAAATGTTTTCTGAAACTGGCATGAAAAATAGCCATGTATAAGAGACCGTGTCACACCGACAAGCTGGAACTGCAGCTATGTCGAATCACTTTTTGTTTTATCAGTGCCTTCAGTTCAAAATTTTTATTTTAACTGGCTCCATTGCAAGCCATGCGCCCTGCGTGGTGGTGGGTGAAAACTAGCTTCCTATTCCTGTGTACTTGCACTTCCTGACATATACGCTTACTAATTTATGCAGTCTGACCAACTAGAATGGCTGTCACCAGCACACACACCGACGTGATAGCTTGTGTGACATTAAAGTCTGGTTTTGCGTCGAAGTCACACATAGTGAACTACCAAACTTGGAGACAGAAAGCTCATAAAGAGCAAACCGTTGCACAGTATAGCCTCCCAACACGTGGGACACAATAATGTTTCACGTCTGGAAAACCCTAACCATAGGAGGCAAAGTTCTTATGCTTTGCCTATGCAAGCTCTAGCCAAGTACACGTTTAGAAGCATTTTGCCAAACTTGTGGACGCTGATACCCTTACCCTTGCCGATAGACGTATGTAGCTTATTGGCAGTAAGGGTCCTTGCATAGGGATCTATAAAATTGGCTGACTTTGATAAAGCTTGCGGGATTTGTCTAATAAATTGAGGGGGTTAACTTGCTAATTCGAGTCAAATGGACGCTGAGCTATCCTGGCTTATCCATGTAGACCCGACGCATATGGTCTCGGAACAACATTCACAACGGCTTAAAGTTAAATAATTTAGAACCTTTTACTGTACAGTGCTTTATTCGACCAACTAGCCTCTGAAAACGACTCACGGAGGTATTTTGACATTGGTTAATTAAAGACTCGTAATTTCACGTAGATAAAACACACTATAGCGGTTCATGAGCGTTTCCCTTTAAATGTTTTCACATATTAGTCCAGGTATTCTTTTGTAAGCATGGAAGAGTGTTTTGTGGCCATTGAGTAGTACATCGTAAGTACTGCAGTGTTAGCTCTGTATTGGGCACTTCTGGCTGCGCAGCTTCATTAAATTCCTATAGCGATGAGCCAATTTTTATAATTGTTCTTATTTTCACCTTGTATGCTCAAAAAGGCAAGCAATATTGCCAACAAACTTTTTGGATACGGTATTTTGCAGTTGCTATAGATCTCAGGAAATACTTCAAGTATCAAGGCAATTTCGCTCTTATCATTTACAGCGATCAAACGGTGTGCTGCCCAAGATATTCAGTTTTTATTTTTATTTTAACTACAGTACGGTTTTAACTTTTGGCTGCAACTAAAGCCACTCGAAGTTGGCGCCCGTGGTCATCCGTTAATCAGGTATATTTGTTAGATTCAACGTTTATGCTTCCCAGTTAATTACGCCGAAGTGCCGTCCGCTGTTAAAGCTTTAGTTTAACCAGTTTCTCAGGTATGTTTACTAGCAATCTTTACAACTATACTTCTCTACAATTCTGATGCTGTCGCTTTTTTCGCTCTTTCCATGCGCGCACAGTGTATTGAGACGGCACTTTAGCGAAAATGGCTAATAGAGCTAAAATGATTATCATTAAGCGACGGTTCCTACAGCGTTATCGCAGTACTCGTGCTCAAGGACTACATTAACATAACACCATTATTACCCGAGCAATAACTTGGGGTTACTGTACACCATGATGGGAAACCTTACTGGCACAGCTTGGAAGAAAGTCTAGAAATATATGTTAGTTTCTTTATTTATTTAAATAAGTATGAATAAGAATACTGTAGTCAACCGTTGGCATTAGGCGGGAGAGGTTCTAGCTTGGAAACCAATTGGCTTAATGGAGAAAAGTTCGTAAGCAGCAGCATTTTTACACTAGTAAGCTTTACTATTTGGCTTAAGAATCCGTACTGTGAAGGGATACTCAATGAGCCGTTGAAGCATACTGCTGCCTTCATTGCAATGTAAGCCAGTGTTCACGGGAATGCTTTAGACGGACAGCATTGGGAGACGGACAGGTTTAATATACACATGTGTCCAGTCTTAAAGGCATACTAGCTAGACGGGAAGTCAAAGTGGAGATAAATCGTAAGTGAGAAGCTGGTCGCTGAAGAATTGGAATGCGGCTTTAATGCAAGGTTTAAAGTGGTCCATCAAAGGCAGCAGTAGACGGTGTTTTGCATTAGCTAAAATGAAGATTAAGTGTCTGGAAGAGAGGAAGGTAATAGAAAGGTTTGGAAGATGGACGGAGACATGAGATGCGTACATCAAAGTGTATTGCGAAGCCAGCCTACTGGAGATACCGCATGATTGTTCATCTATGTTTCTAACAGGACCTGGGGGTGTTAATGTACAGAGGCAGTGATTGACCTCGCGGAACTTTCAAGTCAGCGGAAGCAAAGTGATACCAGAAACCGTTCACGCAATCGGGAAGGAATACAGCCAAATCCGATAGATGCATACGTCCAGTCATAAAAGTGAGTCTGATAGACGGGTAGTCCGAAGTGGAGATAATGCATACGCGCGGAAGAGCTGGCCGTGAATAAACTGCCGTTATGGCAGGGTAAGTGCCAAATAAGTTAACTAACTGCCTCGTTGAGAAAGAGTTCGAGAGCATCGGCAGCCTTATATGAGTAGGTTATAACCACGGACGTGCAATGCGGTACTTTGAAGAGATTGCTAATAAGCATGCAGAGCATACTGCTGCAGTCATAGCAATGAATGCCACATGGCACAGAAGGATTCTAAGTGGTCAGCAATGGAAACCATGCAAAGCTAATGAACGCATGTGTCCAGTCATATAAGTGGGATAGCTGGACCGGTAGTCGGAAGTGGGATAAAACCTAAGTGCTGGGAATCTAGTCGTTGAGGAAAAGAATAGGCTTTAATGCGAGGTTTTGGATAGATCAACTGTGGCAGCGGAGACCGGGTTTTGAATTAGTTACAATGTTGTTGAAGGGTGCTGGAAGAGAGAAAGGTTATAAACCTTTTGCAGGATAGTCAGAGGTGTGGGAAGCGTCCATCTAGTCGTAATGCGAAGCAAGTTGTAGTAGACATAGCGCAGGATTGAGAATGGACGTATAGTGTTGCGATGCTTCAAAGTTTCGGCAAAGCGCTGGGGGTAAGTGACAACATGCAGCAATTTATTTACCTAAATTTGCAATCGGACATAGGGCGGTATCGTTAAGCGATAGTCTTGGAGCCGATAGAACTTTCGAGGCAGTAAAAGCCGTAAGACACCGAAGCGTCTAGAGTGACAGGACTGAAGTCAAACAACTTTGATAGACGCCAACGTCCTGTCACAAAGGTGAGTCAAATAAACGGTAGTCAGAAGTAAAGGTACTGCGTAAGTGAGGACTTGGTGGTTGTAAAAATAATGGTGGTTTGCTTTACCTAAATTGTTGGGTGGCTCATCAAGGAACACCGCGGTGTGTTAGCGCTTTAGTTATCCTGCAAGTGTGTGAGGATAAAGGTTGGAGTTAATGAAGTGATTCTGAAGATAAACGTTGAGGATAGAAGCCAACGTTATAGCGCCGAACTAGTATTACCAGTACTCGGTATTGAGAAGGAAGCTAAAGGTAGTGAATGGCTAGAGGTTGCAGTCCTGAAATCCAAGCTGACAAATGGTGAATAGCAGTTCTTACCGGGCTGCAATGCAAAGGTCTTTCGCTAGGCAAGCTATAGACAACATGTGTCTTTAGAGTAAGTAGTTTCCAGGTGGGCAAAATAATTGTCTTATTGTGGCAAAAGTTGTAAGCTGCAGCAACGTTATATAAGTACGTCATAACATTGGGCGTGAGTGCCGATACTTTGAATTTGAACAATGGTAGACCATGGAAGAAAACCAAAGCATGACAAGTCCCGTGCGATGTTTTGTGGGAATAACGTTAGTTCACTGAAGCTATACAAATAAAAGCACAGCTGTAGACTCACCATATTATCCAAGTTGACGCACCGGTATACCTATCTACCTTGCTTTTGTGAGGTTGGTGAACACAAGTATTGACTGCGTCTAGTCGTCACTCCCTGAATAGAAATCATATCAAGTAAAGTAAACAGTGTAAAGTAACTTCGGGTCGTTTTTAAACTTGGGGTGCGTGGGTGCTGAAGTGACAACCGTCGAAAGAGCGTCCGACAGTTGACAGACTCGAAGGAAAAAATAATTCCCGCGGCACCCGGGCAGACTGTATTGGGTGGCGTTTTAATTTATGACCTCTCAATGCTTTGTTGCAGCTAAGCTTTGGGAGGTGGCGTCAAGCGTGACCGAGGTCTTACAAAAGCTGGAACGTCAGGATGCGGTCGCCCCGTAGACAGCGGTACCTCCCGCTGTACAATCCCTGGACTATAGATGCCTAGGACATTGCAGGTTGGACGCACCCATTTTATTTATCGTTACCCGTCGCAGGGCGGTCTTCAAAGCAACCAGGTCGCGTTTTAACCAGGGTTGCCAAGCCTGGATCGCGTACTATGGAGCAGTTGAAGGAAGATGGAGGGATCAAAATCCACGAACGCCCCCATACCTGTTCAAGTGGTTGGTACGCTATTTTGGGCGCCTTCAAGTACAGCGACAAACAGCTGAGATCGTGTTGGCTTACCACCTTAAAATCTCGCCCTTGCGAGGTGGTTTTCAACCTATCGTCTTCATGCTTACATGCGCACATGGGCATAGGACGGACATGTAAGGTTTTGCATTTGTCAAAGTTAATCCAGAATGGATTCAACTTTGACTATTCAGAAGCGCAGTTTAAGTCCTATTGCAACATATCGTGATCATTCTGACAGACGATTGCCTTCCAAAGGTTGTTGTCATAAGCAAAAGTAGGAAATTTGACCTGCTGGCACTCGCAATGTTGGTAAGGAAGAACAAGCAAAATCCTTGCTCTGAGGGATCGACAGTGAGCCTGCAGAACGTCCTGGATATTGATAGACAAAAGATATCGGGGAGCGTTCAAGCAGATAGGAATGAAATCAATCTGCTAGACACGTATGCCCTCTTATAAATGTGGTCCAAATGAACGTGTAGCCAGAAGTGGAGGTAATTCGTAAGTGAGGAGGCGATTGTCGTTAAAGTACTTGTAGGTAGCTTTAAAAATTGTTGTGGGGGCTCATCACCTTTTGAAGATAGACGGTGATGTGAGACGCCTAGCTTAAGTTATCTTGCGGAGCAAGCTAAACCATAACATGGAAGTGGGAACAAAGCGAAAGTTAGTGAATAGCTAGAGGGGGCAGACGTGAAAGCCAAGCTACTAAATGAATAAGAGGGATCATAACGGGCTGCGATGCAAATAAGTATAAACTGGAAAGCTGTAAACAACATGTGGCATTAGGCGGGAGAAGTTTGATATAGATGAACCTTTGGTTTATTGCGGAAGAGTTCGTGAGCAGCAGCAGCTCCATTCCGGTAAGTTTTATAGTTGGACTTGGGAGGCAGTGCGATGAGTGGTTGGTCAAAGAGCCCGTGGAGCAAACAGTCTACTTTGATGACCTCAAACTGTGATCTGAATATCTTGCCCCGTGGATGCCTACGGACTCCAAGCTTCGCTGGACCAGCTAGGGAAGTAGTCTGTTGGGCAGCGACTAACAATAAACCGTAACAAAGGTGCCGTTATCCTGATTGATGGCCCGGATCCTTTCGGTGTCTACCATGTCCAAGGATATTTCTTTAAGTCTATCGCATATAAGGAGGACCTTGGAGTCATCGTCTCGTACGATCTCAAGACATCCCTTGACACGCAGAAGATCGCGGTAGTCAACTGAATGCTCTGGGCTCTGCGACGATCGTTCCGAAAAATTACGCCGGCCACCTTTAGAACGCTGTTTGTTGCTCATGTTCGTCCGATACCATAATACGGTTTCTCCACCGTTTGCCCCTACAGAACGCTGAACATAATCTGAGCGAAAAGCTGCAGTGGTGCGGTTCACAATTTACGTCTAAGCTTCGGGCTCTTACCTACACTCTTTGATTTGAGAACTTGGACTTGTTCTCTATAAAATATCGCCGACGTCGCGGTTAGCTTCGAAGTGAGCTGCAGCAGTTCTTCCATCTACGGGTGAGAAGCTCCAAACGTGGTCAAAAATGGCAGTACATTAACCGAGGATACTTTGCGCACGTCCGCAAGTTGCCCATCTGCCAGCGTGATAAATGATTGGAACAGTCTGTCGAAACACATTATTAACTTAGAGACAGGAACGTTTCAAGCTATTGCTAGACACTTATCTAACGCACATGGCAAAGCTCTGCTGCTGGTAAGTCAAAGGCGCTGATCGAAGGAAAAACGTTTCCCGACAACCAGCGCCCACATTGTGATGATCAGCAACCGATGAGGCTGACACTGGGTTTCCTCTGCTCTCAATGTTTTAATCTATTCCAATACTGCTGCTTGCATCTCAATGGCAACCAAAGGTTACAGAAATAGTTCATACGGGCAGCATTGAGTGACGGACGGAGTTAATGGACGAATGCGTCCAGTCGCAAAGGTAGACCGGCTGGACAGGAAGGCAGAAGTTGAGCTGATGCATAAGTGAGGCGAAACTAGGGGCGGAGGAATTGTACCGTGGCTTTAACGCAATGTTCCGAGCGACTCAAAAATAGCAGCAGCAGACAGTGTGTCTAGGCATATTCACCGGACATTTTTTGTTTGTGACTAAATATATACATAAATAACTGGTATATTTTCGGTAAAACGAGGCACAACGCTGTTGAAGGCGCAAGCAAATATGCATACCAGCGTAGCAGTTTTGGAATAGTAAAACATTTCCAGTTAAGGAAAGAGATAACTGCAATATTCTTAGTTAGTACGGGTGAGCATTTTGTCAGGTAATGGTCTGACCCAAAAATAGGATGGCGCTGGGGCGCGGAAAAATCAGTCGTAACGGTTGCTTCAATATTCTCGTTCGGCTTGATTTAGCAGGTAGTAACCCAGGAGCTCATTAGCCAGATTAAGACTTCGGTGCAACCGGTGTCCAGTAGAAGCTTGCAATGTCCGCTGCACCAACAGAGCACGCTCCGTAGCAAAATCGTTTGCACAGGTTGTATGTAGAAGTTTGATGACCGCGTCAGTGTGAAATGTGGGGCTGTGAATTTATTCGGTGACGTGGCACATTTGCCACATTGCAGTGTTGTTAAGCGGAGCTTTGTTACCTTGTATTGGGAGAACGCTTGAAAGACGTAAACCCACCACATCCTGGAACACTGCCTAGGTTATTTTGAAAAGTAGTGCAAGCCGGCAATACATTGTACAGACCGATATTTCACACTGTTATTCGCAATCCATTGACGGCCAATCTTCTTCGCTGGTTTACCGACCGGCTTGTTAATGATTCGGCTGCTGTCGTTGCAATTGGTCAAAGATGCAAGGGAATCGCAGAGTTGAGTGCTAAGTGGTGGTGAGTCAAAATATTGTTAACAGAGACTGGCTTCTTCTTCCGTGGTCTGGTTGTCCGGGTTGTGCTGACCGTGTCCAGCTATCCACGCTGGACTCGTCATAGGGATCGTAAGCGCAGTTGTTTCTTGAAGCTGAACATGTCAATAGGAGGCAAGAACGCCATTTCTTTGTTTAATAAGGGATCGTTACGCTTTTCTTAGGTCGCAAAATAAGCTCAGAATTCTTTTAAATGTAAGCAATGATTAGGTGTAGTTGTCTCCATGGTCAAGTGTTAACTCCGTGAAAGGCCATCAGATATGCAGCAGGTAACTAGATATAACAATGTTCTTGCAGAAATGAAAGGGGCAGAACACATTTGTCTGAGCACCATTGAGGAGCAGGAAAGCTATCCGTGAAATGCCGTCGGAAAGCTCCGGTTGTTTAGGAATTAGCATGTTCTTCCGAAAATTTAAGTCTCTGAACCCAATAGTTTGAACGCCAGTGACAATATGCAAAGCTGTCCGTGGCAGTGAAGGTAAACGCCACAGAATAAACGGCCTCCCGTTGTGGGACAGAAGATTGGTTGGTCCGGTCTCCCGTTGCTGGTCTTCCGTCACTGAGACGCTTAGTAATTCCAATAACTTGTTTATATCGAGGAACTTTTATTGGCAATATAGAATTGTGCCGAGTTCGCAGGTAATAGGATTTGCAGAGATTACCTTTTCTGTGTATCTGCGTAACCAAAAACGAAGAAATTATGACACATGCCTCAATGAGCGACAGGCAAATGGAATGTATAGATGGTTTTGTGTAGTTGATATCCGGTATATCCTGCGGTAGGAGTGTCGCGTCCGCTTCATGTTCTGGTGTTTGGTAATTTTGAATATACTGTTAGAGTAGGTAATTAAACTTCGGCACTTTCCATTTCAGCACGAACCCTATTATACTTTATTTGCCGGCAGCTTTTCCGATAGCCTCTTTAATCTCCCCACTTCTGCTGGTCCGAATAGTCTCTTCATTCTGTCCACACCAGTTTCAGCTGAGCTCTCTCGCCTGTCTGCTGACAGCTGCTAGGCGACTGAGGTATACTAACTCATGTTCGGCACTTTCACTGAGGCTTTTATCTTCCCTTGCTTTGATTGTCACGTTTCCACACTTTTCCTCTAAAGCCAATTCAATCCGATAATACACCTTTTTGTTTGCGCCCCTTATCCAGCTCTCACCTCTCCTAGCTTGCATGTTGTCTGTCTGATGCGCTCCTCTCAAATTGCCTCACCACGCTTTGCTGTTGCCTCACCTCGCTTAGACGATTAAGGCTTAAAGGCCTGGGTTACAGCATATTCACCCATTATATTCTCTTTCTTAACTTTAACCAGGTGAATTCTCTGTAATCCTACCTTTCTAAGCCTTATCAGCGTGAATCTATGCCAACCTGCCTGGATACTCTGTTCTTGATCCCGTCTAACCCTGACCTTATGAATCAATGCATGCCACTGTAGTAGTGCAGTAAAACCCGATTCATCAGACATTTTCTCCCTTATCTTTGTACGTAGCTTTTCCTAAACTTTGGCGCAGATTTTTGTCCTGTATACCTGCTTACCTCTTTAATGTCTCCGCCACTTCTGCAGTACGAATAGTCACTTCTTTGACCTAATGCAGTCTCAGCTAAGCTGTCTCGCCTATCTTCGGACAGCTTCTAGGCGACTAAGGTAGACCAACTCATGTTTGGTACCTCCACTGCGCCTTTCATTTTCTCCTGCTTTGATTGTTGCTCCTACCTACTTTTCCCCTAAAGACATTTCAGTTCGTTGATCCGTTTATTCCATTAATTCACTTATCCCACTCTCACTTCTCTTGGCTTGCTTTTCGTCTGCCTGAAGACTCGTCTGGAATTGCCGCACTTCTCTTTGCCGTTGCCTTACTTCGGTTAGACGAGTGAGACCTAACGACCTGGTTTAGCGCAGTTTCACAGTGGTACATACAGTTTTTCATTTTTACTTTCGCTGGTCACCGTATTCGTTTTGTTCTCACTCAGCCTCTTATTCCTGTTTCTAGTTGTTAAGGAACCTTCGCCCGCATAGATGCTTCAGATGGTTGCAGAATACAAAATATTAAATATAAAGTTGCCTTTGCATGTACTATTTTCACCAATTCATAACATATAGGAATTTTACATTCACCCTACATGATGTCACAGGTTTCCTTGGTGGTGTCTGCTGCTCTCCTTTTCTTTACTAATCTCAACTCTCCCCCGAGGTCTGAAAATATCAACAGAAACTTATCAAGGATCTCACTTGGCCTGTGGGTCTGCGACTGAATGCTGCTACAAAGACAAAGTGGATCACAGCAGACCGCTAACACACACATACTCCCTTTCCGGTCCACTAACACTGGTCAATTGGACCTGGAAGCCCATATCCAGAGGATTGGATCAGCTTTGGCCTGCATGCCAAAAGCCTTCAAAACCTTTTATTAAAATGACACCTGAATCAAACCATAACTAACCACCTGTGGTCCCGCCTGTCAAGCGTCCAATCACTCGCTTATGGCTTTCAGCAATCTCGGCCGCTCAATCAACAACGAAACTATGAGCTCTTTGGGGTGCCAACTGTTTAGCGACAGTGCTCCAGGAAGTGGTAGGTTTTTGCCTGATAATCGTTCTCTTTATAAAGGGCAAGTATATGTGTGTAACAGTACTACGACGAGGCGGATGTGACGCCTCTAACTAAAGGCACGGCACGAATGATTACCCAAGCAACCACAGTTTCACCACGGACGTCGCCCAATCCTTCACATACTATCTACGTGCTCAGTCGCAATTGTAGTGACACATATACAAACTCGTATAACAGCTAGACATATGCGCTCCCACACAAAGGTAAGAAATCACGGCTCAAAAGTTCATGGCTAAATTTTAACATCTTTTATACCTTCCCCGACATTTAGTTGTACATTCAACGTGAACATGCCTACACAGGCGTGACTCGCAATGCCCCAAAATAGAGCATTTATTTATTTATTTGACTTCTGGCTTTTTCCTTTGACTATGAATACAAGTACACCTTATGGTTACTTACGGTTGAAGGATGCTGATCATAGTTTGCGAGCAGTGTAAGCTTAAAGCAACTAACTTCGCTTAAAATTTGTAATGGTCGTGCTCAGCCGCAAGGACCAACTGCATTCAGCACCACTATAGCAGTGTGGATAGCTGGACACGAAGTGAACACAACCCGGACAAGTACACCACGGAAAAAGCCAGCCTATATTATCTCGAAAGTTTTGCTCGTCTGCAACGTTCATCAACCGAATCCACGACACCATTTGACCTTAAACCGTGCTTAAGTTTAAGTGGACGTTCAGGTGGGACTGGAACGATGGGATGAATCACTTACGTGTGCCTTCTTGAGCAACTCGTTGTTGCAGGAGTTGATAGGGGTGCTGCGACTTCCTGATGGAGCGTAAACTAAAACACCTGAGAAAGCACCTTGATCCATCAACTTAATGACTACCCCCTTGCGTTAGCTGTCCCTGTTATGTCAGTTAGGTGAAGTGAGTATGAGAAAGAAAAGTGGAAGGTAAACAGTAAGGGAGGGCAATTAACAGGAGAGGATAATAATAATAATGGTGAGGGAAAGTACATAAAATATAATCAAACATGAAGACAGGAATTA
This sequence comes from Dicrocoelium dendriticum, assembly GCA_944474145.2. Lineage (NCBI taxonomy): Eukaryota > Metazoa > Platyhelminthes > Trematoda > Plagiorchiida > Dicrocoeliidae > Dicrocoelium > Dicrocoelium dendriticum. Next base: position 61,846,089 of record OX104066.1, read on the forward strand.
GCTAAGAAAAAGGATATGTTCGGCGTTGCCACCCTAAGAGCATCTATTTGACGCTACAACCGCTTAACAGTAGCTTCCATTGAAACGTTTGCAGGAAGCGAGTTCCAGTGTTTGATGACTCGACGCGATAACCGTGTCTCCGTTCTACGTTGATCATACCGAAGTCTGTCCTGCTTCATACAACGCCCGCGGAGAAGATAACATAGTAGAACAAAATAGCCAGGACAACTCAGAGCAAACCTTCCCAGTCAACGTACGGTATGTTAGGATCAAGTCCTCACTAATCCTCTGATAGTGCATTGATTGTATCCCTAAACTAAGTAGGCTTTCGTCGTACCTTTGACCACGTAACCACTAGGCAACCTCGTACCGACACGCAACACCCTTTCTAGTACTATTTTGTCTTGGACAAGGCATTGGGGACAGGCCTGGAGGCATTAGTCTAGTTGATGTCGCACGAAGACTGGAACAACGCTTCACAAACATACTAGGGTCCCGAAAGGCGGATGGATAAACCATAACATTCGGAACTATTTACTAAGCGACTTCTTCCAGTTGTCTCCGGGTTGTAATGTGGAACAATGAAATACTCTTAGGTCAACCTGGTGGGTGATGTAAGAAAGTACACTCCAATAGAGCACGTAACTTGTGGAAGGATTGAACGCTCCGAAACGCAGCGCTAAACTCTTTGACCGATTTATGGGCGGAAACGACAAGACAGCCCATTCCAAGTCTATGCATAGCAGTTTGAAGAACCACAGGACTTCCAGGTGTATCAACAATTTTCCAGAGCTTAAATAGTCAGCACAAAAGCGACGGTGCTTCAAGCTCCCCCGGCAAGCCTTTCACGTAGACTGTGAACAGCAGCGGACCTAGGGCAGCGCCTTGCGGCACACCACTAAGGACAAGGTGACGAAACGAAAGGCTGTTTCCTACCCCAATACACTGTTCTTTTCCATCTAGAAAAGCTGTATTACGTTGGAGTGCACGCCCAGGTATTCCATAAGGTCTCAACTTCAGTGAGCGTCCCGAAATAGGGACGGTGTCAAAGGCCCTTGCGATGCAAATGCATACCTAGTCCACCGCATGTCTACTGTTGATGGCTTCAGCACGGCTCTCCTGAGCTACCAGAAAGTTCGTTTCCAACGAAAATGTTTTGTGAAAACCTTGGAGCTCGACGCTAAGCTCGTCAAATCTATTCAAATTGTTCTCCACTGTACCACCTAAAACATTTACAAGTAAAAGTCTGACCACGCTAGGCAATCCGTCATGCCTGTAATTAGCTGGTAGGTCTTCGTTACCGCACTTAAAAATCGGGCAGGCAACAGCCCCCTTCCCTTCGGTAAGGAAAACAAATCTGTTGCTGGACTTTTGAAACACCAGTTGGAGCTCCACTGAGTTTCAATGCCAATTCGTTCAACCATTTTGGATGAATAGAAGCGGAGATGGAAGACTAAGTCAAGTTTAACTCCCTATACAACCTGAAAACTTAAGACTTAGTTACAGGAATTTAATCAAGGCAAGAGTCACCAAAGTCTATCGAGGATAGTTCTCTGCATGACCTAATTGTTTCGCGGACCAAGAAGCTCGAGTACTGCTTAACAAGCACGCAGGCCTTGTTATAGTTGCTATAGGCATGGGTTCTATCTCCTCGAAGCAACGGTGGTATGTGCATGTTTACACCATGGCGTCATTTGACGTAGGCAAAGAATTGCTTGTAACTTGTTTGAGCAGTACCAGCTAAGCGTTTTTCCTACTGATGCTGGGCGGAGCTAAGATGTAGCTTGCACTCATTGCAAACCAACCGATACTTGCCAAACGTGTTGTTCTGTGGTTCTGTTCGACGCGCGCCAGGACCTAGATCGCTTCTTTAACAGCCCCTTACTAACGGAAGCTATCCACGAAGGCTGCGACCTCGATTCCGTTAATTTCACCGTTGGGAGTTGAGGTGCAGAAAGCTCGAAGCGTTGGGTCGTAAGTTTTTCCCAGACTGGGTGAACAGTGTGCGTCTTAGATATCACACAAGGCGATGACCTAGCTTTAGCCCGCATCGCTTTGAAGTTCGCGATTAAGCTACCATCTGCTAGTGGCTTGGCAAAGCTTGATAAACTTACATTGGAGAGACAAGGAAACGTGATCGTTTAAGGCAAGCGGCGAGTCGAGAGCTTTTTTATTTACGAAGCTAAGTGGCTTAGGAAAACCAGGTCGTAGATACACAGGTGCTGATAGTTTATGTACCTGGTAAGGTTCCACAAACTTGTGTAGTTGTACCTACGACGTCAAGTCCAGCACTTATGTATCGAACTATCCCAGCGCCGAACCGCAAGGTAGATCAGCTCAACCAACCAGAGGACGGTTGAAGTCCCAGAGCAGCAGACGCTTGTGCGCAGAGTGATTGCGTATAAACACAAAGATTCCATTTTAGTTGCTTATAACGCTTCCATACACTAACACGGCAGCAACCCAAACTGAGGATTCGCAAATCAACATGTGGGTGCCTTAACATTTTTGTCGAAAGACTGAAAGGCTATAGTCCTCAATATGCCTATCCGATAACTAACACTATGACGGCCAGTGGAGCGGTCAGTGCAAATTAGTGCATATGCAGGCAGATTTACTTCGCCACAGGTGAGTTTCTCTGGCAAGCACGTTTTAGTGAAAACAGGTATATCTGGACTAGACTCGCCTACAAACAGATTCACCTCGTGAATCTTGTTCCGCAGACCACGCAAGTTACTAAGTACGGCTTGGAGAACTTCGGCACGACCAGCACTGAGTCGTGCGAAAGTAGAATAGGTTTTGTCAGAGCGGAAAAAGGCCGCTAGCTGCCCACCTGAAAACCCACCAATTGGGGACCGTGCTAGGCAGTTACATGCCGGGATTTTAGGGTTTTGATGGCTTCCTTTAACTTTGACCCATCTGCTGACAAAAGGTATGGTTACATTCTAAATATGCTACCCTGGCGCTTGAAGAAAATTACAGTAACACCCTGTGCTCTTCTTGGGCGTAGAGAATCACCCTAAGCAGACGAGTCAGGGATTTGGTTAACCTACCGGAACGTTATCCAACCTGACGTGCTTCCTAACGATAAAGCCATAGAAACCCGGTGGTCATTCAAAATTTAAGCCTACTAAGATCATCAAGCACGCATTAGGTGGAAAGTGCCGAGGTAGCTTCGGTGACGTTTCTGCAAAGCACACGGCTGGATAGCCGAACGACCTCCCAGTGGTGCCAGCTGGGTGGTTCAGGTAAACACTGTTCCAGCAAATGGTTCGGCGGAAGTGTTCCAGGACGTGGTGGGATTTCGCCTGGCAAGCTTTCTCCCTATAAAAACCATAGATATCCGTTTAACAACAGTGACTTGGCGGATGTCACTCGCCACTAAATGAAGTCACTGCCTCTTCCCTTTTCCGGAGGATTATTCACACAGCACGAACGTCAGCTGATTCAGAGTGTTCCATTTATTCCCCTTTTATGACGGACCTAACGAACAAGAACGCACACAGAATAACCTGAAACTAAGCACACAACATGGCTACCTCAAATACACATATCCATACGCTTACATGTCAACAGACAACTACGTTCCTATGCTATTTGTCACAATATACTAATTTGTGCAATTGCCGATCACACGTGTCGGTCTTACCATGATCATCCCCTTGATGGTGTGCCTCGCAATGGCAAGAATAAGTTATTTAGTTATTTAGTTATATATTTAACAGTGGATCATTGCCTTATAAGGCAACCGGTCAGCCAGCGAAAAAATGTCGACGTCCTTTGGCTGTGAATGTCCGAGTGCAATCGGCCTGCATGATGCAGCGCCATAGTCGCATAGTATTGTAGAGAGCAGAAGAAAAAGACACATGTCAGCTCCTTCACACTGCATTCACTGGCTGGATGACAGGTGTCTTTGCTAACCTGTGTTCACCAAGTTACCCGCACAGCTGCAACAAGAAATGTTGAAATCCAGGCGTTCTCAGCATGTACTTAGCCAACAACGACTAACATTCCTTTGAATGGGCACTGAAAACCAATTCCGAGAGGTCATTCCGTTGATTCACGACCTGGGTAGATAACGTGACGTCAGAGCGGATGCGGAACCTCTGCGGTTTAAAGGGTTTCCAACTATGACCCCTTGTCGACCTATATACATTGAATTGGAATAAAGCTTGCACCACCATTCTAAAGTCAACTTGTAGGACGCGTCTTGTATAGCAGATCCCCACAGTGACGATAATAGTCCAAAAAGAACAGATTCATTTACTTAAGTCGAAGGGGATAGGACAAATCCTGCAGCCCTGATAAAGACTTGGATGTACGCCGCTGCACCTTATCGAGTAAACCGCACTCAAACTTCTTGAGAAAATGCCAAGCGAGGAGTACGTATACCAAAATTGGGCGGGTGCGAAGAAAACAGGATCTCGATGATCTTAGGTGACATTTTGCAAATGACCATCGTATAGTGCAGAGCACCTTGTTGGCGGAGGCGACTTTCAGGAACGTATCCAAGATGGTTTTCAAGCTAAGGGATATAAACGCTACCAAGTCCTTCTCAGAAGCCGCATTGCTCAGCAGGAAGTCACCAATGTGGTAGGCGCCGAAAGGTTCTGGAGAACCGACTGGAAGGACACATCATTTCTCATGGTTGATATGTAACCGCTAATCCACAGACCAGTCGTGCAGCATCTTAAACGTTAGTTGTAATTTGTCTGAGTCCGTAAGCCTATTCACTTATGACCATATTTTAAGATCATCAGCATAGATCAAACAGTCAGATTGGAACCCCTCTGGAAGGTCGTTGTTGAGAATATTTAAAACTTCTGGACAAAGTACGGAGCCCGGTGGAACCCCACTGGTCATGAGGGTATGCCCAGAAATTACACCATTGACATTCTCCTTCGTAGTACGACCAACCAGAAAGACATCAATCAGGGTGTGCACATGGCCAGCGATGCCAATATTCCCGGAGCTTGATAAGGAGCCATTCATGTCGAACCCTATCAACTTCTTTGCTAAACGCAACAAAAGCAACCTCTAGGCGCCTACCGGAATCCACTGCCTTTGCCCACAACTCTCGGGCGACAATTATGTTAGTTATACAAGAGCGTACTCTCCGGAAACTTTGCTTAGCAGGAATAATGATGAACCTGAATGGCTTTATTAAAATACATACCAGTGTCTACCAAACGATCAGCGTCATGCAGCTCGGTCTACAATTCGAAGGCTCCTCTCGGTTTCCTCTTTTGTGGATTGGCTGCACTACACCTACGGTTAAAACAAGTGGAAGGCGTCCAGCCTCCAGAGTGTGCCAAACATTTGACACATGGGTTCAACGACATACTCAGCCACTGGCTTTAGGAACAGAGGATGTACTACAGCAGGGCCCTGCGAAGGAATCGGGTCTAACTCGAGAAGAATCTTCAACACCATGTTCGTGGTAATTTCTGTGTGCTCCAAGGGAGTGGGATGCTTGGACCCGTCGTTTTGAATACCGGGGCTTCAGTTGAGTACATTGATGAATATTGCGAAGCAAAAGGACGGGCTTTCGCTTCATTTTCATGAAGTATAGTCTCATTACCACGCAACTACAAAGCGGGTACGCCTCAACCCGCCTCAGTACTTCTTTACAGATACTGGAGAGCTTTTTCGGGTCCCCACAAGCTTGCACAGCCAGACAAATCTCACGTTGTTCTCGCTTCCCGCGTATGTTCAATGTACACAACTTGCTGAACACTTTATAAGTATCCTAGTCAAACGCCAATCGTGAGAGCTGGAATCTGTCCAACAGTTTTAGTTTTCTATGCAGCAGGCTTCTAAGCTCTCCATCAATACAAGGGGGCCTTTAGAGAAGGGACTGTCCGCAACCGTTAGTAAAATTTCGTCCACATTCGAGTGCAATTTAAAGCGAATGGGTTTCCATGCGGGATGGAGATCCAACTTCGGAGGGTACTCCAGTCTATATCACTTACAACCCTTTGTAGGCGGAGTGGAGCTGCGCACCAGTAGTTCCGGCGAGGTATGCCCTGGTGGTGGAGGGTGGGTTGGCTTGCCCATAGCATGAGAAGCACACCACGAGCAGTTGACCCAAGTGGCTGGAGAAACGCTAAATCAGATACATTGTATGTTTGGGGCATGAACACGAGATCGAGGATGTGCGGCGTTTGGTCCGGCGTTATCCGACTAGGTGATGTGCTAGGTCGTGCTGGACCCACATAGAGACCAGTTTTCTGTAGAACAGCAGCTTAGGCTTCTGGGAAGAAATTACAAAGAAATAAATCCCAGTGGACTTTGGGACATTTTAGCTTCCCACTATTCATCACTCCTTGCCCCTGCCGTGCATTTTGATGGAGTCCAGCACTCGGAGTCCGGAGGCCATTGAGAGTCTGTAGTCAACACAAACCATGAGCGAATTATGTCCGTGGCTGACACGACACCAACGTTTCTCCGAACCGCCAACTGTAGCACTAACGGCCTCGACATAATGAACCAGCAACTCGGACTTCCAGAAGAGTATGACACCACCTCCAGATCTCGTATCAACATGATCAACCCTTGAAAACTGATACCCAGAAAGGCGTATTTCAATATGCAGAATATCCTGGGACAGTCTCGTCTCAGTAAATTCCAGCAAGTCCGGATGACACAGTAAAGTGAGGAGACAAACCTTATACATTTTATTGCGCAATTTTCGCACGCTGGCGGACATAACACGCAATCCAAACTTATACTCTAGAGCTCAGGTGCCACAAAGACTGGACGCCATCGTTCGTTCGGAGTAACTAGAAATACGTGAAAATCCACAATACGGAGGTTACCTTCGCCATTGGCTGCGGGCGTTCGCATTTAATGCACGGCGTTCTTTATCCTCATTCGGCCTTCAGGGCAGAGATCGCGCAAGACATGATGTGTTTCGCCCTTAAGACGCTAAGTCCGCCTGATGATGCGACGACCTTCCTCTTTACTTTGGCAAACGTTTTTTAACGGACGCAACTTGGGGCTGCGCACATGCTTTCGGTTAAGGCGTGAGACGGAGACGACACTTATTTCCTGTTCCCCTTCGTCTAACAGTAAGCATTCATCCCCTTTAGGAAAACCTGGTTATCCATTATCCTCTCGGGCGGCGTTGCCTTGTTAGATCCGGAAGCGTTCACGATGAGCGGACACCGCTCACGAGAAGAAAACCTACTTCCTCCAAGACAGTCGACCATTGTGGTTTGTGTGTTCGTTGACTGTCTTCTAGTTGTCTCTTGTTGTCAAGCCCCAGCTTAAGTTAGGAACTTGAAGAGTTAAATTGTGTTTCAGGCTTGTAATTCTCTTTAGCTTGGACCCTGCACCCAGATGCTCTCAGTCTCTTTGTTACTATATCATTTTGACTCAGTACGGCGGCGTATGTTTTTGGCTCACATAGGCTGCGCTGCACCACCGTCGTCAATGGTTCCGGAGATAAAGCAGATGATGCTCGACTCCGTTTTCCCTTAGGAGTAGTGGGGCAGTACTCGGGTAGGCATAGAAGTAGGACTTGGGTTGTTTCCGTTGCACAAAGCCCAGTTTTGGCAGGAACGCAAGTTTGGCTGTACGGAAGTAGACCGACCGACGAAAGCCCATCCATCAGTATGGCCCGACAAGAGGTACAAAAGCATTTGACCACAGGGTAGGTAGACCGCCTAAGGTCTTCATATATCAGTGCGTTGATATCACAGTACGCAAGGTGCAGCCATCCATCGCACAAAAAGCAGTGAACGGATTTCAGGCTGGCCGTATTTGCCTTACCTCAATCCAAGAATCTGAAGCTCACAGTGCTTTATAGCTGAAAAGGTCCACTATTCGGCGTGTATCTCCCAAAGATACTATAGGTTGTCGTTTTTCTTCACTAGGAATGACTTTGTGAAAAGGAACACCCAAAAGGACGTCGTTATTGAGCAAAATAGCATACGACAGTGTTCTAGGACGCATTGGGGTTACTCCTGGCAAGCGTGCTTCTTATAAACAGCCACAAAAGTTCACTAGATTACACCGTGACGTGGCGGACGTGCATCGCCACTGAAAAAATTATAGCCTACCATTTAACTCTAGCCCATTTAGCGGACTTCTACACGCAGCCCCTGCAGCCGGTTTTAATGAGTGCCTTGGTGGAGCACAGAACATTACCGTCATTTAACGGACAACAGTTGCACCGAAATTTTACAATTACTTTGTGCTCTGTGCTCATTTCGAAACTACGCGGAACTTATACATTGGCACAACAGTAGTGACACAGATTTGCCGCGCTCCAGTGCCATCCTCTTCAAAAGCGCCAACAATACTTGACAGACCGCTAACTCATCTGAATTACAGACATTCCAGTTCTACCCTTTATTAAAGAGAAATGTTTTACCATTCCAAAATAGCTGCGCACTTGGCTTTTTACTCACGCCTCCCCAGGGGTGCCTCGTTTTATATATATATATATATATATATATATATATATATACATATATGTATATGTATATATGTATATGGCGGGAGAGCCTATGGTGCGCTGAGGCTGGTGGTGGCTAGATCCTGACAGATGGTCTACCCACTGCTGCTACTGTTGCGCCATAGTCTCATGTCCTGGGCGCCTCCACGTGGCGACCGCTGGGTGGGAGTTAGGTTTCGCCCTTCTCCCTGCTAAGATCCGGGACACCAATCCGCATGAGTCGGCTAACTGACCATGTGCTAGACCCGCTGCCTTTCGGGTGTTCATTTAATCAAAGGCTTTGGCTGAGGACCCGAGTCGTTATCCTGTCAGGATTGGGCGCCCTGGCAGTATCCTAGTCCATCCTCTCCGGAGGTTAGGAAGTGGTCGATGGCCCACTTCCCGTAAAACCTAGCCATGGGAGACAACAGGTTACGGGTGATATTCTCAATGCTCGATTGGCGTAGAGCACGAGTGCCACGCATTGTCTCTGACGGTGGGAGGACACCTCCGGGTGTTCAATGGTTTGCTACTGCCCGCCTCAAGCCAGGCAGCCCCTGGTCAAATTGGTGCAAACCCGCCAAAAACCCACCTGCGTCTGGCCGTGGTCGCAGGTGCGTATCCAATTACGGTCGCAAAACATATGCTAATTGTTCCAGAACCTCAAAGGCTGCGTGTGACGGCCGTCAAGCGGATCACCATCTGTCTCTGCAATCACATTCCCGAGCTGGATCTGCCCCCCACTGCCTTGTAGGTCAGGCTATTGAGCCAAAGGCTCCGGGCGGAGTCCCTCAAGCAAACCTCCAAACCACCCACTGCCTTGTGGGTCAGGCTATTGAGCCAAAGGCTCTGGGTGGAGTCCCTCAAGCAAACCTCCGAAGGACAACGACCACCTCGCGTGCGATTGCCCACCAATGCAATCGTATGCCTGCGCGCAAAGCACTCAGCATCGGGTGCTGGAACGTGCGCACACTACTGGACCGGAACTCGAGCGAGCGCCCGGAGCGACGCACTGCACTGGTCGCAATGGAGCTGGCGCGCTACCACATCGATATTGCGGCGCTCAGTGAAACTCGGCTCGCTGAGCAAGGTAAGTTACATGAAGCAAGTGCTGGCTACACATTCTACTGGGTGGAGAACGCCGCCTCAGCACCACGTGAACATGGGGTCGGATTTGCAATATCCGATCGCCTGAATGGCCAGCTGGTGGGTGAACCAACGGGCATCAGCGCGCGGCTGATGACTGTTCGCCTACGACTCGGAAGAGGTAAGTTTGCTACTTTCATAAGCACGTACGGTCCGACCATGTGTTATCCTGATGACACGCGTGATCAGTTCTACACTGAGCTATCCTCCGTGATACGGTCTGTGCCGAAGAGCGACCGACTATTTCTGCTGGGTGATTTCAATGCGCGCGTTGGGCGTGATGCATCAGCGTGGACAGATGTTATCGGTGCGCATGGCATTGGTTCAGCGAATGCGAACGGTGACAGGCTGCTCTCACTGTGTGCCACTCACGGCCTGACGATCACGAACACTCGGTTTGCACTGAGTGCGAGTGATATAGCAACTTGGACGCACCCACGGAGTGGTCACGCTCACCTGCTCGACTATGTCATCGTACGTCAGCGTGATATGCGTGAAGTGCGCATGACACGTGTACTGCGTGGAGCTGAGTGTGGCACTGATCACAAGTTGGTTCGGACCAAACTGTACATATATTTTCGTAAATCTATGTATTGCACTCCCGCCGTGAATCGGCGTAAATTTAACATTCTCTCCCTCGGTACTGTGGCGAAACGTACTGAGCTGGAGAAGGCGATGGCTGCACGCCTGTGTGGTGATGTGGACTGTATAGCCACAGTGGGCGACCTGTGGCACCACATTCGCGACCAGGTGACAGCTGCTGCCGAGGAGACCATCGGGCGCGCAAACTGTAAGCGGCCTGATTGGTTTGATGACAACAATGTGACGATTGACGCATTGGTGTCAGAGAAGAATGCAGCATTTGCTGCACATGTTGCAGACCCCAGTGACTTGGGGAAGAGTAGTCAGTTTCGCAAACTTCGACGGCGACTGACCCGAGAGCTCCGTCGCATAAAAAATGCATGGTGGACGGAGAAGGCGAAGCAGATGGAATGCTACGCCGAACGCCGTCAACACAAGGAATTCTTTGACTCCTTGAAGGCGGTGTATGGACCGAGATTGGAGCCGCTGAGGACACTGATCGATGGTAGTTCAGGCGCTACCTGCACCCAGACTGCAGACATAATGCAGGTCTGGCGGAAACACTTTGACTGTCTCTTGAACAACCGTTCAGAGATCGACTGGCCTACATTGAACTGCCTGAAGCAGCACGATGTGAAGGCGGATCTGGCGGATACGCCGAGACTGGATGAGACGCAGAGAGCAATTGCTCAGCTGCGAAACGGCAAATGCACCGGAGGTGACGGGATCCCACCTGAAGTATTGAAACACGGTGGACCCGCGTTGTTCACTGCGCTGCACCACTTGGTGCAACGCGTGTGGATTGAGGAGGAGGTGCCTGCTGAGCTGAAGGATGCCCTTGTGCTACCACTGTACAAGGGCAAAGGTAGCAAGCAATGTTGCACGAATTATCGTGGAATCAACTTGCTGAGTTGTGTGGGCAAGGTGATTGCCCGAATCTTGCTCAATCGCCTCGTGAGTCAGATTGTGGAACCAGGCGTGGCGGAAGAGCAATGTGTATTCTGTTCGGGTCGCAGCACTATGGATACGGTGTTTGCGGCTCGTCAGTTGCAAGAGAAGTGCAGCGAACTACACCAGCCTTTGTACTCGCTTTTTGTTGATTTCACCAAGGCATTTGATACGGTGAACCGCGAGGCACTGTGGCTGGTGTTGGGTAAGTTTGGTTGCCCGCGTAAGTTTGAAAGTTTAATTGAATGTCTGCACAGTGGTATGCGAGCGAGGGTGCAGCTGAGTGGAGAGACCTCTGATGACTTTACAGTTGTCTCTGGTGTGAAGCAAGGCTGTGTGTTAGCTCCTGCCCTGTTTAATATCTATCTTCATGCAATGTTGTCTTGTGCTCTTGATGCGGCTTGTGCTTACGGTGTTCGTGTGGAGCACCGTATTGATGGTGGGTTGCTGAACATCCGTCGTTTCGGTGCGAGTACTCTAGGCTGTGAGACAACTATCCGTATGTTGCTGTTTGCTGACGACTGTGTGTTGTTTTCACACAACGCGGATGAGTTGCAGCACATGACTAGTGCTCTGGCTTCGACAGCGGGCAAATTCGGGCTCACCATCAACACAAGCAAACTGTCTGTCTCTTTCAGCCTTCACCGGAGGTGCAATCTTCAATATTGCCGCAAATCAGCATTGGTGCTGAAGTATTGGAAACCACCTCCCGTTTCTGCTACCTTGGGAGTGTGATGTCGACTGATCAGCAGCTACACGTTGAGTTGCGTTATCGCGTGTCGAAGGCGGCAGCGGCATTCGGGAAGCTAGAGTACCGAGTGTGGAACAACCATCAGCTTAGCATTGGCACGGAGCTGATGGTGTACAAATCCATGGTACTGTCCGTTCTTCTATACGGCAGTGAAACGTGGACGATATACCGCCGGGATGTGCGATATCTCGAGCGGTTCCATCAGCAGTGTCTGCGACGAATTTTGCGGATCGGCTGAGGCGCCAGAGTTGCAGACACGGAAGTGTTGCGCCGAAGTGGGATGTATGCAGTGGGCTGCATACTCTTATTCAGACACCTGAGATGGCTCGGTCATGTGAGCCGTATGGATTCGACGCGGATACCGAAACAACTCTTATACGGTCAGCTGAGTATTGGGAAGCGGCACGTGGGGAAACCAAACTTACGTTACCAGGACATGATTAAAATGAGCCACACACGTTCTTATCTTGATTGCAGATCATGGGAATCGAAGGCGGTTGATCGGCGTGCGTGGCGCGATCTAATCACGAAGGCAGTTGCTGAGGTTCGGGAGAAATCCCTCATGCATGCAGAGAAGAAGCGGCAGTTGCGGAAGCGGCAAGCACCGATGAATTGTACTCCATCGACATCGAGCGCATTGTGCTGTAGAACATGCGGTCGCGAGTGCCTTAGTCAGGCAGGCCTAGTGAGCCATGGGAGAGGTCACTCGGGACCACTGCCGAAGCGACGACGGGTCCCGCAGTGAACGTAGGCAGCACCGACGCAGCGTTTGTAGGCACGCTGAATTCGATTTACTAACCGCAGGCTTGCATGCCAAGTTTCTTTATTTCAGGTGGTGGGTTTTCAGTTCTCTCTTAATTCCTTTCTTTCTCATATAAATATCTACTGGGCCATGAGCTAGGTCCTTTGGGGCCACTACAGAAGCGACGACGGGTCCTGCAGAGAATTACGGCGAGCCGGCGCAGCGTTTGTAGGCACATTGAATTCGATTTACTAACCGCGTGCTTGCATGCTAAGTCTCTTTATTTCAGGTGGTGGGTTTACAGTTTTTACCTTAATGCTTTTCTTTCTCATATAAATATCTCCCTGTACTCTATTCCATTAACTTGCACACATCGCTTCAGCCAATTGTTTCCGATTTCCATAACATTTTTGTGTTCGTGGCATTCCGTGAACTATACCTCCTGACCTCGTGCAATTAGCTAGGATGTGTTTGTAAACAACTTATTACGTATGCTATTTAATTAAGGTTTATGTCACCGTTTCCTTATGCATTAATCGAGTTTTTCTCTTTTTCTTTCTCTCTCTCAAGTGATTGGCTGTTGTTTGATATCCCCGGTGTGGCTGCGCTTGATGTGCATGTTGACAAGGTGCCTACCTGTCTATTACCCACTACGTCGTCCATACTGGCTCCAGGAGACAGTTGGTCGTTGCTGGAGGGGACGGGGTGCACGGTCCTTGTGGCCGTGTTCGGCTCGAAGAGTGGTTCCATGCACTCAGTGTGGAGCGGACTACGGTCCAGCCACCGCCTTGTGTGTGCTTGATTCCCCAAATACAGTGTACTTGTGTTTGCCTGTGAAGGAGTGTGGGCCGGCTCCGTTGATGAAACGTGGTTCCCATTCGCATGCCTCCCGGTCTTATTCCTTCGGGTTTACACTGGATATGGGGTGTGTGGTTGGAGCTGTGGGTGGTGCAGCGCAAGCCATCCATGGTCCCTCTGTAGGCGCAGGCGTCTTGTGGCTTGCCACAGTGACAGGCAAATCCGAAACCGGATGCCGCCAACCATATGTATGTATTCTTGCATCCGCGTTGCGCACTACCGAGTAGGTTAAATCTATTCAGATAACCTTCCAATGAATCTCTCACCAGCCTTTCAAGTCGTTTGACCACTAAGCTGGTCAGACTATCTTGCCTACGATTGGCTGACAGACTCCCGTCGCCGAATTTGTAGATACGACAGATGGCAGCCTCCTTCCATTCAAAATGTAACGTGCAGCTTTCAAGTGACTACTGAAACACTATCGGCATCGGTCCCCTTAGTTCCTCTGATAACACATGCAGAAGCTTTAGGTGAATTGGGGGAGGCCCAGCTGGTTTAGAAGCAGCCAGTTCTTACAGCCACCCAAGGACTTGCGTTTCATACACGGTAACTTCAGCTAAGTATGGTCACTCAAGGACTCTAGGTACATGTGAAACGCTAGTCAACGCTGCCTCCTTTACAAAGCCCCCTTCATATTGTTCCCCAAGTATACGTGCGTTCTGAGAGTCTGCAAACGCATGAGTTCCACGGGTCCACGTCAAAGTTGCAATTACCGTAGATGAAACACAGCGCCACTTAGAATAAATAAATAAATAAATATTTATTCTCAACTATGCGAGGCACGCCAGTTGAGGCATGATCAGGTATGTACAGCTGTACAGACATTTTATGGGAACTGTAGTGACAGTAGAAAATTGTTCATATGTCCATGCTTGCAACTGTGCGATGGTGAACATGCGAAAGAACGATTTGTTTGGACATAATCGCTCTGCCATATATCGCAGTCATACCTCGAGTAATAATAGATAAAGAATCCTAAGTGATCCATTGGAAGATAATTGAAGAGCAAGCTATCTAGTATGATGATTCTAATTGAGCTGCCAGTGTGAAGTTATGGGCTGTGACTTTATTCGGTGGCGAGTCACATTCGCCACGTTGCAGTGTTGTTAAACGGGCATTTGTGGCTTTTTATAGGGAGAACGCTTGCCAGGCGAAAACCCACCACGTCCTGAAACACTGCCGCCAATCCATTGAATGGCAAGTTGTAACTGGCTATGTTTCTTGTTGAACGTTCTTTTGCTCCGTTAGGGTAAGCGAAGAATTACTTCAGAGTTTTCGATGCGCCATCGGCCAATCCGTTTTCGTAAAACAGCCGAGCTTTCCTTAAGTGTTCCAGGACGTGGTGGG
>OX104066.1:61860935-61998712 GCA_944474145.2 Dicrocoelium dendriticum
GACCGCTGGGTGGGAGTTAGGTTTCGCCCTTCTCCCTGCTAAGATCCAGGACACCAATCCGCATGAGTCGGCTAACTGACCATGTGCTAGACCCGCTGCCTTTCGGGTGTTCATTTAATCGAAGGCTTTGGCTGAGGACCCGAGTCGTTCTCCTGTCAGGATTGGGCGCCCTGGCAGTATCCTAGTCCATCCTCTCCGGAGGTTAGGAAGTGGTCGATGGCCCACTTCCCGTAAAACCTAGCCATGGGAGACAACAGGTTACGGGTGATATTCTCAATGCTCGATTGGCGTAGAGCACGAGTGCCACGCATTGTCTCTGACGGTGGGAGGACACCTCCGGGTGTTCAATGGTTTGCTACTGCCCGCCTCAAGCCAGGCAGCCCCTGGTCAAATTGGTGCAAACCCACCAAAAACCCACCTGCGTCTGGCCGTGGTCGCAGGTGCGTATCCAATTACGGTCGCAAAACATATGATAACTGTTCCAGGACCTCAAAGGCTGCGTGTGACGGCCGTCAAGCAGATCCCAATCTGTCTCTGCAAGCACATTCCCGAGCTGGATCTGCTCTCCACTGCCTTGTGGGTCAGGCTATTGAGCCGAAGGCTCCGGGCGGAGTCCCTCAAGCAAACCTCCAAACCACCCACTGCCTTGTGGGTCAGGCTATTGAGCCAAAGGCTCCGGGTGGAGTCCCCCAAGCAAGCCTTCAAACCACCCACTGCCTTGTGGGTCAGGCTATTGAGCCAAAGGCTCCGGGTGGAGTCCCTCAAGCGAACCTCTGAAGGACAACGACCACCTCGCGTGCGATTGCCCACCAATGCAATCGTATGCCTGCGCGCAAGGCACTCAGCATCGGGTGCTGGAACGTGCGCACACTACTGGACCGGAACTCGAGCGAGCGCCCGGAGCGACGCACTGCACTGGTCGCAATGGAGCTGGCGCGCTACCACATCGATATTGCGGCGCTCAGTGAAACTCGGCTCGCTGAGCAAGGTAAGTTACATGAAGCAAGTGCTGGCTACACATTCTACTGGGTGGGGAACGCCGCCTCAGCACCACGTGAACATGGGGTCGGATTTGCAATATCCGATCGCCTGAATGGCCAGCTGGTGGGTGAACCAACGGGCATCAGCGCGCGACTGATGACTGTTCGCCTACGACTCGGAAGAGGTAAGTTTGCTACTTTCATAAGCACGTACGGTCCGACCATGTGTTATCCTGATGACACGCGTGATCAGTTCTACACTGAGCTATCCTCCGTGATACGGTCTGTGCCGAGGAGCGACCGACTATTTCTGCTGGGTGATTTCAATGCGCGCGTTGGGCGTGATGCATCAGCGTGGACAGATGTTATCGGTTCGCATGGCATTGGTTCAGCGAATGCGAACGGTGACAGGCTGCTCTCACTGTGTGCCACTCACGGCCTGACGATCACGAACACTCGGTTTGCACTGAGTGCGAGTGATATAGCAACTTGGACGCACCCACGGAGTGGTCACGCTCACCTGCTCGACTATGTCATCGTACGTCAGCGTGATATGCGTGAAGTGCGCATGACACGTGTACTGCGTGGAGCTGAGTGTGGCACTGATCACAAGTTGGTTCGGACCAAACTGTACATATATTTTCGTAAATCGATGTATTGCACTCCCGCCGTGAATCGGCGTAAATTTAACATTCTCTCCCTCGGTACTGTGGCGAAACGTGCTGAGCTGGAGAAGGCGATGGCTGCACGCCTGTGTGGTGATGTGGACTGTATAGCCACAGTGGGCGACCTGTGGCACCACATTCGCGACCAGGTGACAGCTGCTGCCGAGGAGACCATCGGGCGCGCAAACTGTAAGCGGCCTGGTTGGTTTGATAACAACAATGTGACGATTCGCGCATTGGTGTCAGAGAAGAATGCAGCATTTGCTGCATGTTGCAGACCCCAGTGACTTGGGGAGGAGTAGTCAGTTTCGCAAACTTCGACGGCGACTGACCCGAGAGCTCCGTCGCACAAAATGCATGGTGGACGGAGAAGGCGAAGCAGATGGAATGCTACGTCGAACGCCGCAAGCACAAGGAATTCTTTGACTCCTTGAAGGCGGTGTATGGACCGAGATTGGAGCCGCTGAGGACACTGATCGATGGTAGTTCAGGCGCTACCTGCACCCAGAGTGCAGACATAATGCAGGTCTGGCGGAAACACTTTGACTTTCTCTTGAACAACCGTTCAGAGATCGACTGGCCTACATTGAATGGCCTGAAGCAGCACGATGTGAAGGCAGATCTGGCGGATACGCCGACACTGGATGAGACGCAGAGAGCACTTGCTCAGCTGCGAAACGGCAAATGTGCCGGGGGTGACGGGATCCCACCTGAAGTATTGAAACACGGTGGACCCGCGTTGTTGACTGCGCTGCACCACTTGGTGCAACGCGTGTGGATTGAGGAGGAGGTGCCTGCTGAGCTGAAGGATGTCCTTGTGCTACCACTGTACAAGGGCAAAGGTAGCAAGCAATGTTGCACGAATTATCGTGGCATCAACTTGCTGAGTTGTGTGGGCAAGGTGATTGCCCGAATCCTGCTCAATCGCCTCGTGAGTCAGATTGTGGAACCAAACGTGGCGGAAGAGCAATGTAGATTCCGTTCGGGTCGCAGCACTATAGATATGGTGTTTGCGGCTCGTCAGTTGCAAGAGAAGTGCAGAGAACGACACCAGCCTCTGTACTCGCTTTTGTTGATTTCACCAAGGCATTTGATACGGTGAACCGCGAGGCATTGTGGCTGGTGTTGGGTAAGTTTGGTTGCCCGCGTAGGTTTAATTGAACGTCAGCACAGTGGTATACGAGCGAGGGTGCAGCTGAGTGGAGAGACCTCTGATGACTTTACAGTTGTCTCTGGTGTGAAGCAAGGCTGTGTCTTTGCTCCTGCCCTGTTTAATATCTATCTTCATGCAATGTTGTCTTGTGCTTTTGAGGCGGCTTGTGCTTACGGTGTTCGTGTGGAGCACCGTATTGATGGTGGGTTGCTGAACATCCGTCGTTTCGGTGCGAGAACTCTAGTCTGTGAGACAACTATCCGTATGTTGCTGTTTGCTGACGACTGTGCGTTGTTTTCACACAACGCGGATGAGTTGCAGCACATGACTAGTGCTCTGGCTTCGACAGCGGCCAAATTCGGGCTCACCATCAACACAAGCACAACTGTCTGTCTCTTTCAGCCTTCACCGGAGGTGCAATCTTCAATATTGCCGCAAATCAGCATTGGTGCTGAAGTATTGGAAACCACCTCCCGCTTTTGCCACCTTGGGAGTGTGATGTCGACTGATCAGCAGCTACACGTTGAGTTGCGTAATCGCGTGTCGAAGGCGGCAGCGGCATTCGGGAAGCTTGAGTACCGAGTGTGGAACAACCATCAGCTTAGCATTGGCACGAAGCTGATGGTGTACAAATCCATGGTACTGTCCGTTCTTCTATACGGCAGTGAAACGTGGACGATGTACCGTCGGGATGTGCGATATCTCGAGCGGTTCCATCAGCAGTGTCTGCGACGAATTTTGCGGATCGGCTGGGGCGCCAGAGTTGCAGACAAGGAAGTGTTGCGCTGAAGTGGGATGTATGCAGTGGACTGCATACTTTTACTGCGGCACCTGAGATGGCTCGGTCATGTGAGCCGTATGGATTCGACGCGAATACCGAAACAACTTTTATACGGTCAGCTGAGTATAGGGAAGCGGCACGTGGGGAAACCAAAGTTACGTTACCAGGACATGATTAAAGTGAGCCTCACACGTTCTAATCTTGATTGCAGATCATCGGAATCGAAGGCGGTTGATCGGCGTGCGTGACGCGATCTTATCACGAAGGCAGTTGCTGAGGTACGGGAGAAATCCCTCATGCATGCAGAGAAGAAGCGGCAAGTGCGCAAGCGGCAAGCACCGATGAATTGTACCCCGTCGACATCGAGCGCATTGTGCCGTAGAACATGCGGTCGCGAGTACCTAAGTCAAGCATTCCTAGTGAGCCATGAGAGAGTTCACTCGGGACCACTGCCGAAGCGAAGACGGGTCCCGCAGTGAACGTAGGCAGCACCGGCTCAGCGTTTGTAGGCACGCTGAATTCGATTTACTAACCGCATGCTTGCATGCCAGGTCTCTTTATTTCAGGTGGTGGGTTTTCAGTTCTCTCTTAATTCCTTTCTTTCTCATATAAATATCTACTGGGCCATGAGCTAGGTCCTTTGGGGCCACTACAGAAGCGACGACGGGTCCTGCAGAGAATTACGGCGAGCCGGCGCAGCGTTTGTAGGCACGCTGAATTCGATTTACTAACCGCGTGCTTGCATGCTAAGTCTCTTTATTTCAGGTGGTGGGTTTACCGTTTTTACCTTACTGCTTTTTTTTCTCATATAAATATCTCCCTGTACACTATTCCATTAACTTGCACACATCGCTTCAGCCAATTGTATTCGATTTCCATAACATTTTTGTGTTCGTGGCATTCCGTGAACTATACTTCCTGACCTCGTGCACTTAGCTAGGATGTGTCTGTAAACAACTTATTACGTATGCTATTTAATTAAGGTTTATGTCACCGTTTCCTTATGCATTAATCGAGTTTTTCTCTTTTTCTTTCTCTCTCTCAAGTGATTGGCTGTTGTTTAATATCCCCGGTGTGGCTGCGCTTGATGTGCATGTGGACAAGGTGCCTACCTGTCTATTACCCACTACGTCGTCCATACTGGCTCCAGGAGACAGTTGGTCGTTGCTGGAGGGGATAGGGTGCACGATCCTTGTGGCCGTGTTAGGCTCGAAGAGTGGTTCCATGCACTCAGCGTGGAGCGGACTACGGTCCAGCTACCGCCTTGTGTGCGCTTGATTCCCCAAATACAGCGTACTTGTGTTTGCCTGTGAAGCAGTGTGGGCGGGCTCCGTTGATGAAACGTGGCTCCCATCCAAATGCCTCCCGGTCTTATTCCTTCGGGTTTACACTGGATATGGGGTGTGTGGTTGGAGCTGTGGGTAGTGCCGCGCAAGCCATCCATGGTTCCTCTGTAGGCGCAGGCGTCCTGTGGCTTGACACAGTGACAGGCAAATCCGAAACCGGATGCCGCCAACCATATGTATGTATTCTTGCATCCGCGTTGCGCACTACCGAGTAGGTTAAATCTATTCAGATAACCTTCCAATGAATCTCTCACCAGCCTTTCAAGTCGTTTGACCACTAAGCTGGTCAGACTATCTTGCCTACTATTGGCTGACAGACTCCCGTCGCCGAATTTGTAGATACGACAGATGGCAGCCTCCTTCCATTCAGAATGTAACGTGCAGCTTTCAAGTGACTACTGAAACACTATCGGCATCAGTCCCCTTAGTTCCTCTGATAACACATGCAAAAGCTTTAGGTGAATTGGAGGATGCCTAGCTGGTTTAGAAGCAGCCAGTTCTTACAGCCACCCAAGGACTTGCGTTTCATACACGGTAAATTCAGATAAGCATGGTCACTCAAGGACTCTAGGTACATGTGAAACGCTAGTCAACGCAGCCTCCTTTACAAAGCCCCTTCATATTGTTCCCCAAGTATACTTGCGTTCTGAGAGTCTGCAAACGCATGAGTTCCATGGGTCCACGTCAAAGTTGCAATTACCGTAGATAAAACACAGCGCCACTTAGCGTAAGCGAAGAACTACTTCAGAGTTTCGGATGCGCCATCGGCCAATCCGTTTTCGTAAAACAGTCGAGCTTTCCTTAAGTGTTCCACGACGTGGTGGGTTTTCGCCTGGCAAGCGTTCTCCCTATAAAAAGCCACAAATGTCCGCTTAACAACACTGCAACGTGGCGGATGTGACTCGCCACAAAATAAAGTCACAGCTAAGCATTTCACATTGACGCAGTCCTCAGCCTTCTACATCGAACCTGTGCAACTAATTCTGCTATGAAGAATGCTTCGTTGGAGCACAGATCATCTCTATCTCGTAATGGTTATTGGTTGAAACAAAACCTTGTTTAGGTTCCTGTGCTCACGAATCACTACCTGGCGGAATTACCCCCAACTTGTGTTTTGACGGATTTTTGCGCGCCACAGCGCCATAATGTCCCTGGGTCTGACTATTACTTGACAGTATGCTCACTCATACGGACAACAGCTTTTCTTTTATAACTTTTATTAAAAGGAAATGTTTTAACATTACACAGAAGCTATGCTTGTATGCATATTTGATCACGCCTTTACAGGTGTGTCTCGTTTTAACGAGAATATACTATTTATTTATTTATTTATAACTATTTCTTGCTTTGAAGTTCCGATCATAGACGATGGTTGATGACGCCGCAAGACAGGTGCTTTAACACCTAGAGCGCATCTGGAGTGTTTTCTATTTACGGGGTTGTGCACGTGTCTCATTTTCATCACAAGTAGGAAGTAGGGTGTAGACACCCCGCAAATTATGACTTAAATTTATCCCAGGCCGCCTGAACCGTATCAGCTACAAAGATTTCGCAACGCAACCCAGAAGCAGGGCTAGGCATTGCCTGGTAGTTTGCACGCCGTTGTGTGGGTATGACTCTGGTTTTTTCTGGTCAGAGCACAGCTGCATAATAAACAGACGCGGCACCTTAGGGTTGTCGTAAGTGATGTTACCATTGAAGTCTATTTATTTGTCAAGAATGAGGTACAAGATAAACGGCATCTGGGCTTATACGTACTGGTGTAAAGGCGCCCGAACTGCTGCAAGTCACTGGTGGCGTAAGCGCCGAAAGACCTGCAAGGAAGCACCGTTCGCCGATTTGCAAGGAAGATCTGCTCAGCGAACTACCGCAAGATTTAAATCCACTAGTAAAAACGCCTGTAGCATGATTACGAGCGAATAAATTTGGGCAGCACTTTGAAAGCACTCTCAGGGCATCTGTGCTTCTTACAAATGTAAGTTGAGCCGTGGACGTGCTAATCACTACCACCAGAGCGTCGACAGTTTTGTACGTCTTTTGAAAATTAAGGTATGCACAATGTCGCGTTCACAGCTGAGAAGAAGCGCAACTCCCCCGACTTGTCGGCCAAAAAGCGCTCACCTCTAAATAGTGCGTGGACAGACAGATGTACGTCATTGGCCGAGATGTCCTGAGACAAGCAGATTTTAGTGAATACGGGTATATTGGGCTAAGACCCACCCACAAACACACCTACCTCGAAAATGTAATCTATTCGGTTGTGCATATTGCTTAGCAGGAACACAGGAACCTTGGAACATTGTTTTTAATGGGAAGGAACACGAGATTTACGTTACCCATAGGGGAAAAATGTTAGTGCCGGGTCTGATGAAAGGCCAAGAAACCTTATAGCAGGCTGGACTGTCGTGACAATCGTAGCCGCTTCGAGCATATGTGGTAGATCAGTCGAATGTACGCCGGCTTAGATGGTGGCGTCCCACCACGTCCTCCGTAACGGCTATGGAAAGGAATTAGGTAGAAGTAATAAACCCAAGTAGAACTCCATCAAGTGGTGGGTAGTTTTCTCAGTGAATATCGCTGCGTAGCTCGTCCAGCTGACAATCCCTGCAGGTCTTAATCTCTGCCACAGTGAGTGCTGGCACGCAGAGCATTTCACTTAGGCAGATTTGCAAAGCAATGTACAGTCTACAGTTGTGTTGATGTGCGAGCCTTGGTGGGTGGCTACATAGATGGGAGTACGATTGGCGCCCTGGGTCGTGCGTTACCAGTACTGATCAAAGAGTTTAATCATCCTGTGTTTCAATATAAAATTTAGTTTATATATTGAATTATCTTAATTCTTATCCCATCCATAATGTTTTACCATAAGCTTAACTTTAATATTATATTTAACATACGTTCTATTAAATTTATATGCATCCTCCTTTCTTTATTATTAGTGACAGGCTTCTCTAGCTCACTTGAGTTGGAGACATGGTTTCATGAATATAGTAAACCGGCTCTAAGAGATAAAACTTGCGATGTTTAGCCAAGAAACGTGTGTATTTTCCAGGCCAAAATGTGTCAACTTATCCGAAAGGTCTCCGGTGTTATTCAGGTAGACCTAACTCACGCGGCCTTGATATAACGTTCAGCACCACTTAGAGGCTTAAAAGATACTGAACACTATATTCATAATGGTTTATGTGGCTCAGTATCAACCGAAAATAGTATACTGAGGCCTTCGGACCGGGGGTTAATTATAATCTCTTCTGAAATCCCGTGCACACATAATATATCTTGCTAGATTTCTAGTGTTTTTGCACAAAAGTGTAGCTTATTTACCTACATTTGCTATGTATGCCCGCAAAGTGTGCTTTTCGGTCACCTACGACCCCCTAGTTGTTGCAGGATATAACGGGCTATATAGAGTATTTCTAGATAGATAGGCCTATTTAGAACGTATACCGATTCGCTAACTGTTACATTTGCTTTTCTGTTCTGCTATCTGTTTGCAAAGCAGAAAGCCAATTTTAGCGAAAAGGGGTGATGGCATTATTGGTGTACCATCATCCCATTGCAAATAACTCTCAAACTACTACACGCATTACATTGTTTTTACTTCCACGTAATCATCGGTTCAGACTTGTTGTGAGCAGCCTATTTTTGTTCAACTACTCAGTATTCTGGCCTTAGAGAAGCAGTTCCTCTTTCTGAGATTTACTCAGATTGAAATTTTGAGCTCGAAATCAATATCAGCGCAAGAAAAGTTTGGCTGTATTTTTTATCAATTTGCATTCTTTTAGTGAAGCACGCCGCCGTTAGTATGTCTCTTAACAAGCCATTTTTAGTTTAATCTGCATTTCTCGAAATTACAACTTAATTTTTTTTATCCCTTATAATTCCACCACTCTTATTTCTTCCATGTGAACACCAATCATTGTGGCGACTGAACAGGCCAAAAAAGTCCAATGAATTTATATCAAAGTTGCGATGGATTGGATCCTGTTCCAAAGAAAACCGGCACAAGTACGGCTCTGCGCAACTTTCACAACAAAAGAACTAGGGGCTCAATATCGCCCGAAGGAACCAGAAGAATTTCAAGGTGAGAGCCTACGCCGCCATCAGCCAAAAACCAAACAACGCCAATGCATTTGAAAGTGCCAACTAGGAACAAATAGTCCTAGTTTGCCTACTTCCATGCAAGGGCATTGGCAGAATGTAGTGATTGAGCTGAACCCTTAAGGATGCAGTATTTAGCCATTCTAGAAATATACCTATTTATTTATTTATTTATTTATAAAGCCTAGACTATACACTGCTACGACACTATTTCAGTGAAAGCCCCTCATAAAATGCTTGCCCGCGTAAACCTTTGTAGTATGTGTCCGGTTGAATGTTCTGGGGGCCGTAATAGACTGGAGAAGCTGAAAGACCAAGGGGTACGTCTTAGGTGACTGGACAATTACCCAGTAAGAACGACACCAGGAAGGCGAATGTGCGTGCGTTGCAGTTCGGGGCGAGCTAACCCGCATTTTCATGACCGCTACTGGAGAAGCGGTCTTGACGTAGGTGGTTGAATGGCGTGAAAACTCACGCGAGGGTGCTGTTCTAACGATACTGAAGATGAAATAGAAAGACAAAGAGAAGATGAAACAATAATTACATTCTAGGCTACGTTGGACGACGTCTCAGCTGTTGGGTTGCTACTGTTACGCCCTGACGTAATACAGCGCTAACGGATACACCGTAGCCCGGGAAAATTTTAATCCAAACTAGTGCCGATCAAGCTTCTTTTTGCCTGAGTCAAAATTTTAGAAGTCGAGAACATATTAAAAAACTATTCAAGTACTAATTCAGTTGCAGCCGGAAAGATAGCATAATCCCGTGAAGGTTCCTTTCTGACTATCATTGAATCGGGAATTGGTAGGTCTGCTAGAGATGTTGAATAACCTAAAACTGAAACCGCATCTCACCCTCTCCTACTAATTACTGCCCACATTTTCTGCCCGGCAGTCCTGCCAGGCTGGGTTAGGTGAAGTAAAAGTGTGAAAGGTAAGCTAAGAAAACAAGAAGAGAAATGCCGGCTAAATAATGCTAATATCAAGGTTTGAGCAGAAGTTTAAAAAAGGAAGAGAAAGTTGAAGCTACAATTCATTTAGGAGACGCGCAAGGTATGGTATTGCCACCCAAGAGCACCTAACTGAGGCTCGAGACCCTCAACCGTGGAATCCATAACGACGTGCTCCGGAAGCGATATCCAACGTTTAATAACTTGGTGCGACAAGCGGGTTTCCGTTGTTACTCCTTCAGGACGCAGTTTCTGCAGCTTCAACGAGTGACCTCAGACGACTAGGCAGCTTGGCGGGACTAAATAGCCAGGACAAGTCTGGACCAAGCTTACGCGTTAAGATACGGTGAGTGCGGATCTGGTCTCGTTTAATTCTGCGGAAGTGCGTTGTGTACCTAACCAAGCTAAGCAAACGTTCGCGATACGTCTTCCCGCGTACTCGTTGTACAAATCTTGCATTCACTCACGAAGCCCTCTCCAGTTCCATTTGGTCCATTACAAGAAAAGGTGGTTGGCGCAACCGGTATCGGATTTGACTGTCACTGTGGCCAGCTACAGGGTGCCTGCGCCTACAGAGGGACCATGGGTGGGTTGCGCTGCACCACCCACAACTCCGCCCACACGCCCCATATCCAGTGCAAACGCAAGGAATAAGACCGGAGGCATGTGGATAAAAAAATAAAAGAATAAAAAGTTTGTTCTCCGTTTCATAGAGACACACCAACTCAGGCATGATCAAGGTTTAATACAGATGTGTATCACGACGATACATCGGGTTCAATCGTGTGTAGTTGAAACGGTGTCGGGAAGAGTTGATATGTGAGTCTAGTCGACTTGGCAGTATGTAGTTGTGGGCAATGACTTTATTCAGTGGCGAGTTACATCCGCCATGTCGCAGTGTTGTTAAACAGACATTTGTGGCTTATTATAGGAAGAACGCTTGCCAGGCGAAAGCCCACCACTTCCTGCAACACTGCCGTAAAGCATTTTGAACATTAATGTTGAACTGGCAAAGCCGCTTGGCGACTAGTTTTACCTTCGGTTTTTTGCAGAGTAATGGCTTCTTATTTGCTCTGTTAGTTGGACTGGTAATTTGATCGAGTTCGCCATGATTTTTGAGGTCGTTGGAGGAGAGGGACATCGCGATTATTCATCTTGTTGCATGTCCAGGTGAGCAACAGTTCAATTTTCCGCTGTCCAGATTTTTCAGACGTATTATGTTTGGGAGTATGAGGATATGTCCAGTTCTGCATACTGGATAAGGGTTATGGTGATTGTAGTTCGGTCCTTTCGGAGTTCTACCATGCTCTATGTAATTCTTCGTGGGTTGTTACGTCCGGCTTGGGCTAAAACTGTTCCTCAGTCCAATCCCAAATCTCCAAGAAGTCCCGGACCTCGGAGAAAAGGGAAAGTGCGGGACAACCGAGATAAGACCGCAAGAGCAGGCATGGTGTTGAACATTGTTTATGTCTTGTGTTACAACATTTGGGCTTAATACAAAAGCATGTACACTGTGCAACAAAAATTATGCTGAAATTGTCTTTTGAATATCCTATAGAATCATTAGCCTTATGGGTGGATTGCTAACGCTTGCTTAGAGACAAGAGCGTTGTACCAGTAAGTAAAGTATGAAGTATCCGTTTAGTATGAGCCAATAATTGCTTGAGGATAGAGCAAAGGGAGTTAGAATATTGGTAGTGATTGTCAGGTGCGTGAACACCGCGTAATTAGCGTAATCCGAGAGGGAGGGCATAATAAGCAAAAATAAATACGTTGCCGCGAGAGAGTCCTAAAGATCAATTGGTGGCAGGGCAGAGGAAGGATTGGATGCAGATATTTTATAGGAATAAAGGTTATTGAGATACGGAGTGGCTCCTAAAAGCACTGGATCATCGCATATGCATGGGGCCAATGGCCACTAGCTACTTCTGAACAGAGATGCTGAATATACGACGACCTACAGATGGTGGCGCTAGGAGAGACTCAGTGGCCAGATGAAGCCATTCCAATCAGACGCTTGGTCAATGGTGTATACCTACAGGGTCGCTGAGTGTATCAACAGGCCAGTGAAGGTAAGTGATAGGTTAACATACCAGCTGAGCTGTGACGCAAACAATCCAAGAGAATGAACATTGTAAGAAGGGAGCGAGCTCCGGATATCCGCAAAGTTAAATGGATGTTATGGCGACAAGCTGCCGCTAAGCAGAGATAGTGGCTCTAGAAAAGAGTGAATCAGTGGCTGGAGTGGCCATATCATTAAGACGTTTGAGCACTACTGGATACCTACATTTTCGATGAAGAAATCAACATGCGAGCGAAGCTTAGAGATAAAGACGTAAGAGGCAAATGAAGGCTGGAGAGTCAGGGAGTGGCTCCTTGCAAGCTACATGGAGTCAACAATGACTAGCTGCTATCAAGAAGAGTTGATGCGAGTAGGACGAACGACAAATACCGCCGCGATAGGAGAGAAAAGAGTGACCAGCAATAGAGTTCGGGTTAAGCCTTCAGTTAATAGTGGATCCTACGGTGGCACCTAATAGGTCAACAAACCATCTGAGCTGTGACGCAAACAATCCAAGAGAATAAACATTGTAGGAAAGGAGCGACTCCAACCGAGCTCCGGGTATCCGCAAATTTAAATGGAAGCTATTGCGACTAGCTGCTGCTAAGCGGAGATAGTGGCTCCAGAAAAGAATGTATCAGTGGCTGGTGTAGCCATATCATTTAGGCGTTTGAACACTATTGGATACCTACAGTTACGATGAAGAAATCAACATGCGGGCGATGCTTAGAGAGGCAGACAACAGAAGAAAATGAAGGCTGGAGAGTCAGGGAGTTGCTCCATGCAAGCTACATGGAGCCGAAAATGACTAGCAACAGCCATGAGGATTTGACTCTAGTAAGATGAACAACGGATAACGGCCCGCTAGGAGAGAGACGAATGGCCAGCAATAGAGTTCGGATTAAGCCTTCAGTTGCTAATGGATCTTACGGTGGCACATAATAGGTCGACAAATCAGCTGCGCTGTGATGCAAACAATTCCAGAGAATGAACATTGTAAGAAGAGAGCCGTTTCATCAACGGAGCCGGCCCGCACTCCTTCACAGGCAAACACAAGCACGCCTTAGTTGGGGAAGCAAGCGCACAGAAGGCGGTGGCTGGACCGTAGTCCGCTCCACACTGAGTGCACGGAACCGCTCTTCGAGCCTAGCACTACCACAAGGACCGTGTGCCCCGTCCCCTCCAGCAACGACCAAATGTTTCTTGGAGCCAGTATATATGAGGTGGTGGGTAGTTGACAGGTAGGCATCTTGTCATCATGCACATCAAGCGCGGCAACACTGGAGATATCAAGAAACAGCCGATCACTTGAAACTACAAGATGAAATAATGTAATTCGAATAATGCAAAGAGCTACGGTGGCGTAACTCTTCGCTAAGTTACCATATGCATTAAGTTGGTTAGCAACGAATTCACGATAAGTAAGAAATGTCCACAAGTTACTTAAAAATGATATAAACGCAACTATATCATCGAAGATAACCGCCATTAGCGTAAGCAACGTGTCCAATTCATCGAATATAATTCAGTTAGGCAGAACAAACCAAATAAAGTGGAATGCAATTTATCCAGATTCAACAGATCTAGTTTAAGTGGAAGTTGGTTTAGCCCAACCGCGGTGAAGCCGCATCACGAATGCAACGTCAGCCTCAGCAAGGGGCACACAAGTCATCGTGGACATGCCTGGATACAATACTCTAAGTGAGGTCACACAAAGCGGAGAACAGCTTCACAAAGACCTTGGCCGTTAGGACACCGAAGGAGCGGCGAATAAACCACGTCGTACGCAGCCCTCCACAAGCAGCTGCCTCTAATTTTCTCCAGAGTTAAACAACGAGGTGTGTGGTGCCTAGATCAACCTGCTGAGTGACAACTGGGATTTTACTTCCACAAGCCACGTAGCGCGTAAGGGGAAAAGTCCCTCCAATGCGGAGGATAGAAGATTTCGCCTGATTTATAGGCGTCAACCATCAGGCTGACCAATCTCAGAGCTTACCCAAGGCACTTTGAAGTGCCTCAGAGCCTCCGGGGATATCCACAATATTTCAGAGCTCGAGGTTATCAGCAAACAATAGCCACGGTACTTCAAGCTCCTAGGGAAGGTCGCTGACATAAATTGTGCAAAGCAACAACCTTAGGACCTGGCCCTACGGAACGCCACTATGAACAGCTTGTCTAAACGGACGGCTACGCTCCACGCGTACATGTCGTTGTCTCCCCCTAGGAAAGCAGAGACCGATTTAAGGGCGGCTCCAGATATCCCCTAAGACCTCAACTTCAATGAAAGCCGTCGACGGGAGACAGTGGCAAAGATCTTCGAGAAGTCAACAAAAGGCACGTCGATAGCTTGACGGTTGTCTAGTGCCTCAGCCCAGCATTAACATGTTACAAATAAATTTGTCAGACATGAAAATCCCTTACGGAATCCTTGCTGTGCCGAACTGCGAACGTTAAGCTTAACCAGGTGATTTTCCACCCAATTCGTGACTACGTTTTCGAGCGACGTAACTACTACGGTCGTCAAGCTAACAGACCGGTATATCGCAGGCAGGGCTCTGTCCTTGCCCTTAAAAATCGGACAGATGATTACCTCCTTTAACTCCGATGGTAAGGCAAGGCTGTCGAGTGATATTGTAAACATGCACATCAAAGGGCCACTCAGATCAGAGGCCAATTCATACAGCAGCTTCGGATTAACTGAATAAGGGAAAGAACTTTGGAAGGATTTAGCCCTTGCATTGGCCTGAATACTTGTGCCCTCGTTATGCTGCTTTCAGTAAGACAAGAATCCTCCGGGACCTTTTGTGACCAGCTC
Source organism: Dicrocoelium dendriticum (assembly GCA_944474145.2). Taxonomy (NCBI): domain Eukaryota; kingdom Metazoa; phylum Platyhelminthes; class Trematoda; order Plagiorchiida; family Dicrocoeliidae; genus Dicrocoelium; species Dicrocoelium dendriticum. The sequence continues at coordinate 61,875,788 of OX104066.1, forward strand.
AAGCTGAGGTAGAGGCCTCACGAGAAAAGACAGCAGAATACGGATCACTACGTGAACAAACCTAATCGTAGTCGGTACGCCCAAGGGTACCGTCCGCTCGTAGTAGAACCGCTGCGTCTCTTTAAGTAAAAAAGGACTTTCGAAATTGTTACGGCTGCGTTAGCCAAATCCTCCTCGTATTGAGGACGAAGAGTTCAGAGACATTAAAGCGAAAAGCTAGAGCGGTACGCTTTAGAAGCAAACGCGAATATAAGGCCAACCTCCGGTGTGTGGAGAACACTAAAAGTAACGCTAGGAAAAATTTATTAAGTGGGGCGAAGCGCTATCTAGTGCTAAAAATAAGGCACCGGAAGAAAGCTAGCTAGGGAAAAGGTGTGGTCGCATGCGCAGCGAGCAAAGATGGCCGCGAAGACGATGAGCGTCACGCCGTTCGCAGGCGGATGCTATGTTGACTCAAACAAACGCGAGCAACGTTCAAACAGGCGAGCGGCTAATTTGCTATGTACATCGAGAAAATAGAATTTTGTGATGTTGTAATATTTTACGCAGCATGCGGCAGCCAAACAGGGGAATCTCCAGGTCACTACACAGCCCCCTCTTAGTAAGGAACCGTTGGTGACCCTTCGATCTACGTGAGGACTGTCCGTCGCCGGCCAGCCTTCTGCGAGACCAGGCGGTGAAATCTGATGCAGCTGCTGGGGGAGAACCAATGCGATCAGACGCTAGGGGGCTCCCACCCGTGTCCTCCCTACAGGTGCCATATACACAAAATGGGGGATATGTTCGTAGCGTTCGAGTGCGTAGTATCACAGCACATGATCTTTGAGCAAGTAGTGTCCGAAAACGTAAGGTTCGATTGTCGTTGAACGACCGCTTATCGGGGATATGAAAAAGAAGCGGAAACGCGGTGTGCCAAACAGGTGCGAGCGACAGAGCTAACAAAAGGCGATAGCACTTACCGAGTGCGATAAGCGAATAAAGCGAGAACCATTTTGTGTTTTCAAAACGATTTTCTCCTTTTTTAGGTTTTCGAAACGTTTTTGCGGTTTTTGGGGTTTTCAAAACGTTTTTGTTGGGCGGGTTAGGCCACAAGCAAAATAGAAGCGAGAAAGGAAGAAGGAAAAGAAGACTAATCTTTTAATCGCGCTGGCCAGTGGACCCGCCTACCTGACCTAGTCGATTTCGGACGTTCGGTCGGAGGCGTTGTCGATCCAGCAGTTTTGTCGGATGAGGAAGCTTTCTGCTCGACAGAATCGGAATGAACTGAATCGGAAGGGTTAGTCGGAGAATGCTTCGTAGCATCGGAAGTAGGCGTATCGTCGATCATAGGCTGCGTTGACGCGTCCGAAGGTGGACGGGAGTCATCGTCGATCTCAGATTCCACATGGGCAACCTTGAGACGGTCGATAGAGACAGTTTCACGTTTACCGTGGCGGTCGATAACGAATACGCGGTCCTTACGTTTACGAACCTTAAATGGACCTTCGTAGTGTCGTTCGAGTGGTCTGCGTAGACCATCGACTCGAAGGAAAACGTAAGCGCAATGCAGTAGGTCTTGTGGAACGAACGATTTACGTTGTTGTTCTCGCACGTCGGTTACTTTGATATGGCGCATGCTCGTGGCTAACTGCCGAGCGTAATTCGCGTCGTAGCGGGGTGTTCTGGGGTTTCCAGAAAAGAAGTCCCCAGGTAGTCGAAGAGGTTGTCCATATACCAGTTCGGCGCTGGACGTGTGCAAATCAGCTTTAAGAGCTGTTCGGATATCAAGTAGGATCATAGGCAGTGCTTCGGTCCAGCTTAGGGCATTAGCAGCACTAAGTGAGGCCTTCAGCTGTCAATGGAAAGGTTCCACCATGCCGTTGGATTGCGGGTGATAGGCGGTAGTCCGGATGCGTTGACATCCGAGGACTTTGAGAAGATCGTTAAAGGTCGAGGATTTGAACTGCGGACCGCGGTCGGTAGTCACAGTGGCTAGACAGCTATGTGAAGCGACCCAGAGCTCAACGAAAGCGCGCGTTACGGTGTCCGCGGATACGTCGGATATAGGTACGGACTCGGGCCAACGGGTGTACCGGTCGATCATGATCAGAATGTAGACCAGTCCTCTGGATGGGGCCAAGGGTCCAGCTATGTGGAGATGGGCATGGGCGAGGCGAGCTGAGACTTGAGGAAAACGACCAAGCGGAGCGGACATGTGCCGCTGTATCTTGGCCTGCTGACACGTTAGACAACCGCGTGTCCAGCGCTTAAGAGCGCGTTGCATTCCGAGCCAAACGTATCTCTCGGATATGAGCTTGATCTTGGCTCAGATGCCTGGATGAGCGATGTTATGAAGTGTGTCAAAAACTAGACGTCGAAAGGTTTCTGGAACGACCGGTCGAGGTCGTCCGGTAGCAGTATCGCACCAGCTTGTGCCATCAGTTGACGGCAGTGGATGCGATGTGATTCGTAGCGAAGAATCTTGTTTGACGTTTTGACAGTCGGTGTCCGTTATTTGCGCGGTAGCCATGGCAGATAAGTCGATTGCCTGGCCAGCGGTGTGGATTGCGGAGACGCGCGAAAGAGCGTCAGCAACGACGTTATTCTGACCTGAAATGTGTCGGAGGTCAGTGGAAAATTGGGCCCCGAAATCCAGCTGACGAACTTCACGTGGTGAGTGTCGAGCTGATTGATTTCGAGAGGCGTAAATAAGCGGCTTATGATCGGTGAAGCTAACGAACGAATTACCTTCTAAGACGTGCCTGAAATGTCGGACGGTAGAATAAACTGCCGGCAGTTCGCGGCTGAACGTGCTGGACTTGACTTCTGCCGGTTGTAAGCGTCGGGAGTAGAAAGCGAGTGGTTTCCAGCATCCTTCAGTGAATTGCTGCAGGACGGCGCCAATGGCGGTGTCCGATGCATCGACTGCAACGCTGAGTGGAGCTTTGGGGTCAAAATGGCGAAGCATAACGTCTTCAGCCAAGGCCTATCGCAGGCCTTGAACGCTTCGGTTGCAGCGGGCGTCAACTCGACGTTGCCGTTCTTGTGTCCACGAAGTAAGTCGGTCAATGGACTGAGCAAGTCGGCACAACGTGGCAGAAATCGACGGTAGTAGTTGATCATCCCACTAAAACGGCGGATGGCGGCCAAAGTAGTCGGAACGGAAGAGTCCTTAATAGCGCTGACTCGGTCTTCGAGCGGCCGTATGCCATGCTGGTCAAATTCGATGACCAAGAAATTCGAAAGATGGTTGCTGACAGATGCATTTGTCAGCGTTGGTAGTAATTCTATTAGAGGCTAACCTCTCGAAAAGCATCTTGAGGTGCTCCGCGTGCTGTTCTTCGAAGAACTAGCTACTAAGATGTCGTCTATATAAGGATAAACAAAGTCGAGACCTCTCGTGACAGAGTCTATGAAGCTTTGAAAATTCTGAGCTGCGTTGCGAAGACCGAAGGGCATTCGCAAGAATTCGAAAAGTCCGAAAGGCGTGATGACTGCGGTTTTCGGAATGTCATTCTCGGCTACGGGGATCTGGTGGTAAGCGCGAACCAGATCGATCTTCCAGAACACACGGGCGCCACGTAGGCTAGCCGTGATGTCCTGAATGTGCAGAAGCGGATAGCGGTCGGGGACGGTAGCGTTATTGAGAGCGCGGTAGTCGCCACATGGACGCCAGTCTCCTGACTTTTTAGGCACCATGTGTAGAGGCGACGTCCACGGGCTCTTAGACGGGCGAATAATGCCCAAGTCTAGCATGTGCTCGAATTCGAAGCGTGCCATTTGGAGCTTGTCTGGGTTCATGCGCCTGGCTTTTGCGAACACAGGCGGACCTTTCGTAACGATGTGATGTGTCGCGGCGTCGGTTGCGGAAGGCAACGGGACAGCAGGACGGAAGGCCTGCGGAAAACTATCGAGCAGCGTTTGCCCGACGGGTGAACTAAGTTGAGTCACGTACACGGGACTGATTGACGCGGTGTCGGTCAAAGTCCCAATGACTGCGAGGTTCCTAAGGCGATCGACTAGACGGTGTCGCTTAACGTCGACGAGCAGGTCGTAATGACGCAAGAAGTCGTGACCAAGGATAGGCGTTTGAATATCCGCAACGAGGAATATCCATTTGAAAGCGCGTCGGAGGCTGAGTTTTAGTGTGCGCGAGCGTTGACCATATACGCGGATAATGGTCCCGTTAGCTGCGCGCAATGAGCTAGTCACCTTTTCGGTCGGGTCGTTTGGATCACGCGGGAGAACGCTGACTTCGCGCCAGTATCGACGACATAGTGAACTCCGGTTCTACGATCGGTAACCAAGAAAAGGCGACTGCGTTGACCAGCCACGTCCGTCGCCCCTACGTGCTGGTCTGCCCGTTTCCCTGCTGCTGTCGTTTGAAGGAACAGGGCGGGCGACATGGTTTAGCTTGCTGGCCGAATCGTTCGTGGTACCAGCAGTAACCGTTTCTATTCGGTGATCGCGAAGGAGAGTTAGAACATGAACGCGAACGGCTCCTAGAGCATTTACAGCGGTTATGTCCGGAGGCCGAGAAGTCTGCGAATTGTCGAGTCAATGTTGTCAGCTGGGATTTAAGCGTGGCGATATCGTTGTCCGGTGACGTCTGGACCTGCGAAACCTGGCCGTCCGACTCCCAACTTCTGTCGGCTGTACCGGCCAGTTTGGATAAAGTTGCATCCTCAATAGCGCAGAGGATGTGTAGCATCTCGCGCGGAAGTCGTTGCAACCACATTTCCCGAAGAAAAGAATCATCTATCGAAGTGGGTTTAGCTAGGCTCTGTATTTTTCGAAGCAGCTGAGACGGCTTAAGATCACCAAGATGGGTTTCGTTGAGAAGTTTCGTAACTCGTTGTCGATCGGATAAGCCTGTTCTTCTCAGGACAGCTGTCTTGACTGCATCGTAAGCCTTTTGGTCGCCAGGAAGATCTAGAATGTCATCCATGTCATCGATGACATTTAGCGGAAGCGCGGAAACGACAAGGTGGGACTTGGTCTTTTCGGACCTAATACCGCGCAAAGAAAATTGCGACTTTAGCTGACCAAACCAAGACTTAGAATTAGTCTCGCGAAAAAGTGCGATAAAAAGCGTAACTGTGCAGATCTGAACGTCAGAATCTACGCGATCAGTTTCCATAGCGAGCAAAATAGCGAGCCAGCGAGATTAAATCAAGAAAATGAAAAGTGAAAATCAGACGGGTTAGCGAAAAACTTTGGCCAAATCTGAAAAGAAAGGTTAGCGAAAACTCACCGGATAATGACCAAAAGTCGGGGTCACCAATAAAGCGAGAAGCAGAATCGGTACGCTTTAGAACCAAACGCGAATATAAGGCCAACATCCGATGAGTGGAGAACACCAAAAGTAACGCTAGGAAAAATTTATTAAGTGGGGCGAAGCGCTATCTAGTGCTAAAAATAAGGCACCGGAAGAAAGCTAGCTAGGGAAAAGGTGTGGTCGCACGCGCGGAGAGCAAAGATGGCCGCGAAGCCGATGAGCGTCACGTTGTTCGCAGGCGGATGCTATGTTGACTCAAACAAACGCGAGCAACGTTCAAACAGGCGAGCGGTTAATTTGCTATGTACATTGAGAAAATATAATTTTGCGATTTTTTAATATTTTACGCAGCATGCGGCAGCCAAACTGGGGAATCTCCAAGTCACTACAACATTATTTACATTTATTACTAACCGCTCGATAACTTCCGTAGTTGCTGGTTGATGAAGCCGATTGGTAAGTTCTCCAGCATTAAATAAATAAATAAATAAATAAATAGTATATTCTCTGTAAAACGAGACACACCTCTAAAAGGCATGATCAAATAAGAGCGCTTCCTGATCAGGTATTTACCTGTATGATTTATCCAAGAAGGTTGCGCCCGTGTCACCCTTCTCTTAATGATTGGGATGTGGGGAGCAGAGGTCTCGGTGAGGTATGCTTTAAATTTCTTTCAGGCTGTCTCAACGGTGTCAGTCACGGTGATCGCGCAACCAAAGCAACCTTTGTTTGGCATTAGGTAAATTCGCTCGCCAAACATTTGGACATGCCTCAGCGGTAGCTTGATGGCACTTAGAGCATATCGATTAGGAAATGCAGACATGGTCACCGACTCCTAGAGGACAGCCGTAGGTAATGTCACTTACGAAAGCGTGTGACTTCGCAAAAATAAGATCCGAGTTAGACGGAATTTTTTTGCGCATTTATCTAGTCGTGAGTTCCACAAACCGATGCAAATGCGGTTGCAATGTCAGCTCTAGTTGGTCAGAACCGAAAGTGCCCACCGCCGACCTGCAAGCTGGATCAGCCCAACAGACTTCAAGGAGGTGAAAGTCACCCATCACTAAACAACTATTCGCAGTCTAAGTACGAAGAACTTCAATAACCAACCTGGAGATACTTCCAGGGCGTCGATATACCACTACAACTGTAAACTGAACACATGAAGCGCACACAAGAGTCGAGATGGCTTCAACCGTTTGATCCGACTACCGGAAAACACAGGTCCACAACACTTCAAGTTCACGACACACGATGAGGTTCGCCGCCACCATGGCGGCCAACGGAGCGATCACATGTAAGTAGTACGTAGCCAGGCAAACATACTTCACCGTCTGTGATATCCGGGACAACCACGTTTCCGTTATAATCAAAAGCATTGCATGCTGATCAGGGCTCAAATCGGTGCAGGTATTATTTTAAGAGCAGTTGCATACATAGCACTGCATGCGCCAGACTCGACCATCACGGGTTTTGAGCTGCTCACGCTGCAGCATACAGTATTAGACTCGCTGATCACAGCAAACGGAAGACACATTAGCGCCGCTAATAAGTAAAAATGATATGACACTTCCAAAGAGCGTGGAACAAGCGTCAAAAGGTAAAACCGACAATCTGGTACCTGCAGGGCAGTCAACGGAAAATATTACAGGTTAAAACAAGGTGAAAAACAGATCGCAAAACACAAAATTAAAAGAAAAATAGCCAGATCCTGAACCCGAAAAAATGAACGAGTTTTGGGAAGTACCAGAAAACGAGTACGACGTAATCCGGGAAAACCATAATACAAAATTATTTGGATCAAGCGAACATTGACAAGTCAAAATTTTTGAACCACACTCATAAACACTGTTCTGAAACTGTCGTTTAAAAGTAAAAATGCCAAAAGCCAGCTAGCTCAAAAATTTCAATTTACAGTGAACTTTCCGTGTTACAGTCAGTGCTTATTAGTTCGCCGAGCTTGAAAACATACTTGTTAACGTTTCACCATTACGCGAGGTGTCCTTATCAGTGCGCTGAGATGTAGACTTCAATCGCATTGAGGAACTGAATACAACACGAGCTACCATTTTCCCGAAACATTTTAAATAAGCATTGTATTTCCCCTTGTACACTGTAACACTTCTTAGTTTTCACACACTTTACATCACTTCTCATTTGATGTTCGACCCGATGTAGAGGTGACTATTGTTTTAATTTGTTGCAATTATTGTTTGCCGGTCGTTCAAAGGTTTTGGAAAGAACGTCCTCATGAGAAGAGCGAATTTGAGTATTACGTAATGTTCGCGTACCGCTTAAGGTAGTTATCTAAAGTGCATTTAAAGAAGAACGCTACAAATACACAGGAAATAAACATTAAGAGACAACATACGTCAACATTGAAATACCTTGACCTGCGTGGTTGTTAAGCGGAACTAGGTATGTCCCCTTTGTATCGTATTACCTTTAATACTTTTACTATTCAATTTACTTTTGGTGACTAGTATAGTGAACTGCTTATGGAAGTTATTATAAAGGTACATTTTATTGTATGCCTCATAAAAATATTGATGTTCCTTCCTGCGGCACGTGGGTATTGCTGAGCGTGTCGTCCTTGTTTCAGGTGTACCCAGCAACCAAGCCTTATTGCTTTCGTTGAGGTCTTGTGTGGTGTTCTCGTTGGCAATTATGGTTTGTTGATCTTTGTCGCTCATCACTCCTTTGCAGCCGGTCAGTAAAAATGCAAAAATCAGTCAACACATTAACTACCGTATCAGATGTACTATGCAAGATGGAAGACAGCTTGTCGGTACTTTTAAGGCATTCGATCGCCACATGAACATAATTTTATGCGACTGCGACGAGTTTCGTCACGTAAAAAGCAGGCACTCTAAACAGGAGAAGGATAAGCAAGAGAAGAGAGCTCTTGGCTTGGTTCTTTTGCGCGGAGAGCACGTTGTAAGTCGTTTGCGCCCTTTGATCGCGTGTGTTGCTTTCTTGCTTTTTCACTACTACCAGTTTTCGTATAGTGCAAGATGGGTGACAGATGAGCGTTTTGCTTGCAAGGATTTGTCACTCATCGGGCCGTTGCTAGGAAAAAAAGCGTTTTACCGTCGAAACTCCTTTGGTTTCGCTCCCTATAAAAATAATCCAACCTTATTGGCTTTACGTTATTGCAATTCCGCGTATCTTGCGGTATACAAAGTACACTGTATTAAAAGCAGATAATATACATACCAGGTTTATTGCTGCTTTAATCGCCCTCCGTATATAGCCTCGTTTCACGCTCTTGTACCGCATCTGTCCGGAGTGACCGCGGGTGCTTGTAGAGTCTCCTATTTTATGCATATCATTTTACCCCAAGTTCGTTTCGATATACTCCTTTACTTGAGTATTCCATTCGCGGCTTTTTATATATGGAAACAGGCTTGACAGGCTTGATATCTTTTGCCAAGTTGTCAGGTGGTTTCTTAATCACGTGCAGAAGTAGAACACTACACTAACAAACTGGTGTACCACAACGACGTGCGTTTGGGTTCTACGTTTCTCTTTGGATCTTTTAGCAAAGGAAGGTGTTCGAACTTCATTTACCTGGAGATTCGATTGCTAAATATTTGGAATTTGTCAAGCACAAAGCACGATGACGTCCAAATGCTTGGATTGTGGTAAAGGCGTTACCGCAAGATCGAAGGCTGTGCAATGCTCTCTCTGTGATGGGTGGTTACACATTGCCTGCTGCGACATCGGTCCAGATCTTTATGATTACCTCCAGAGGACCACCTCCTCAGCTATCAGTTTCCATTGTGACTCTTGTCGAACTGTATTTAGCGATAGACGGGTGTTGAACTTAGTCCACGCGTTTAGCCCACGATCCATTCCTACTCAAACTGAGAACTGCACCTCTGCTAAACCGCCGGTATCTTCATCGCCTCGTTCGGCCTCTGACAGCCAGTTCCACTGGTAAACGATGTCGCGTCCCCTCGTCTTCGCTATCGGAGCCTCTGACACTTAGTGATGGCAGCCATGAGTCCAAAAAAAGACATATGCGGCAGTAGTGAGTGAGAATGTAGAACAAGCATCGGCTAGTACACGCGCAACTCTGCGAGTGAAGAAAACCAAGAGTGATTCTACGACTAAACCCAAGAAATCTTCCAAACTATAGCTGGCCCTCGATAGAGTAAGCCAGTTGGAAAACGTTCTCAAGAACAGCATGCCTCCCATGTCCCAACCCACTGAATACAATGAACCGCATCCTCGTGACCGTTGTTTGATCATCGTGAATGCTCCTGAATCCAACAAGGCTTCCCCGGCTGAAAGGATCCTGGACGACCAAGAGTTTCTGCGGCGAATGGTCTCCCTCCTTTTTGATGAAGGTGAACAAGGGATCAATATTGTCTCTGCTTTTCGTCTCGGAAGAAAGCAAGATGATTCTTCTAAAGTTCCTCCCCTCAAGGTTGTCTGTCAGAGTGAGGATGAGTGTCGCCGCATTCTCAGACGGACCCCACGTCTTAGGGTAGAAACCTTTATGTTTTGCGGGACCTCTGTCCGGATGATCGGATCCGAATGAAGAAAGCTGTTGAAGAACTACGAACACGCCGGGAAAATGGTGAGATGAACCTCCACATTGTGGATTTTCGTGTAGTTCAAAAAGCTCCGAGAGTTCGCTGGAGGCCAACATATGTCGCTCCCGGGCGGTAAGACCGAAGAATAGTTTGAGGGTGATCTCTGCTAATGTACGTAGCCTACGAAACAAACTTGATGAAATTCAGAACTTTGCCTATGAAAATCACCCAGATCTTATGGCTTTCACAGAGACTTGGTTGTTTTCGGACATCCTCGACTCAGAGGTGCATATTCCGGGGTATAATCTAGCTCGAGCGGATCGCTCTCGAAATAGGTCCGGAGGTGGTGTGATTCTTTACTGTAAAGAGGACCTCAGGGGTCATCTGGTTGAGGCCATACGCGACAATGAAGATGGGTGTGAACTTCTTTGGTGTCGGATACATGATGGATGCAAGTCTCTTATAGTTGGAGTTGTTTACAGAGCCCCCTTGGCTTCCGGAGCTAGCTTGCTGGACTCTATTAGTATGCACGGTAGAGGCAAGGATTATCTGATATTGGGAGACTTTAATACTGCTAGTATTGACTGGGATTTACTCCATTGAAATCTTCCCCCGAACTCCTTTGATGCTGTCTTCCTCGAAACCGTGCTTGCATGCCATCTGTTTCAACCTGTTACAATGCTCACCAGAATGTGTCCGGGTCAATCGCCACACATCCTCGACCTCGTGCTCACACCGACGCAGTCGGATGTTACCGACTTGACTGTTTTCCAACCATTTGGGAGAAGTGACCACTGCGTAGTTCCCCTTTGTTGGATGCGGCGTCTTACCATTCACGATCAGGGAGTATGCCGTCGGTACTTCTGGCGTGCTGATCCACTCCGTTTGAAAACTGCTGCCGGCGCTATGGATTGAAGTATCCCTCAGCACTTAGATGTTGCTGACGCTTGGACCCTCTTGTACTCCAAGTTCACTTCCCTCATAACTCAGGTCGTTCCACTTTGCAAAGGGAAACGTTTTTTTAATGGCCCTCCCTGGATTGATCGAGAGTTAAAATCCCTTATGCGCCGTCGACGCAAATTGTGGGATAAGTTCAAGACTACACAATCGCCTCTGGACTACCTTGATTACAAAGCGGTCAGGAATATCTGCACACTCAAAAAGCGAGAGAAGCGACAACAGTACGAGCGCCGCTTGGCTGAGGAATCTTCCACCGCTCCCAAATTACTGTTCTCCTATCTGCGGAGACGTACGAAAGCTGGTAATGGAATACCTGCGTTGTATTCCAAAGAAAATGATACCACTCTTCATGATGATGATGCAAAAGCCGGACTCTTGGCCCTGCAGTATTCCTCAGTCTTCTCGACTGAGCCACCGTTTACCTGTGATTTAGCGTCTGCGCCTTCATGTACTTTAGAACGCTTAGAAATCAGCCCCAAATTGGTTGCCAAGCTTCTTTCCGAGCTAAATCCGAACTCATCACCAGGTCCTGATGGGCTACACCCTTTGTTCCTCAGAACCCTAGCTGAGTACATCGCTGTACCTGTTTGCCAAATTTTTCAGCGGTCCCTTGATGCGCGGCGTCTCCCGCTTGCTTGGAAACTGTGCACCGTCAATCCCATATATGAAGGTGGAAATCGTCAGGACCCCGGGAACTATCGACCAATTTGCTTAACATCTATAGTTTGTAAAGTCATGGAACGAATCCTCAAGCGAGCCCTTCAGAGTCACCTTGACGGCTTGAATGTCATTTCCTCTGCGCAGCATGGCTTCAGGCGAGCTCGCTCATGTGTTTCCAACCTGCTCGTTGCCAGAGAGAGGTGGGGCAGGTCATTAGATGCCGGAAATCGCTTCATCATCATCATTATACACATCAGCTAGAGATGGAAAAGCACCTCCGCTATTGTGCCGCAATACATGAATTGGTTGGCGGCATCCGGTTTCGGATTTGCCTGTCACTGTGGCAAGCCACAGGACGCCTGCGCCTACAGAGGGACCATGGATGGCTTGCGCTGCACCACCCACAGCTCCAACCACATACCCCATATCCAGTGTAAACCCGAAGGAATAAGACCGGGAGGCATGCGAATGGGAACCACGTTTCATCAACGGAGCCGGCCCACACTCCTTTACAGGCAAACACAAGCACGCTGTATTTGGGGAATCAAGCGCACACAAGGCGGTGGCTGGACCGTAGTCCGCTCCACACTGAGTGCATGGAATCGCACTTTGAGCCTAGCACGGGCGCAAGAACCGTGCACCCCGTCCCCTCCAGCAACGACCAACTGTCTCCTGGAGCCAGTATGAACGATGTAGTGGGTAATAGACAGGTAGACACCTTGTCAACATACACATCAAGCGCAACCACACCGGGGATATCAAACAACAGCCATTCACTTTAAACGACAAGTTGAAATAAAATAAATCCAATAATGCATATAGATACGGTGGCATAACTCTTCGCTAATTTACCATATGAACTAAGTGCGTTAACAACAAATCCGTGATAGGTAAGAAATGTCCACAAGTTACTTAAAAATGCTACAAAACGCAACAAAATTACCGAAGATAAGCGCAATTAGTGTAAGCAACGTGGCCAGTTAATAGAACATTATTCAGGGAGGCAGAACAAACCAAATAAAGCGGAATGAAATTTATCCAGCTTAAACAGACCTAGTTTAAGTGTAAGTTGGTTTAGCCCAACTGCGGTGAAGAAGCATCAAGAATGCAACATCAGCCTCAGCATGGGGCACAATACATGAAATACATACATACATATAATACAATACACAAAGGTAAAATAGATACAACAGTTGCATGCCAGCTGAGCTACCAGCAACGGATAGGCATCGTTCCGGTAAGCTTCCAGCCAGCTACTAAGCAAAAAGAAAATTTTATTTATTTTTTTAATATGTTTTACCCTAAGAAATGAGATCGTAGGTGGAGGGGGAGACTAAAAGGGATGGGGAGGGACAAAGAAACTCACAGCAGGAACGCCACTGAGGTCGGCTCCTTGCCATATCAGCAAGTGTATCCAGCCAAACGTGTTCACCGTCTTTTGGACCCCAACCAGGGAGCCGTGAAGCTCCAACCGAGGCTAGCTCCGAAGTGATGGACTTCATTCCTCTGGACCAAGTCATCGCTTGGCCACCTCTCCTCTTCTTCCACCCATATCCCCGTTGAGCAAACAACGCACGTCGAGGGAGTCGGTGCGCTGGCATGCGTAACACGTGGCCGAGCCATCGGAGCCTGGTGCGTGAAATGACGGTGCTGAGCGGTTCAGATCCTTTTCCTGGACCGTAAACAAGGTGTCGAACACGCTCGTTACTCACGCGGTGTTCGCACCATATGTGAGCCAAACTGCGAAGGCACCGATGGTCGAACGTCGGTGCTTAGACGTTGTCTTCGTCGACTTCAAGAAGACATTTGATACAGTACCACACGAACGGCTTCTGTTTAAACTTCGGAGTATTGGTGTTTCTGGAGAGATTCTCTCATGGATCACTGATTTTCTGGATGGCCGTAGCATGCGAGTGACGGTGAATGAGGTCTACTCCGCTTCCGTTCCTTTGACCAGTGGGGTTCTACAAGGCTCCGTCCTTGGCCCCGAGCTGTTTAAAGTCTACATTAATGACCTTCCATCTGTACTCCAGACCGATTGTCTGCTTTATGCCGATGACCTGAAGATATGGATGGAGGTACCAACACCTGAAGCCGCTGACCGACTGCAAGAGAAGCTAGACCTGCTTCATAGCTGGTCTTCGGAATGGCGTTTACACATCAATCGTGAGAAGTGCTCTGTCCTGCCGATCGGCTCTTCTGACCCATTTGGCGCTTATCACATTGGTGGTTTCTTGATCAGGAATGCTGCCTATGAGAAAGACCTTGGTATACTCGTATCTCCCGATCTGCGTAACACCGAGGACACCCTGAGGAAGATAGCGGCTGCGAATAGGATGTTCTATGCCATTAGGAGATCGTTCTCCCGAATGACTCCAGAGGTCTTCAGACTTCTTTTTTTTCCCCATGTGCGCCCTATCCTCGAGGACGGTTTGCCTGCGGCCTACCTTTTTACAAAGACTGAACGTGTTATGATTGAAAGAGTTCAGCGACGAGGCTCGAAATCCATCTCATCGCTCCGTGACCTGCCTTACACTCAGCGTCTTTGACAGATGAACATGTTTTCCTTGGACTACCGTCGACGTCGGGGTGGTCTGATTTACACCAGACGGATATTGCGAGGACAGATGGGGAGTGAACTGCAAGAGCTCTTCCAGCTCTGCGCTGATAGCTCGACACGGGGTCACTCTTGGAAACTGTTTAAGCCGAGGAGGGTCCGGATTCATTCTGATTTCACCCTATCAACTCGAGTGGTAAAGGACTGGAACAGCTTGCCTGAACTGGTCGTTAGTGCACAATGTGAGGAAAGTTTTAAGAAACTGTTAGACTCCTATCTGCTGAGTATGCAAGCATCCTGCTGTTTTCGATGCGACCGTAATGGTCCCTTGCGGAATACCGCCTCGCAGCATGTCGCACAATCCTTGCTCTGAACGGGATGTGATGGAGCTGACACAGGATTTCCTATCTGCTCTCTACCACTCCAATGAACTTCAATTGACCGTTCTCAGTCAGCGCGTTGGACTGTGTTGTGTCTGACACCTCGGTCATCAACAAGGTTGTTTTATTGCTCCAAAGGCATGACTTTCCTCGCCCTTGGTTTATTGCATCGTAGACAGCGGGATGAAGTTCTCTTGTCAGATCCATCGCCTTCCGATCATTGTAGGGATGTTTACGTCGTTGTGCAACGGAAACTCCGAAGAGGGCCATCACACAGCTGTAGCAACACGATCCCAGCATACACAGCAGGTGGGAATCGAGTGGTTGTCTGAAACAATCCTCCGTATGTTCATCAATGACGGATCCCGGTAACCTGTTCCAGTTATTCGAAACGCGAGTGGATACCGGGAGAATGGACCGCGCTTCGAACTTTGGTTTGAATACTTTCCATCCTTGGACTCTGGTTGTACTCCCAACGTTGAGATGAAACAAGTCTTGCATCTCTCCTGAGAACTCGTCGGGTGACGACGGTAATCCAGAGAAAACGGATTCAGATGTCGAAGCCGAAGGGAACAGGTGCTTGTATAACTCGAAGGCGGACTTCGATCCACGCCGTTGGACTTTCTAAGTCATATCACGCTCAAATTTGGTGACCCGGTAGGCAGCAGGAAGACCGTATTCTAGTGTCGGGCGCACATGCGTGGTGCATAGGTCTAAGGAGCTCCGGCGTTAGGTTGCAGGCTGTTCTCATAGCGTGAAACATCCTGTAGGCAGCAGCAGTCCTCTTCATGGCGCGGACCAGTGACAGTCGCAAGGTAGCTGTCTTGCTGATGCCGCCTTATCTTCGCACGATAGCCAGCTGTTTGTGACTATGTTGTCTACACAAGGTGTAGGTGCCTTGCCCCTATATGTTTGCTTCTGGCATTAAGGTTTTCAGGTACATGTCCGTTCTTATTCTTTATTTCATAGGTCATCATGGTTGTATGGCAGCGAAGCATCACTTCAAATGGATGATGCACTGCTATTGTTATAGTGTCCTGGGTAGATCTTATGTCTGGAGACCCAATCACGCCATGGTCTTCTGAAGTGATTTTTGAGCAAGAGACCACCTGTGTGATAAGCACCGAATGGTTCAGGAACGTCAATAGGCCAAAGGGAACAGTTGTAATGATTACTGGGCAGTCGTCACTGGATCGATCAGTTGTGCAGGGGACCGGGCGTCTCTTGTAATCGATCAGCATCTGGAGAGGATACTTTCCATGTCTTCAGAACATCCGCACAAAGCAAGCCATCCAATTGAAGCACAGACGGCAGCTCATTAATGAAAATAATGAAGAGCGGAGCCCTGTGGAACACAGCTGGTCGAGTGTACATGATCGGAAAACGTTTAGTTCTTTCACCAGCTTGAAGCGACCGTCAAGGAGATCGGAAATCCAGGGGAGAGATGTCCCAGCGACCTTTATTCCTCGGAGTTTGCAAAGAAGCCGCTCATGCAAGTCCTTACTGAAGTACACAACCACAACCTCCAGATGGTTGCCAACATTTGATGAATTTGTCCATTTCTTTTTGACCACACACAAGTTGGAGATGCAGGAGCAGGCTTTGCGAAAACCGTACTGAGCGCAGGAGGTCTGATCCCGTCTCTCGAGATGAATGCGAAGTGTCCGTTTCAGGATCCGTACTATGACTGCTCACTATCGATGTTAGACAAATAGGACAGTAGGTAGCTAGATGTTGCCTGTTCCCTCCAATATCTAGTGAGCCATGAGCGAGGCCACTCGGGACCACTACAGAAACGACGACGGGTCCTGCAGAGAAGTATTCAGAACAGGCGCAGCGTTTGTAGGTACGCTGCATTCGACTTACTAACAGCGTGCTTGCACGTTAACCATCTGTTTCAGGTGGTGGGTTTTCAATTTTGCCTACATGCTTTTCTTTCTCATGTAAATGTCTACCTGTACTCTATTCCATTAACTTGCACACCTCGCTTAAGCCAGTTGTATTCGATTTCCATAACATTTTTGTGTTCGTGGCATTCCGTAAGGTATGCTTTCTGACCACGTGAACTTATCTAGGATTCGTTTGTAAACAACTTATTTCATATGCTCAGTAATTAAAGGTCTATGTCACCGTTTCCTTATGCATTAATCGAGTTATTTTTTTATCTTTCTCTCTCTCTCTCTCAAGTGATTGGCTGTTGTTTGATATCGGTGTGACTGCGCTTGATGTGCATGTTGACAAGGTGCCTACCTGTTTATTACCCGCTACCTCGTCTATATTGGCTCCAGGAGACAGTTGGTCGTTGCTGGAGGGGACGGGGTGCACGGTCCTTGTGGCCTTGTTAGGCTCGAAGAGTGGTTCCATGCACTCAGTGTGGAGCGGACTACAGTCCAGCCACCGCCTTGTGTGCACTTGGTTCCCAAATACAGTGTGCTCGTGTTTGCCTATGAAGGAGTGTGGGCCGGCTCCGTTGATGTAACGTGGCTCGCATCCGCATGCCTCCCGGTCTTATTTCTTCGGGTTTACGCTGGATATGGGGTGTGTGCTTGGAGCTGTGGGTAGTGCAGCGCAAGCCATCCATGATCCCTCTGTAGGCGCAGGCGTCCTGTGGCTTGCCACAGTGACAGGCAAATCCGAAACCGGATGCCGCCAACCATATAGACTTGATGATGCCCATCTTCCAAGCAGTCAGAAGGATTCCAGACTTCAACGATCTACGAAAGACTTGCGAAATAGGGGTGCCAATGTATCTCGATCGATGGACAAACGACGCAGCCTGCGGAATGTATTCAATTTAAAACAACTAACCTCAGATTACTTAAAATACACGTTGATTAGAAAACAATGCACTACAAAAGCGCCAGAAACGGACACAAAGCCAACCTAACCTGGTCATACAGTTCCGAACATTCCCGGAGAAACGCTTCTCGTACCTGAAACGAAACACCAAGGCGGACATTGGTATTCCTGCTCTTTTATCGCCAAAGGACTTCTCTGTGAAGCTGCCGACAATGCTCATCTTTTATCTTCTCAGTCGACTCCGTGGAACCATCATTACTTACTGCCAACGCATTTTCCTCTTCTCGAGCACGTCGAAATCAATCCCGAGTTAGTCATGTGACTCCCTCCAACTGAACCCAAACTTCTCGCCGAGCCTTAGTAGAATTCTCCCTTTATTCTTTAAGATAGTGACTGAATACATTGCCGATCCAGTGTACCAAGTATTCCAGCAATCGCTTGCGGATTGCACCTTTGCCAACTAACTGAAAATTATGCATTGTGATGTCCATATACAAACAAGGTAACTGGCACTATCTTGCAAATTCCCGGCCGATATTCTTTACTAATGTGTAAGGTCTTGAAAAGACCGTCAAGCGTGCCCCCTTCCACGTTTGCTGCGAAAACATGTGCCCTATCAACTCCGCTCACCGTGGATTCTGCAAAGCACGTTGTTTTATTTCCAGTGTGCTTGTTGCCAGAGAAGCATGGGTCAAAGCAAAAGACGACCTCCATAATGTCTACATTGACAAAGTCACACAAACGATTTCCGTTTAAACTCGAGGAAATGAAAGTCACTGACAAAGTCATGATAAACTGAGAACTGAGCGATCGGGCTCTTCGAATAAAAATAAACCTAACGCTATATGGCCCCGTATCCATGGCTAGCTGCGTTCCACAAGGCTCTACAAGTTCTACAATATTGACCTACCTGCAGTTGTTTAAGCCCACTGCTAAAACTATTGAACTAACTGCACCCGCTTCATCCTCTCGTTATTGGTTGCACGCATCCGGAGACGTCGATGCCGCACTCATGGGTCAGGCTGGTGTAGGTATCATTCTAAGCTCTAAGGCTGAGCCATTGTTGATTGATTAATTTCCGGTGAACAACCGTTTATGTGCAGCCCGTCTGACGACATCAGCTAAGGTTGATTCACGAGGTAGTATAAAACGCTGTTTGTTCGTGACTTCCGCTTATGCTCCCACCGACTGCAGTTCTAATGCTGTCAAGGACACATTCTATCACGAACTGAACTCGCTACTACGCAGTGCTACTACGTCAGATATTCTAGTAATTGCAGGGGATATGAACGCACAAGTAGGGCGTCTGAACTCTTCAGAAGCTCAGCTGAGTGGTAATTATGGACTTAACTCCGAACGGACTGACAACGGTGAACGTCTGCTGCAACGGTATGCAGAGTACCAGTTGTTTCTTAGTAGCACTGCTTTTAGACACAGTGGGCGCCGAAGTGCCACTTAGCGTTCTTCTATGGCTGGCCAGTGATGGACCCAACTTGACCACATAGCCATTAGTTACAGGTAACGTGGTTCCATTCAAGATTGCCACTCATACTGGAGTATCAGTGTCGACTCTGATCATGCCTTGGTACGCTGTCGTTTCTCCATGAATTTTACCGGGAGGCGCACCAAGTGTTCCCTACGATTGGCAACGGAAAAATTGTCTCAGTCCTCAGTCAGGCAAGCCTATCAAGAAGCACTGTATACCGAACTGCTGTCTTGTCCTAATGACACAGCCTCAGCGGAGTAGGATCTCGGCCGTCATGCACGACGCAGGAGCATCTGCTTGTAGCACTATCCATCGTCACCGCACCAGTCACTGGATATCCGAGAGATCGATGAACCTGTTGGAATCTAGAAGACACCTCCCGGCTGGCTCTGAACACAATGTGACCAGACGGGCTATTAGGCGTGAACTAAAGCAAAGCCTACGTGCTGTCAAGTAAGCCTGGTGGACCAGTAGGGCTCAAAAAATGGAGGAGACAGGAGTAGTAGGCAATTACCGGAAGCTCTCCCAGCTAATCCGCACCACTGGTCCCAGAAAACCAGGCGTCAATGACACAATCAGAGACAGCGCGGGTGCGCTGATACACAATAAGGAGCGCCGTATGGCTCGTTGGGCGGAACACTTTCAAGCTGAGTTCAGCTGTCCCGGTGCTCCCAGATCTCTTCCTACTCAGGTGATGCAGGACGAGCCATGGACGGTTAGTTTAGAGCCTCCGTCGGAGGCCGAGGTCCGAAACGCGATCACAGCCCTTAATCGTTTTCGTGCCGCTGGCCTGGATTCCCTCCCACCTGCACTATTTAGGGATGGAGGTGAGGTCCTCTGCAAACCACTGACCTCCTTATTCGAATGTATCTCGAAGGAAGAGGGTGTCTCGGCTAATTGGAGCGAATCGATTATAGTGACAATATGCAAGAAGGGCAGTCGCACAGACTGTTCTAACCACAGGGGTATTAGCCAAACGCCAGTTGTGACAAAATTATTGGTCTCGATTATCGTTCGTCGCCTCACTGCGAAACGGGAACCTCGGATTAGGGAAGAGCAGGCCGGTTTCCGCCCATGACGTGGCTGTATGGACCATATATTCACTTCGCGGCAAGTGCTAGAGCAGCGCCACGCATACCGCAGATCGACAATAGCTGTGTTCCTCGATTTCAAGAGTGCGTTCGATTCAGTCGATCGATCGATTCTGTTCGAAATACTTGCGCGAAAAGGTGTTCTCACGAAATATGTGAACATCCTTCGTGCTCTATACTCGAACACTACAGGCCGCGTCAGGGTCTACGGTGGCCTATCGGCTAGCTTTCCGACCACAAGTGGCGTTCGTCAGGGTTGTCCGATTTCCCTATTTTTGTTCAATTTCGTCGTAGATTCTATCATGGAGTGTTCACTTGCGGAATCTCATGATGTAGGCGTTGAAGTGCTGCCTGGTGAAAGGTTAGTTGATCTAGATTATGCGGACGATATCGTCTTGCTTTTCGACGATGCTGGGGCGGCACAACCCACCCTGAATAGCCTGTCCAGAGTGGTCCCATTATTTGGTATGCACTTCGCACCTTCGAAGTGCAGTGTTGCCGCATGACCACCAACCACTTGATGACCCCTTGACGCTTGCTAACGAGGAACTCGAGGTGGTTGATCATTTCACTTATCCTGGCAGCTGCGTCAGCAATGATGGGCGCATAGAAACTGACGTGAGCTCACGTGTTGCAAAAGCCAGAGCTGCCTTCTTGAACCTGCATCATCTTTGGCGACAGAATGGAGTTTCCCTCCGTCTGAAACGCCGGGTATACAAGGCCACAGTGAGGGCCGTTCTGCTCTATGGTAATGAGACTTGGCCCCTTCGGTCTGAAGATCTGAGGCGCCTTCAAATCCTTGACCATCGTTGTCTGCCAAGTGCTGCTGGCGTCGAATGGCACCAGCGTGTCCTTAACGATGATGTGCGTAGGCGAGTACTAGGTCGTGATAATCATGCCAACTCCCTAGAACAACAGATAGCACTGAATAAGTTACGTTGGCTCGGGCACGTGCTACGCATGCCTGGTCACCGCTTACCTAGGAGGGCGTTGTTTAGTCTGCCAGGTGTAGGGTGGCGCAAGGCCCGAGGTGGACAGAAGTTGACTTGGCAACGGGAAATGAAGTCACTGACGACCAAACTGGGTGCTGTTGGTCCGTCTCTTTTTCCGGGCTGGAATCCACTTGTGCTTAGCTCGAGACTTCACAGGACATGGCTCGCAGTCGGCACTAGGATCGTGTCTGCTGCCGTCTCCTAATTGGATTGCCTGTTTAAAGTGTGTTTGGTGCTGAGTTATCTGCGGGGTAATGGCTGATTATGACGCGTGGCAGTGAAAGCCGCAAGGAAGCTGTCTCGCCGATGTCGCCTTATCTTTGCACGATAGCCAGCTGTTTGTGACGGTATGTTGTCTACACAAAGTGTAGGCGCCTTGACCCTGAATGTTTGCTTCCGGCATCAAGGTTTTCATGTAAATATCTGTTCTCTCTTCTTATTCTTTATTTCACAGGTCATCGTGGTTGTATGGCGACAAAGCATTAGTTCAAATGGCCGATTTACTGCTGTTGATGATGATGATGTCCAGATATTTCGTGGGAACACCTTTCCGCGCAAATATTTCGAACACAGTGCATCAATCGGCCGAATGGAACGCACTCTTAAAATCGAGGAACACAGTTACTGTCAGTCTGCGATATGCTTCGCGCTGCGCTAGCACCTGCCGCAGAGTGAACATATGCTTCATACAGCCACGTCCTTAGCGGAAACCTGCGTGCTATTCCCCAACCCGAGATTCCCATTCCATAGTGAGGCGACGAACGAGAATTGAGGCTAGTAATTTTGACACATCTGATGTTAGACTAATACCCTTATGGTTAACAGTCTGTGCCACTGCCCTACTTGTATATTGGCACTATAATCGATTCGATACAATTAGCCGGGCCACATCCAGTTATGTTCGAATAGGGAGGTCAGTGCTCCGCAGATGATCTCACCACCATCCTTAGGCAATGCAGGTGAGAGGGAATCTGGGACAGTAGCACGAAAAGGATTGAAGGCTGTGATCGCGTTTCGGACCTCGGCCTCCGACGGAGGCTCTAAACTAACCGTCCATGGCTCGTCCTGCATCACCTGAGTAGGAAGAGGTCCGGGAACAGGGACCAACTGAACAGATCTTGAAAGTGTTCCACCCAGCGAGCCATACGGCACTCCTTATTGTATATCAGTGCACCCGCGCTGTCTCTGATTGTCTAACTGACGCCTGGTTTCCTGGGACCAGTGATGCGGATCAGCTGGAAGAGTTTGCGATAGTTATCTACTGCTCCAGCATCCTCCGTTTCTTGAGCCCGACTGGTTCACCAGCATTCCTTGTCAGCACGTAGGCTCCGTTTCAGTTCGCGCCTAATAGCTCGTCTGGTCACATTGTGCTCACAGCCAGCCGGGAAGTTTCTTCTAGATTCCAACAGGTTCACCGACCTCTCGGATATCCAGTGACTGGTGCGATGACGATGGATAGTGCTACTAGCAGATGCTCCTGCGTCGTGCATGACGGCCGAGATCCTACTCCGTTGAGGCTTAGTGTCATTAGGACAAGACAGCAGTTCGGTATGCAGTGCTTCTTGATAGGCTTGCCTGACCGAGGACTGAGACAATTTTTCCGTTGCCAATCGTAGGGAACACTTGGTGCGCCTCCCGGTAAAATTCATGGAGAAACGACAGCGTACCAAGGCATGATCAGAGTCGACACTGATACTCCAGTATGAGTGGCAATCTTGAATGGAACCACGTTACCTGTAACTAATGGCTATGTGGTCAAGTTGGGTCCATCACTGGCCAGCCATAGAAGGACGCTAAGTGGCACTTCGGCGCCCACTGTGTCTAAAAGCAGTGCTACTAAGAAACAACTGGTACTCTGCATACCGTTGCAGCAGACGTTCACCGTTGTCAGTCCGTTCGGAGTTAAGTCCATAATTACCACTCAGCTGAGCTTCTGAAGAGCTCAGACGCCCTACTTGTGCGTTCATATCCCCTGCAATTACTAGAATATCTGACGTAGTAGCACTGCGTAGTAGCGAGTTCAGTTCGTGATAGAATGTGTCCTTGACAGCATTAGAACTGCAGTCGGTGGGAGCATAAGCGGAAGTCACGAACAAACAGCGTTTTCTACTACCTCGTGAATCAACCTTAGCTGATGTCGTCAGACGGGCTGCACATAAACGGTTGTTCACCGGAAACTAATCAACCAACAATGGCTCAGCCTTAGAGCTTAGAATGATACCTACACCAGCTTGACCCATGAGTGCGGCATCGACGTCTCCGGATGCGTGCAACCAATAACGAGAGGATGAGGCGGGTGCAGTCAATTCAATAACCCCGTTTGGATCATTGATCCTAGTTTCGGACGCGCAACACACATCAATACCCAGTGTGTCCATGGTGTGTGCGAGTGCGGCCTGTTGGCCTTTTTGTCTTAGAGTGCGAACGTTGAATGTCGCCATGGAAACGCGATAGTGTGGCCTTATAAGGGACGTTTGCCGATAGGTGCGGGGGGATGATGGCTGCAGATGGTTCTACTCCAGTGGCACTTCGATTGCTGTCAATTAAGTTAGGAATTATAGAAGGAAGGTGAGTAATGGGGGTCGGGATGGGAGTAAGAGAAAAAGGTGGAAAAGAAGGAAGGTAGGCGCCAGCAGTAACATGTTTTCGCTTATCTGCCCTGCTGTATGCAACAGATAAGGCGACGATTGATGCAGGATGAAGTTTATGTTTGAAGAAAGTCATGGTTGTATGTGGGCTTAGATACTGCCAGAGCGCGCAGGCCTAGACGGGAGGACGAATAGTGTCCTGGACATCTTACTGCTCTATACTTGAACGTTTCAGGCCGTCCCATGGTCTACAGTAACCTGTCGGATAGCTTCCCGACAACCAGTAGCGTTCGCCATGGTTGTCCAATTTCCCCGTTCTTGTTCAATTTCGTCATGGACTTTATCATGGAGTATTCCTCTACGGAATCTCACCATGTAGGCGTTGAGGTCCTACCTTTTGAGAGGTTAGTTGATCTTGATTATGCGGACAATATCTTCTTGCTTTTTGACGATGTTGGGGTGGCCCAATCAACCCTGAAGAGCCTCTCTAGATTGGTCCCATTATTTGGTTTACGCTCCGCACCTTCAAAGTGCAAAGTTGCTACAGGGCCACCAGTCAATTGATGACCCTTGACTCTTGCTACCAAGGAACTCGAGGTGGTTGGTCGATTCACTTACCTTGGCAACTGCATCAGCACACACACTTTACACGTTAGTTAGATGTGGGAAACACCTCAGCTACTGTGCCGCAATACATAAAAGAAAAGGGAATAAAACGCAACAGGTGCAAGCCAACTGAGCTATCGGTAACTGATGGGCATCGTTCCGGTAAGCTACCTACCGGCTACTATGTAGCAGAAAAATAATTTACTATGCAAAGTTATATGCTAAATAATGAGATCGTGGTTGGATTAGAGGCTAAGAGGGATGGGGTGGAACAATTAAACACAGCACGAGCGCCAAGAAGATCGGCTCCTAGCCATATCAACTAGTGTATCCAGTCAAACGTGTTCATCGTCTTTCGGACCCCAACCATGGAACCGAGATGCTCCAGCTGAGGCCGGCTTCGAAGTAAGGGCCTTCGTTTCTCTCGACCAAGACATCACCTGGCCACCTCTCCTCTTCTTCCATCCACACCCCCGCCACGCAAACAACGCACTTTGCCGGAGTCGGTAGGCTGGCATGCGTAACAAGTGGCCCAACCATCGGAGGCTGGAGCCTGCATCAGCAACGATAAGTGCATGGAAACTGAAGTCACTTTACGTATTGCAGAAGCCAGAACTGCCTTCTTGACCCTGCGGTATCTTTGGCGTCCGAGGGGTGTTTCCCTTCGTCTCAACGGTCGTGTATACAAGGCTTCAGTGAGGGCCGTTCTGCTCTATGGGAGTAAGCCCGCCCCTTCGGTCTGAAGATCTGGGGCGCCTTCAAATCCTTGACCATCGTTGTCTGCCAAGTGCTGCTGGCGTCGAATGGCACCAGCGTGTCCTTAACGATGATGTGCGTAGGCGAGTACTAGGTCGTGATAATCATGCTAGCTCCCTAGAACAACAGATAGCACTGAATAAGTTGCGTTGGCTTGAGCACGTGCTACGTATGCCTGGTCACCGCTTACCTAGGAGGGCGTTGTTTAGTCTGCCAGGTGTAGGGTGGCGCAAGGCCCGAGGTGGACAGAAGTTGACTTGGCAACGGGAAATGAAGTCACTGACGACCAAACTGGGTGCTGTTGGTCCGTCTCTTTTTCCGGGCTGGAATCCACTTGTGCTTAGCTCGAGACTTCACAGGACATGGCTCGCAGTCGGCACTAGGATCGTGTCTGCTGCCGTCTCCTAATTGGATTGCCTGTTTAAAGTGTGTTTGGTGCTGAGTTATCTGCGGGGTAATGGCTGATTATGATGCGTGGCAGTGAAAGCCGCAAGGAAGCTGTCTCGCCGATGTCGCCTTATCTTTGCACGATAGCCAGCTGTTTGTGACGGTATGTTGTCTACACAAAGTGTAGGCGCCTTGACCCTGAATGTTTGCTTCTGGCATCAAGGTTTCTTACTCCCATCCCGGCCCCATTACTAACCTTCCTTCTATAATTCCCAGCTTAATTGACAGCAACCGACGTGCTACTGGAGTAGAACCATCTGTAGCCACCATCCCACAGCACCTATCGGATGCCTATCGGCAAAAGTTCCTTATAAGGCCACGCTGTCCCGTTACCATGGCGACATTCAACGTCCGCACTCTAAGACAAACAGGTCAGCAGGCTGCACTCGCACGCACCTTAGACACACTGGGTGTTGATGTGTGTTGTATGTCCGAAACTAGGATTAATGACCCTAACGGGGTTATTGAATTGACTGCACCCGGCTTATCCTCTCGTTATTGGTTGCACGCATCCGGAGACGCCGATGCGGCACTCACGGGTCAAGCTGGTGTAGGTATCATTCTCAGCTCCAAGGCTGAGTCATCGTTGGTTGATTGGATTCCGGTGAACAGCCGTTTATGTGCAGCCCGTTTGACTACATCAGCTAAGGTGAATTCGCGAAGTAAAACAAAACGCTGTTTGTTTGTGATTTCTGCTTATGCTCCCACGGACTGCAGTTCTAATGCAGTCAAGGACACTTTCTATCACGAACTGAACACGCTGCTACGCAGTGCTACTAGTTCAGATATTGTAGTACTTGCAGGGGATATGAACGCACAAGTAGGGCGTCTGAGCTCTTCAGAAGCTCAGCTGGGTGGTAAGTATGGACTTAACGCCGAACGGACTGACAACGGCGAGCGTCTGCTGCAACTGTGTGCGGAGCACCAGTTGTTTCTTAGTAGCACTGCTTTTAGACACAGTGGGCGTTGAAGTGCCACTTGGCGTCCACCTGTAGCTGGTCAGCGATGGACCCAACTTGACCACATAGCCATAAGTTACAGGTGGCGCGGTTCCATTCTGGATTGCCGCTCATACTGGAGTACCTGTGTCGACTCTGACCATGCCTTGGTGCGCTGTCGTTTCTCCATGAACTTTACCGGAAGGCGCACAAAGCGTCTCCCCCGATTGGCAACGGAGAAATTGTCCCAGCCCTCTGTCAGGCAAGCCTATCAAGAAGCACTGCATAGCGAACTCTCGCTGTCTTGCCCTAATGACACTGAACTTCAGTGGAATAGGATCTCGGCCGCTATGCACGACGCAGGAGCATCTGCTTGTGGCACTATCAGTCGTCATCGCACCAGTCACTGGATATCCGAGAGGTCCGTGAACCTTTTGGAAGCTAGAAGGCACCTCCCGGCTGGTTCTGAACACAATGTGACCAGACGGGCTATTAGGCGTGAACTAAAGCGGAGCCTACGTGCTGACAAGGAAGCCTGGTGGACCAGTCGGGCTCAAGAAATGGATGAGGCAGGAGCAGTAGGCAATTACCGGAAGCTCTTCCAGCTAATCCGCACCACTGGTCCGAGGAAACCAGGCGTCAGTGAGACAATCAGGGACAGCGCGGGTGCGCTGATACACAATAATGAGCGCCGTATGGCTCGTTGGGCTGAGCACTTTGAACATCAGTTCAGCTGTCCCGGTGCTCCCGGACCTCTTCCTACTCAGGTGATGCAGGACGAGCCATGGACGGTTAGTTTAGAGCCTCCGTCGGAGGCCGAGGTCCGAAACGCGATCACAGCCCTCAATCGTTTTCGTGCCGCTGGCCCGGATTCCCTACCACCTGCACTATTTAAGGATGGAGGTGAGGTCCTCTGCAAAGCACTGACCTCCCTATTCGAACGTATCTGGAACGAAGAGAGTGTGCCGGCTAATTGGAGCGAATCGATTATAGTGGCAATATACAAAAAGGGCAGTCGCACAGACTGTGCGAACCACAGGGGTATTAGCCTAACGCCAGTTGTGACAAAATTACTGGCCTCGATTATCGTTCGTCGTCTCACTGCAGAACGGGAATCTCGGATTAGAGAAGAGCAGGCCGGTTTTCGCCCAGGACGTGGCTGTATAGACCATATATTTACTTTGCGGCAGGTGCTAGAGCAGCGCGACGCATACCGCAGACCGACAATAGCTGTGTTCCTCGATTTCAAGAGTGCGTTCGATTCGGTCGATCGATCGATTCTGTTCGAAATACTTGCGCGAAAAGGTGTTCCCACGAAATATGTGAACATCCTTCGTGCTCTATACTCGAACACTAGAGGCCGCGTCAGGGTCTACGGTGCCCTATCGGATAGCTTTTCGACTACAAGTGGCGTTCGACAGGGTTGTCCGATTTCCCCATTTTTGTTCAATTTCGTCGTGGATTCTATCATGGAGTGTTCCCTTGCGGAATCTCACGATGTAGGTGTTGAAGTGCTGCCTGGTGAACGGTTAGTTGATCTAGATTATGCGGACGATATCGTCTTGCTTTTCGACAATGTTGAGGCGGCACAATCAACCCTGAATAGTCTATCCAGAGTGGTCCCATTATTTGGTATGCACTTCGCACCTTTAAAGTGCAAAGTGTTGCTGCAGGACCACCAGCCACTCGATGACCCCTTGACGCTTGCTAACGAGGAACTCGAGATGGTTGATCAATTCAATTATCTTGGCAGCTGCATCAGCAATGATGGGCGCATAGAAACTGACGTGAGCTCACGCATTGCAAAGTCCAGAGCTGCCTTCTTGAACCTGCGTCATCTTTGGCGACAGAAGGGAGTTTCCCTCCGTCTGAAAGGCCGTGTATACAAGGCCACAGTGAGGGCCGTTCTGCTTTATGGTAGTGAGACTTGGCCCCTTCGGTCTGAAGATCTGAGGCGCCTTCAAGTCTTTGATCATCGTTGTTTGCGAAGCATTGCTGGTGTCGGATGGCACCAGCGTGTCCGCAACGATGATGTGCGTAGGCGAGTACTAGGTGGTGATGATCATGCTAGCTCGCTAGAACAACAGATAGCACTGAATAAGTTACGTTGGCTCGGGCACGTGCTACGCATGCCTGGTCACCGCTTACCTAGGAGGGCCTTGTTCAGTCTACCAGGTGTCGGATGGCGCAAGGCTCGAGGTGGACAGAAGTTGACTTGGCAACGGGAAATGAAGTCACTGACGACCAAACTGGGTGCCGTTGGTCCGTCTCGCCTTCCGGGTTGGAGCCCACGTGACTCACCTTGTGCTTGGCTCGAGACTTTACAGGACATGGCTCGCAACCGACACCAGTGGCGCGTCTGCTGCCGTCTCCTAATTGGATTGTCTGTTTAAAGTGTGTTTGGTGCTGAGTTATCTGCGGGGTAATGGCTGATTATGACGCGTGGCAGTGAAAGCCGCAAGAAAGCTGTCTCGCCGATGCCGCCTTATCTTTGCACGATAGCCAGCTGTTTGTGACGGAATGTTGTTAACACAAGGTGTAGGCGCCTTGACCCTGAATGTTTGCTTAGGGCATTAAGGTTTTCAGGTAAGTCCCCCTTCTCTCCCTCTTCTTATTCTTTATTTCATAGGTCCTCATGGTTGTATGGCAGCGAAGCATCAGTTCAAATGGCTGATGTACTGCTGTTGATGATGATGATGCATCAAGGTTTTCATGTAAATATCCGTTCTCTCTTCTTATTCTTTATTTCATAGGTCGTCATGGTTGTATGGCGACAAGGCATTAGTTCAAATGGCCGATGTACTGCTGTTGATGATGGTGATGTCCCATTGTATGCCAACGCAAAAGCTGAGCTCTTGCGGTGTAGCTGGTGACCCCTTCATCTGGTATCCGTATTTTAATAGAGAAGAAAGCAACGTGTATGCGTGGGTCGCAACCAATCATTTTAGCTAGTTGTTTTCAGTGGCGTCTCACAAGCTAGGTCATTGGACCGATGCTACTCTTCATCTATGCAAATGATCTCCCTGGGAGGTTAAGGGATCATCGCAATTAATAGCCAAAAGCTGTGCACCATTGTGGAGGCTTTTTTGTTCCTGCATAGACTCTCGGACTGGCCTGTTTCGCGGAAACTACCCATACACCAGGCAAATCATTCCGATCCTTGTATCGAAACAGCTTTTCCATGTTCCTGCTACGTGCTCGGCAGGGTCGGACTCTTCGTCCTTTCAAGCTACGTCAACCTAGGCATCGTCTACTCCTAGATTTTACACGCGAATAACAACTGAAAGAAAACCGCAAGTAGTGGCTTTTGTATGTTAAGGTTGATACACCATAATTTCGGAATTTTGCCGACTGATGCAACTGCAAGGTTGCGTACAGGCCTGCCTCGTCCGTTACAAAATGTAGCTCCAGAGGGTTTTACGAATGAACGCTAATTTACTTGGTAGGTTACAAAGACAGGTGTACCGCGAGCACCTGCTTAGTTTAGAGATGCATTTAATACACACCCAAATGCCTCAAGTACCTGGCCCTCATTTCTCGTATTTTAACTAAAATGATTTATCTGGGGTTATTTTTTTAGTCCAGCCAGGTTGTCTGGCCTCCACATTCATCCCATGAAGCTGCACAAGCGGCTCTCCGACCGAATTTGAGCGGGAACTAGGTCATTGCTTCGAGTTATTGAGAGATGGATTTCACTTCCAGGAAATGTTAAGGAACTTCGATAAATTTTTTGTACGCCTATTATACGCTCCTAAATAACAAGACGAAGCATTTCCCTTCTGACCATATCCACCACCACACTTTAATTTCATTTTCAATGCTTCTCTTCATTCATTTGTATTACCCTTCTTTCACTAACGACAGCCGAGGCGATCGCTATTCGCCCCCATAATCCAGACCTGTTCGCACAAAAGTAACTCGTTTAAGCGTTCCAACTGCCGTGACCATGATCATTCTCGTCTAACACCGATGCTTGTACCATATTCCACATGTAGCGCCATCACATGACCATCATGAATAGATTTCGTTTCGTTGAATTACCATGTTTAAATATCCTCGTCATCTGTTGTGGGGTACAAGCCCGATGAGAGCCACCAAGAAAAAGCTTGTTCGCTTAACTTTTGGTTCTGATACACAACACACACAAGACGCTTGGAGCGATGGGCCAAGCATTCTAAGAAGTAGTTTAATCAGCCAGTTACCATCTTCCTGATCGGCCATTTACCGCCCTTCCTGGGTTGTCCCCTTGGATCCACCCTCACTCGCGAAAGTCGAACGTAAGGTCAGACTATTGAAATTAAATAAGGCCGCAAGAGCCGATAAACTTCATGTAGACCTCTTCATACTCTAGGGACTTAGTATTTTGGATGATTTGCGTTACTTACTTGTAAAGCTGTGGGAACAGGAGACTGGCCCAATCGACTGAAACCGCTCCATTATAATTCCAGTTTTCAAAGGAGGCTCATGTCCTGAATGCAGAAATCATAGAAGAAACTATCTCTCAGTTGCCTCTGTTCTACTCTCAAGACTGGTATCCGTAAAAGCCAGACTCCCGAGGCACAAGCCGGGTTTCGTTGAAATCGAGGCTGCATTAACCACATCTTCACCTTACCACAATTGTTTGACCGCCGTCACATATATTGGCAGCCTACTGTTGTATCACTCGCCGTCACAAGTGTTTCAGGTTGACAAACGCTGAGCGAGCTTGGGCGATGCGGGGGCGACCTTTGCAATATTACCACCAGCAGACACGCAGCTTTCCGGATAGATAAATCTGTCTACTAGTTCAAGCTGTGTGCAATCAAGGATGAGCACGGGAACGGACGAGTGTCAATCCTGAAGTAACACTTTACACTTCGACGGGTCAATGCACATGCCGTATCCGGATGCCTCAATCGCCATACGATTTGGAATGGTTTGCGTACTCTGCGAGGTCTCACCCAGTAACGCGATGTCATCGGCATGATCTAAGTCGGTTGTTCGCTTGTCCGGTATTCGCTATAGACCAAACTTTTGTTAATCTTCCAGATTTCTCGATAGAACGTCTTCTATCGCGAAATTGAAGATGAACGATAACGCAGGGTAGTCTTGTCGTGCACCGCTTTTGACAGCGAGGGACGGTAACAAGTTATCATCGGCTCGCAATCTGTCTGAGATGCGAAGGTATAGTGCGCGTCGGATAAGCGTGTATTTTTCTGAGACTCCTTCTTTAGCAAGCAACGCCATAGCGCCGGTCGATTGACCGAGTCCATTGCAGCACGAATGCCTAGGAGTGCAACGATGGTTGGCCTCTGGTAGAGATGACGGTGTTTGAGGATCTGGGGGGACCATGATCCGCTCACCCGCGGCCAGGTCAGAAGGCAGATTGTTCTTCCTGATACTGGGATTCACGAATCGGAGATAGTCTGTGGAGTGGAGTGGAGTGGATATCAATAGCTTGGAGACAGACGAAATGGAACTGATCCCCGCGTGGTTGGTGCATGCAGTGCGAGTACCCCTCTTAAAAATCGGGGAATTACTGACTCATTCTAGGAAGAAGGCACCTTTTCTTCAATCCAGATTTTGGAGATTTATGTGGTTGGATGGCTGATGATGACCGCGCCTCTATATTCGAACAACTCCATTGGAAGTCCATTTAAGCCAGAAGCTGAGTTGTTTCAAGGGTCGGATCTCAAGACAAATTTCTGCTTCGCTGGGTAAATCAAGTGTGACTACCCATGGCGGGCAGCTGCATTTGCTGAACATACAAATGAGGACCAACAGAACTGGGAATGAAAATGATCGGCTCATCGATCCAAACGTCTCTGTAGGTTGGCAATCGGCGAACCATCCGCTTCACTAAACTTTCTGTGGCCAGTTGATCGAATGAGCTGGAAGAGATTGCCCTTTTTCCACCGAGCGCAGCAGCTTACATTTCCAAGGCACTCTGAAACCACTAGACCTTACCATCACTGCGTAGACTTTATTTGAGCTGCCGACTGACAGAACGGCACAGTTCGTTACCATTAGACTCCGCTGGGATATTTCTGCGGCGACCAAATAGATTCAGGGAGCGCGTAGAGATCCAAGCATTCATAGGGCGCTGATTAAGACCACAGAGTAATTGCCTGGAAGAGATCCTGGTTCTATGCACAAACGTCCAGTGTTCATCAGTATCTTGTGGGGGGGGGGGTCGCAGTTGAGCGCATTGGCCAGGAAAGATTGATAGCTCTGCTGAACTGAGAGAGTGGTTAGTTTATTTATAGCTACCTAACAGTGTTTCGTTTTCGGGGACACTCCGAAACTCCTGCAGATGTCCGCACGGTCAAGAGCGTGGTCTGAGTCAACAACTATGGACCAGATTGATCTGCAATTCTTTACACTACGTTCAGCAAGCGTTGTGCGCAACCAAAGATTAGCAGAGATAGAGTGGCGTGCAAATCCGCTTTGGTCATGTTTCTTATGTCTAAGTGAACGAGCGGAAGTGCTTCTTGTCGGGATGTGTTAGATTGTCGAGAACAGATGCTTCGTGTTGTCGGTGGGACTTTTCTACCATCCCCTTAGCTGTGTGGTTGGTATACGTTGTTTCGGATGTGCCGGCAACCCAATACGTTAGGCACTTTGCTTAATAATCTGTCAAAGTGTGGTCCTCGGTCGGTAATGAGTACGGTAGGGCAACCAAATTGAGCTACATGTTGCTCTAGAAAAGTGCGTGCGACTGTTTCTGATGAGCAGTCAGCAGTCGGGATTTTTTCTAGCTAACGTTTAAACCTGTCGACACAGCTGAGAGGGGTACACGTGAACTTTGCATGGTGGCAAAGATCAGACCAAGTCGACGTGGATGTGCGCAAAACAAGAGTTCGAAGCAGGAAAAATACTAAGTGGGCTTCTGGTGTGCCTGTACACCTTGGCGCCCGAGCCTAAATCGCGACTGACAATCCAAACAACACGTTCGACTACCAACTTCTCGGAAGCACGTATGCCGGGATAAGACGGATTTAGTAGCCTATAAAGGCGAGTCGACGCATTGTTGTAGGAACTATGGGGCTAGGAAAAGTTTGTGCGACATCACAAAGGATAGCTTCTTCAAATGAAATCAGCGAAACTTTTCGTATTTTAAAATAGGTGTTGCGTCGAGGCTTGTCTATAGCTGGATCAAGTTGTTGGGCGGTAGCCATGGCGGATAAATTGATTCCCGGTGCTAAACCGATCTGGTAAATTCGTAAAAGAATATCTGCGGCGGGCTTAAGAAACGCCTGATAAATGTCGTACGTCTGTCCCAAACTGAGAGACGTAGTCCAGGTGTTTGGTTTCTCGCGGAGAATACTCCTCTGCTGGGCCATTGATTGCGTGAATCAATGGCTTGTGATCAGTGAGGACCAAGGTGTCGACAATCGAGTTACTAACAAAATTGTCAGGTACTTGGGTATATAGTGAGTAGTTCCCTACCAGTGTTGCTGTCACGCAATTCGGCAAGCTGTAAACGTTATGAAAAGGAAGATAAAGGTATCCACCGTTCGTCGATGAGCTGTTGAAGAGCTGCACCCATGTTGCGTGATGAAGATGTTCATTTTCAGAGGAGCTGGCGATAAGAACGTCGTCTACATAGGGGTAAGTTCTTTCAAGTTTTATTTCTACCTCGTGAATAAGACGCTGAAAACTTTGAATAACGTTACTTAGGTCAGAAAGCATTCTGAGATACTCGAATGGATCAAACGGTGTAGCGACTGCTGTTTTAGCGATTTCGTTTGGTGCTATTGGTGTTTAGTACTAGATGCGAACTGTATCTACCTAAAAATTGACTTATCAATTAAAACTAAGGATAAGATAGCACTGAGTAAGTTGCGTTGGCTCGGGCACGTGCTACGTATGCCTGGTCACCGCTTACCTAAGAGGGCGTTGCTTAGTCTGCCAGGTGTAGGGTGGCGCAAGGCCCGAGGTGGACAGAAGTTGACTTGGCAACGGGAAATGAAGTCACTGACGACCAAACTGGGTGCCGTTGGTCCGTCTCGCCTTCCGGGCTGAAGTCCACGTGACTCACCTTGTGCTTGGCTCGAGACTTTACAGGACATGGCTCGCAACCGACACCAGTGGCGCGTCTGCTGCCGTCTCCTAATCGGATTGCCTGTTTAAAGTGTGTTTGGTGCTGAGTTATCTGCGGGGTAATGGCTGATTATGATGCGTGGCAGTGAAAGCCGCAAGGAAGCTGTCACGCCGATGCGTCAAGTGTTGGAGCACCGCCATGTTTATTGGCGACCCACCGTTGTCGTGTTTCTTGACATAAAAGATGCCTTCGACTCAGTCGATCGATGTGCCCTTTGGGACTGTCTGCTGAGGAAAGGTGTGCCTGATAAATATGTAAACATTATCAAAGCGCTGTACGCACATAATTCGGGCAGGGTGAGGGTTTATGGCAAACTCTCGCCACCCTTCAGTATCACCAGCGGTGTGAGACAAGGATGCGCGCTGTCACCTTTCCTCTTCAACTTCGCTATTGATGAAGTTATGGAAACAGCCTTTGCTGGACACGAGCTAGAAGGTGTGGAGCTACTTCCTGGTGAGCGACTTCTTGACTTTGAATATGCGGACGATATTGCCCTAATCTGTGACAGCTCCCAAACATGCCAAACAGCACTGGACCGATTAGCACTGGCTGTCAATCGTTTTGAGCTATGCTTTGCTCCATCGAAATGCAAGGTACTTCTCCAAGATTGGCAGGAACCCAACCCTGCGCTAACGCTTGGTGATGATCTGCTAGAAGTCGTTCAGGGACTCAAGTACCTGGGCAGCTATATTAGCACCAGTGGGATTGAAGATGAGGTTTCGAACCTTATAGCAAAAGCTCGAGGTGCTTTTGCCAATCTCCGCCACCTGTGGCACAGACGCGACATTACTCTCGCCCTCAAGGGCAGAGTTTACAACGCAGCCGTCCGTTCAACTCTCCTATACGGCTGTGAAACCTGGCCCATCAGGTCGACAGACTTGAAGAGGCTCGTCACATTCGATCATCGCTGCCTTCGCAGCTTAGCTCATGTCTGGTGGGAACACCGCGTGAGCAATGAGTGTGTTCGACGTCGCTTATTAGGTGCAGGAAGAGCGAGTGAACCGCTCAGCACCATTATATCACGCGCCAGGCTCCGATGGCTGGGCCACGTGTTGTGCATGCCAGCACACCGACTCCCGCGAAATGCATTGTTTGCGCGTTCTGGGTGCGGTTGGAAGAGGAGGAGGGGAGGCCAAGTGATGACTTGGTCGAGAGAAATGAAAACCCTCACTTCGAAGTTGGCGTCGGTTGGTGCATCCCGACTGCCTGGTTGGGGTCCTAAGGACGGTGAACACGTTTGGTTGGACACACTTGCTGATATGGCTTGGAGCCGACCCCAATGGTGTTTGTGTTGTGAGTTCCTTTGCCCATTCCCCTCCTGTTTAGCATCCCCATCCAATCACGATCTAACTTGCTAGGCGCAATATAACTCTCTTTTACGGCAGCCAGCTGTTAGCTCTCCGGAACGATGTCCATCCGTTACTGGGGTCTCAGCGGGCGTGCCACTGTTTTTTTCTTTTCTTATCTTTTGTATTGCGGCACAATAGCTGAGGTGTTTTCCACCTTCAGCTAACGTGTAATGATGATGATGATGATGTATGTTGTCTACACAAGGTGTAGGCGCCTTGAACCTGAATGTTTGCTTAGGGCATTAAGGTTTTCAGGTATGCCCCCCTTCTCTCCCTCTTATTATTTATTTCATAGGTCGTCATGGTTGTATGGCAGCGAAGCATCAGTTCAAATGGCTGATGCACTGCTGTTGATGATGATGTTGAGGATAAGTCGGATGTCTGCGGGATTAGGTACTGGGCGGTAACATGTGGAGTGCTCTGTAGTCCCCACAGGGACGCCAGTCACCGGATTTTTTTGGCATCATTTACACTGGTGCATTATTCCCAGTTGAACCATTTGCTCAAATTCTGTCTTTACTTCTTTGAGTTTTTCCGGGGCTAGCTTACTAGTGCAGGGCGAAACAGGTGGAACCCTCATTTGAGCCATGGAGTATGACGCTGACATCGGCTCCGGTATCTTTTTGGGAGCTTGGTACCAGAAGTTGAATCCCTAACGCGGTCGATGTGACTTTAGTGTTGGTCGGTCGCGACTGTCGCCATTGCGAACAGGCCGAGTAGTTTTTCTGCTTCTCGACGAAGGTGGAGGACTTGGGGCATTCGCGAGCTGCGTCACCAAAACGTTGGTGATTCCAACAGCAAGCTGGTCTCCTACTGGATTTAGAACGTCTTGAGGGCGACTTCGACCGCCTGGGATGACGACAGTTCACAGTGAGCTGCTAGACTTGGCGACTAAGTA
This sequence comes from Dicrocoelium dendriticum, assembly GCA_944474145.2. Lineage (NCBI taxonomy): Eukaryota > Metazoa > Platyhelminthes > Trematoda > Plagiorchiida > Dicrocoeliidae > Dicrocoelium > Dicrocoelium dendriticum. The sequence continues at coordinate 61,912,176 of OX104066.1, forward strand.
TCGCAACTTGTGTTTGCAGGGATTCTACCGTCGACCAAGCCGGTGATAGAACTGCCACAAGACGCGACGGCATTGACCTTATTGGTGTTGGCTTGTGGCTGGGATTATTCGAGGATTCGGTCTGCCAAATCAGCTAGTTAGGTGAGCGAAACTGAACTCACGATGGCAAAAATCGCTTGCGTGTTTTCCGTTAGTCTTCGTAGCCATAGTTCGTGAAGCAGTCTCGTCCATAGTCTATGGACCAAGGAGCCATTGCATCTCTCGTCGAGTTGAGAGCACTTTGTCGCCTAACTACGGATCTTTGAAAAGCTGCTGCAGGTGGACGTCTTAAGAGCGCAAGATGCGCTTAATCGTGACCTCCGTAAGGGCCACATGGCAGTTTTCTGTCTGAGAAAAGACGATGACATGAACCTGCGTAGATATCTCCTTGGGGAAATATGACATGCTTGCTACACTTAGCGTAGTCAGAAGTAATTCTGTGCTTATAAAATTTAGCCTGCAGATGAGCGAGCCACGAAAGTTAATCCATGACCCAACGACGTATGACAGATACGACACCAGCGAGAGCCACATCTTTATGGTCTACAAAGTCCATGATAAAATGGGCACAAATGATTCTACCTAGGCAAAAAATAAAGGGGAAAAATAGAAAAACTTTGCACAGAGCTACCAATGCTAAATCCCGGAACTCCTATGGGAGTATCATGAAACCATTTTGAACACAACGTGTCATGGAGATGAAGGGACCTTCCTCTTCATGCAGCTTCGTAAACATTTCCCTCTGATCCGGTCCACTTACTGCAAGAAGTTAACTATAAGCGAAGTGCTGTATGAGACCATTGGTGAATTGATCCACCATCGTCAACCTCGGTGTGTATATTTGGTGGAGCACATTGCACAGCAGTTCAACTAACCCTTACTGCTCTCAATTTCCTATTCTTTTGTCCAAGTGATCCACAGTATGTAAGCACCTCAACATCATCCGAAACTTAGCTTTCCAGGGAACCGCTTGTTCTGGAGTGTTCCAAGCTTTCTGACCGGACGACCTGCCTGCTCTTTTCAGATTTGGAGACCCGTTTTTTTGTGAATTAACTTCCTTCTTCCAAGAGAATTGGACTACATAATATTCCAGTGACAATAACAGAATCCGAATTTAAAAGTTCCGATCGCATATCTATGCACTAAAAGCGTCAACTGCGTTAAATTCTGATCGCCGTTACTTACAGAACATTGCTCGTATCGAGTGGTACAACCACATGTACGACGGCGAGGCGCACAGTTGAAGGCTAAGCAGTAGTGGTCGGGTCGGCTCATTGGATCAACAAATGCAATCAAACAATTTTCGTCAGTTTAGGCATATGTTGCAAGTTCCAACTCATCGCCCTGCGAGTTGGGCATTGTTCATCGGATAATGATGCCGCAAAGGGTGAAACATTGAGTCACTACCACCCGTCTTAGGTACTTTTGATTTGTTTCGATTTACTGACTGAGGTCTTTGCGACCTCCATCTCGTGCTTGACTCGAAATACCTCGGACATTACGCATGACAGTCACCGGTGACATGTCTGTGATCTCCGAGTTGGACTATGTTGTTTGGTACCGTTGTATGTGATATAAGTGCCCCATGCTGAGGCTGATGTTGCATTCTTGATGCTACTTCACCGTAGTTGAGCTAAACCACCTTACACATAAACTAGGTCTTTTTAAGCTGGATAAATTTCAATCTACTTTATTTGGTTTGTTCTGCCTACCTGAATAATCTTCTTTTAACTGGCCACGTTGCTTACGCTAATTGCGCTTATCTTCGGTGACTTTTTGCGTTTGCAGCATTCTCAAGTAACTTATGGACATTTCTTACTTATTACGTATTCGTTCTGATCAACTTACTTCATATGGTAATTTAGCGCAGAGTTATGCCACCGTATCTGTATGCATAAGTGGATTTATTTTATCTCGTCATTTCCAGTGAATGGCTGTTGCTTGATATCCCCGGTGTGGCTGCGCTTGATGTGCATGTTGACAAGGTGCCTACCTGTCTATTACCCACTATCTCGTTCATACTGGCTCCAGGAGACAGTTGGTCGTTAATGAAGGGGACGAGGCGCACGGTCCTTGTGGTCGTGCTAGGCTCGAAGAGCTGTTCCATGCACTCAGTGTGGAGCGGACTACGGTCCAGCCACCGCGTTGTGTGCGCTTGATTCCCCAAATACAGCGTGCTTGTGTTTGCCTGTGAAGGAGTGTGGGCCGGCTCCGTTGATGAAACGTGGTTCCCATCCGCATGCCTCCCGGTCTTATTCCTTCGAGTTTACACTGGATATGGGGTGTGTGGTTGGAGCTGTGGGTGGTGCAGTGCAAGCCACCCATGGTTCCTCTGTAGGCGCAGGCGTCCTGTGGTAGGTCACAGTGACAGGCAAATCCGAAACCGGATGCTGCCAACCATGTGATATAAAGCTGCTCACGACTGATGCTTCGGACCGCTCATCAGTCTGTTAAGTGTATCACTCAAAATACCCACTGGCATGATTTATTGAATCTGGAAAGTGTGGAAATACTTGCGGCAGATTAACATTCAGTCTCGGCGCAACGGATCCTCAGTCAAGTCATCTACTTTGCTTCGGTCAAGCTAGTTACAGCCTTAAAGCTCCATCCTTATTTTTCACGCACTAACCTGAATGAACTAGCGAACTCGCTTGTCGTTTTCATAGGACATTCGAGGCGATTATAACGCATTCGATTTCATTCGTCCACTAGTGCTAGTTGTCGTTACAATCCATATTACTTTTGCATCTTTGGTGATGAACACAAATGAGTATCAGGTAACTTCTTAGTTTCGCACTTCACATAAGTCGAGTTTGTCACGCTGCTGATCGCTAAAAGACATGGTACAGGGTTTCTTCTCATCCTTAGCCCAGTACTCCCATGTTTTCGAGTATGTTCCGGCCTCGGGAAAATTGCTCCTGTGAATTCTCAATATTTTTGATATATTCTCTGATCAAGCGAGTGACGAGCCACGCGGACAATATTGTCCTGTAATAAACTGCAACACAATAAATTTTTAGATTATTGTTTCGACGTCTCGCTCGTTTTAACTTCAGGGCACCACCATGAACCGCGCTTATCCTTGATGGAAGACCGGAGGACTTTCGATACTCTCGAATAACCATTTCATCCCCGATGCTGTTAAATTGATTTTGATAAAACCAATATTTTCCCTAGATAGATTGGTCTAGTTTGAATCAGACACAGCTAATCGTTAAATAACTTTCATAGCTAGTAATTTGGTGTTGCCCGCTCGAAAACACTGAACTCCTATGACGCGTTTCGATCTCGTCATCGAACCCGGGACCATTAGGACGTTAGTAGTGACCGATATCCCTAAGCCACCGGGTCACGACGAGCAACGCTTGGCACATCATTTAATGAGTGATCTTGAAACTCATTTTGTAGTACACGTGTGGATAGATTTCTATCTGCTTCAGCTGTGGTTCTCGTGATTGAAGACCAAGGTTCACTTCAATGAGAATCGCGGTCAACACTGAGATTGCGTGTCGAAATCCATCCACACAACGTATACTACAAAACGACTCAGGATCGAGTTTTCATAGGTATTTAGGCTTGTCGATTGGTGAATGGTTGGTATAGTGTCCCCAACTTACCTTTTGAATCTGCGTAGATGCGCACGGTATCCTTGGTCTACACACGACTAGGAGTGGTCACGTGACAATGAAGCGCGTCACGGCGTACTGCTGATGTTTGTCTTTTACTCGTTTAACTATGCTTCGATGACCTTCCAAATAAGTCACATCACTTGAATGCGGCCTAGTTCTCCATCGGCTTTGTTGCTTAACTTGTGCCTGTTCTTTTCTTACGAGCAACGCCGAAAATACCTCTGATGCTTATGTGGCCTGGATGACCAAACTGGTATTGCACGCAGTGTCGGGCAAACGATATCTATCTAACTTTCCACCCCAGTTCTCGAACTGATAGGAGTTTACTCCAAATTAACTCATTCTAACTTGTGGTTGCTTGTCGCAGTCCAGAAGTAATAGGGGTTCTAATATCTTACAACGCGTTTTCGACTGCTGTAGCAAGCGTCGCACGCGGAACTTAGTGGCCTGGAGTCACCCACATTTAACCGCCACCTTGATCCGGTTTTTGCTCTTAGCTTACTCTGAAGAGTCAAAACAAGTACAAATCCAAACACAGTGCAATCATGAAAGCGAGCAGCGCCGAAGCTACCACTGACTTCGTTGTTTTCGAAAGTTGCACGACGACACGTCCTGCAGTTTTGAAGTTATTAATTCCTTTCCCATTTTTGTTCACTGATTTCGGTAAATGCGTTTTCAACTTCGTGTCTTCTATTAACCCTCTCGTTGCATTCGTTCCCTCTAGGTCAGTATCAACGTTGACGGCCCACCTCCACCTGAAGACACTCCTCGAGTTCCGCTGCCTGGCGCAGGTGCTTGGGCCGGCGCTGGGGCCAAACCACTAGCAGGGGTTGCTGTGGGCCGCGGTATGCCCCTTGCCACTCCGGCAGCTGCTATCCCGCCTTCGGTCCCCCCTGCCGGTCTCGGTGCTCCTGTATGGGGAGTTGGTGCACCCGCCCCTGGCCTTATGCAGCCTCGATTGGCTCCCGGTATGCCTCCTCCCCCGCCGCCACCCACCAGTGCTCAGCCCGGCGCAATACCAACTACGGCTGCTTTCGGACGAGGAATGCCTCCCGCTGCTATGGGACGTGGTTTTCCTCCTCCACCACCTCCTTCGGGCTTCCGATAACTACCGACGTCATGTTGAACTGCATTTATCGGTCGATCCTGAATGTCAGCAACCTTTTAATACATATTGTCTCGTTTGTATTCCTCGCCTTTTTGTTCGGTTTCTCTTCGGTTGGCAGCGTATTCGCTAGAATGCTTCCCGTGACGCCTCATTACCGCCACTGTAACGATAGCCACTGTGACCATACTTCTCAACTGGGTTCGCAGTTTAGTCGTCGCGCAACACGTTGAGTATTTGGCTTTTACTCCGCTTCCTGTTCTATCCGTCAAGCATAGGTTGTTGGTTATATTTACCAATGAGTTTTGCCTGCTCTCATATAGCCTTATGCTTACTGCTCCCTGTAAATTGTCATTCCATCGTCTTGTAGCGTCATCGCAGCCAAAATGGGTTATCCATCTGTTTGTTAGAGGTTCAGATCATCAGCCTTTTAGTTTTAGCAAATTCCCAAACAGTGCTGTTTGTATCACACTATTCGATCTACCTACAACAAAGCTGTCCTCCTGACGGCCCGCATGACATAACTAGCATTAGTCCATTTAACCATCTCTCCGATCACTTGTTTCTCTTTGCACTCTAGATAAATTACAGCAATGTGTTCCGACGTGTTCCCACTGTCTCAGCTTGTTTATTGGAGGATCTCAGAGGGCATTCTTAGGAGCCTCTGAGGTGCATCATCCCGTTTTTTTGGGTAATCATGGTTGTATGTGGGCTGAGATACTGCCAGGGCGCCCAGACCTAGACAGGAGGACAATTAGGGTCCTCATCCAAAGCCTTTGGCTCAAAAGCGTGTCCGCAAGACAGCGGAGTGGCAGTGATTTAGTTTTACAGAAATGGACGCCAACCCATTTCAAACCCCCAACCTGGAGGAACAGGAGACTGAGTTTGTCTAACCTCTCACCATTGACCAACCTGGTAGGAGTAGCTCTCAAGATGCTCGGAGGCATCACCCAGTATAGCTCAATGGGTCAATGAGGTACGCAAACCGTCGCACCACGTTAAGGTCCAGTCTCGTTGCGACGGGTTGGAGTCCACGTGACTCACCTTGTGCTTGGCTCGAGACTTTACAGGACATGGCTCGCAACCGACACCAGTGGCGCGTCTGCTGCCGTCTCCTAATCGGATTGCCTGTTTAAAGTGTGTTTGGTGCTGAGTTATCTGCGGGGTAATGGCTGATTATGACGCGTGGCAGTGAAAGCCGCAAGGAAGCTGTCTCGCCGATGCCGCCTTATCTTTGCACGATAGCCAGCTGTTTGTGACGGCATGTTGTCTACACAAGGTGTAGGCGCCTTGACCCTGAATGTTTGCTTAGGGCATTAAGGTTTTCAGCTAAGTCCCCCTTCTCTCCTTCTTCGTGTTGTTTATTTCATAGGTCCTCATGGTTGTATGGCAGCGAAGCATCAGTTCAAATGGCTGATGTACTGCTGTTGATGATGATGATTTTTTTGGGTAATCGCAATTTCACTGTATGACGAATATACAAGCTGGTTTAACCATCTTTGCCAGTGATCTTATCTTCATTCACAACCATAGCATGTCATTACAAATGTCCCATGGGAATGAGCCAGTATTGCAGCAACGCTTCGCTTCATTTTCCTATTTCTTTTCTGTTACAGTTACCCTGTGACAGATTTCATCGAGGTTTAAATAAATAAATAAAAAATTTCCAGGATGTTTTGAAGCACGCCATATTGGACATGATCAAAGTTGTTTGAGTTGCTTACTTTGCATCACTCACAGCTCCATCCATACACCCCATACCCAGGGTGAACCCGAAGGAGTAAAGCCGGGAGCCACCTTTCATCAGCTGAGCCGGCCCCGCTCCTTCAACCTACACAGAAGCAGCATTCTTGTCTATCTAGTTAGGGAATCAGACGTACACAATGCAGTTGCTGGACCCTAGCCCTCTTCACACTGGATGGAACCACTCTTTGAGTCTGGCACGGCCACAAGGACCGTTCACTCCGTCCCACAGCAAAGACTAACAGTCTCTTGGAGGCGGTAATCGAGGCAGATGGTGTTCGACAGGCAGGCACCTTGTCTACCTTCACATCAAGCGCAGCCACACCGGGGATGCCATACGACCAACCTAGCATTTGGTGGAAGATAAACACTCAACATTGACACGGAATATGCAGCAGAATAACAACTGAGCAAATCATATAAAGTGGAATCATTATCATGCTGGCGGCCGGTAGCCCAATTTATCATAAGCCTGCCTTGTAATCGAAGGGGGGCGGCTTCGAACCTGTGTTGGGACCGGGCGACCCTCGCTGTAGCATTAGCCCACGTGTGACTAGTGGTGGTTGCGCGGCGGGGTAGCGTCGGTACTGCTTACCGGTGTACTGCTACTGCCTTTAATCATCAGCAACAGCAGGACATCAGCTACCCGAACTGAGGCTTTCCTGCCGTACAACTACAATGATCTACGGATGGAAGAATAGTACAAGGGATAGAAGGGTACCTAACGTAAAACCTTAGTGCCTTAAACAGTGGTTTAGGGTCAAGACACCTGCATCTTGTCAACAACATACCGTCACAAACAGCTGGCTGTCATGCAATGATATGGCGACATCGGCGACACAGTTTCCTTGCGGCATAATCAGTCATTATTCCTCAGTAACTTAGCACCAAACATACTTTAAACACACAGTCCGACTACGAGATGGCAGCAGACGCGCCATTGGTGCCGACTGCGAGCCATGTCCTGTAGTGTCTCGGGCCAAGCACAAGACGGGTCACTTAGACTCCGGCCTGGAAAACGAAACGGGCGATGGTGTATTCCGCAAGTTAACTAACTTTTTGGAGAAAAAGTCAATCTTTGTTTCTCTTATCACGAAGTGAAAAGAGCGCTCTCATCACAAGCCACTACTCAGCATGCTTGGACACTTTCCCACAGCAAATGATTTCAGTTGCATTAAATGATGTCTGACTTCATCTTCTTTTGGGTTTTCGTGATTTTCGAATAATCGTCACTCGGTCCCTCATCAGTATCATCAGGTGTTTATGTTCGTAACGTAGTGCCACAGTCAGTATCTCTCGAAGAATAACATCTTGGTCTGCTTCAGTGCAGGTTACCAAGTCCTTATCCATTTCAACAAACTCTTTAAAATCTATTCCATCGAATTCTACCAATGCAGATGGAATGTATTATAAGGCAACAGCACCCCGCTCCAGAGATTGAACAAATCCGGCTTTTCTGAAACACTGTATTATTTCTGGTTAAACTTTAGACCAACCGGAAATTATCCAAAGCACAGCATCCAATACATTAACTGAAGCAGCAGATGAACTTCCTTCCTCATAAGAATCATATGCAATTTTGCCATAGCCCATTGCATGAGCTGGCGGCGGTAGTGCATTTTGAATATTTTTATGATCCCTTGGTCCATTGGTTGGATTTGTGTGGTCATGTTTGGAGGCAGATACTTCATTGTAATATTTGTGGGATTTCTCACATTGATGTAACTAGGACAGTTGTCCACTGTTAGGATAATGAAGCGTTTCTTCATTATTTCCTTGTCGATACTTCTGATCCCCTCAAATATGGCAGCAGGTAACTGGAAGGTTTTCAGGATTCAGGTTCTTGAACGCACATGGTCTAGCTGATTTACCAATGACCAGGGTCTTTAGCTTATCCTCACTTAAGCTAGCGCACAACAGAGTTGTGCAATATTCGTTGTTATGTTTTCCACTCTTGCATTTGACGCCCATCACAAAGAGACCACACTCGTCAGCTTTGAAAATGTCGGCATTGTTGGTGACCTTGTTGAAGTTGGAAAATTTTTGTTGTAGTCTTGAACAAATACTTGAGGCACTTCATTGGATTCAACACACAAAACTCGTTGAAAAATTTCATGTTGACGTTTTCATTTATCTAACCAACCATTGTGAGAATCTTCAAGCAATTTTTTGCATCATCCGCTCAGAAATTCCATCGTTAGCTACCCACTTTTGCTTGAAGCAGCGCAGCGTAGCCTCATTGACTTCATCCTATGAAGTTTCCCGGCTCTTCCGCTGTAGATCTTTTTCATTATGGTATCTCTCCAAGTGCGTATGTTTATGTCTTGTTGACACCAAAATGCTACTGCTTTCCAGGAAATGCAACTGGCTAATCTTTTCCTTCATCTCAACTCTGAGGCCTTTTCTTTTGGCCATAATGTTGAATTACTCGTAATGACCGATTCTAAATTGTTCAAAGCACGGTGTGGATCTAAGGCCTACGATTCTATTTACGTTTTATTAATTACATACAATAAGTAACCTCAATTGATTTCAACTTTAGGCCGACACCAAATAAAGCCGGACACACGCTCGAAAATTAATGTGAGCACAAGCGTCAATATTGCCACAATCCAAGATGCTAATGAATCGGTGCTTAGATCTACTGGTTAATCATGGGTTTGACAGCCATTCAAACTCCTGCTTGCAGCCTGTGCGATGAGTGGACAAATGTTCTTACGAGTAGACGAAGGTTTGCCTGTGTACGTGGACTGGTGAGGGAGGTTGAACACAACTCGTTCTAGGTCATTCCGTCGGCTCGGATTTGTGCGGACCTACATAGATCTAGGTAATACGCGTGCGCTGCACGCCGTGTTATCGGAACAAACGAGCCATTCGGGAACCATTGGATGGTAAACCCTCAAATGGTCAATTTATAGAGGTTGAAACATTACTGACTGTCGTAGCCCAAGTGGTCAACATACAACTTACAGGGGTCTGGTTCCATAGGGACCATACAAGCTATGAAAAAGTGGTCAATATAGAGAGATGGTCAACTTTGAAGATTTTACTGTACTAACAAGGACAACAGATGCGCTCGTAAAGAACTCTTATAAATTCACACGTAAGGAGGTAGTTCTGACAGTCGCGTCAGGTGACATAGGTCAGCTTCGAAGTTAGCTCACTACTCACTAACATGCTTGCGAGTGGCGCATTGGGAGTAGCACAGCGCCGCCTGACCGAGAACAGTAGTTTGGGAGAAAGAACGAAACTCACGGCAAGCCAAATAGCCTAAGGAATGATAGTATGCCTTGGCATGACATAATTCACGTTCCAGTCGAGGCTGTACGCTCAGGAAAAAGGCCTTGCCGTGGGGTCGCGAATACCCTCCTTATTGGCGAATATGTAAATAGAATTTGAAAGAAGAGCGCCGACAAACTGCAGCAGTTCGCCAAAAATTTGGTGGCGCTACCTGAATGATACTTTTGTGATTAGTGTGAGCGATTAGAAGGAGATTATGAACTATCTGAACTCTGTTGGTGCTATCAGAAACCTCACTGTGGAACTAGAATCTTGCAGTGGTACACTGCCATTCTTTGATTGCCTATTTCTCACGAACTGAGGACCGCTAAAAGAACAATGTATTGCGAGCCAACAGACACGGACGTAGTAATCCATTATAGTTCGGGTCATCCAAAATGTTTCTATTCTGCAATTGCATCCCCTCTGTGTTTCAGGGTCCAGACTCTGTGAAGGGGGTTTGAAGGTCGCCCGGATGGAGGCAATGAACAGCTTAATATAAGGTGGGTATCCGATGCGGCTAAGGAGACGTCAATTACAGAGAGCCCTAAGCTCTCTTACACGACGTACGGCGGAGTGCATTTTGAGTTGGGAATCCTCTGTAAGACGGGAACTGTGGAGGCGATTGAAAGGGTGCTAATCAATGAACAAACAAAACGCTGTTTGTTTGTGATTTCCGTTTATGCTCCCAAGGACTGCAGTTCTAATGCAATCAAGGACATTTTCTATCACGAACTGAACACGCTGCTGCGCAGTGCTACTAGTTCAGATATTGTAGTACTTGCAGGGGATATGAACGCACAAGTAGGGCGTCTGAGCTCTTTAGAAGCTCAGCTCCGAACGGACTGACAACGGTGAGCGTCTGCTGCAACTGTGTGCGGAGCACCAGTTGTTTCTTACTAGCACTGCTTTTAGACACAGTGGGCGCCGAAGTGCCACTTGGCGTCCACCTGTAGCTGGCCAGCAATGGACCCAACTTGACCACATAGCCATAAGTTACAGGTGGCGCGGTTCCATTCTGGATTGCCGCTCGTACTGGAGTACCTGTGTCGACTCTGATCATGCCTTGGTACGCTGTCGTTTCTCCATGAACTTTACCGGGAGGCGCACAAAGCGTCCCCTCCGATAGCAACGGAGAAATTGTCCCAGCCATCGGTCAGGCAAGCCTATCAAGAAGCACTGCATACCGAATTCTCGCTGTCTTATCCTAATGACACTGAACTTCAGTGGAATAGGATCTCGGTCGCCATGCACGACGCAGGAGCATCTGCTTGTAGCACTATCCATCGTCACCATACCAGTCACTGGATATCCGAGAGGTCCGTGAACCTGTTGGAATCTAGAAGACACCTCTCGGCTGGTTCTGAACACAATGTGACCAGACGGGCTATTAGGCGTGAACTAAAGCGGAGCCTCCGTACTGACAAGGAAGCCTGGTGGTCCAGTAGGGCTCAAGAAATGGATGAGGCAGGAGCAGTAGGCAATTACCGGAAGCTCTTCCAGCTAATCCGCACCACTGGTCCCAGAAAATCAGGCGTCAATGACACAATCAGAGACAGCGCGGGTGCGCTGATACACAATAAGGAGCGCCGTATGGATCGTTGGGCTGAACACTTTGGAGATCAGTTCAGCTGGCCCCCTGCTCCCAGACCTCTTCCTACTCAGGTGATGCAGGACGAGCCATGGACGGTTAGTTTAGAGCCTCCGTCGGAGGCTGTGGTCCGAAATGCGACCACAGCCCTCAATCGTTTTCGTGCCGTTGGCCCGGATTCCCTCCCACCTGCACTATTTAAGGATGTAGGTGAGGTCCTCTGCAACGCGCTGACCTCCCTATTCGAACGGATCTGGAACGAAGAGTGTGCCGGCTAATTGGAGCGAATCGATTATAGTGGCAATATACAGGAAGGGCAGTCGCACAGACTGTTCTAACCACAGGGGTATTAGCCTAACGCCAGTTGCGACAAAATTACTGGCCTCGATTATCGTTCGTCGCCTCACTGCGAAACGGGAATCTCGGATTAGGGAAGAGCAGGTCAGTTTTCGCCCAGGACGTGGCTGTATAGACCATATATTTACTTTGCGGCAGGTGCTAGAGCAGCGCGACGCATACCGCAGACCGACAATAGCTGTGTTCCTCGATTTCAAGAGTGCGTTCGATTCGGTCGATCGATCGATTCTGTTCGAATTACTTGCGCGAGTAGGTGTTCCCACGAAATATGTGAACATCCTTCGTGCTCTATACTCGAACACTGCAGGCCGCGTCAGGGTCTACGGTGTCTTATCGGATAGCTTTCCGACCACAAGTGGCGTTCGTCAGGGCTGTCCGATTTCCCCGTTTCTGTTCAATTTCGTCGTGGATTCTATCATGGAGTGTTCCCTTGCGGAATCTCACGATGTAGGCGTTGAAGTGCTGCCTGGTGAAAGGTTAGTTGACCTAGATTATGCGGACGATATCGCCTTGCTTTTCGACGATTTTACGACTTCGCAATCAACCCTGAATAGCCTGTCCAGAGTCGTCCCATTATTTGGTATGCACTTCGCACCTTCGAAGTGCAATGTTGCTGCATGACCACCAACCACTTGATGACCCCTTGACGCTTGCTAACGAGGAACTCGAGGTGGTTGATCAATTCACTTTTCTTGGCAGCTGCATCAGCAATGATGGGCGCATAGAAACTGACGTGAGCTCACGTGTTGCAAAAGCCAGAGCTGCTTTCTTGAACCTGCATCATCTTTGGCGACAGAATGGAGTTTCCCTCCGTCTGAAAGGCCGTGTATACAGGGCCACAGTGTGGGCCGTTCTGCTTTATGGTAGTGAGACTTGGCCCCTTCGGTCTGAAGATCTGAGGCGCCTTCAAGTCTTTGATCATCGTTGTTTGCGAAGCATTGCTGGTGTCGGATGGCACCAGCGTGTCCGCAACGATGATGTGCGTAGGCGAGTACTAGGTAGTGATAATCATGCTAGCACGCTAGAACAACAGATAGCACTGCATAAGTTGCGTTGGCTCGGGCACGTGCTACGCATGCCTGGTCACCGCTTACCTAGGAGGGCCTTGTTCAGTCTACCAGGTGTAGGATGGCGCAAGGCTCGAGGTGGACAGAAGTTGACTTGGCAGTGGGAAATGAAGTCACTGACGACCAAACTGGGTGCCGTTGGTCCGTCTCGCCTTCCGGATTGGGGTCCACGTGACTCGGCTTGTGCTTGGCTAGAGACTTTGCAGGACATGGCTCGCAGTGGACACCAGTGGCGCGTCTGCTGCCGTCTCCTAATCGGATTGCCTGTTTAAAGTGTGTTTGGTGCTGAGTTATCTGCGGGTTAATTGCTGCTTTTGATGCGTGGCAGTGAAAGCTGCAAGGAAGCTGTCTCGCTGATGCCGCCTTATCTTTGCACGATAGCCAGCTGTTTGTGACGGCATGTTGTTAACACAAGGTGTAGGCGCCTTGACCCTGAATGTTTGCTTCTGGCATTAAGGTTTTCAGGTAACTCCCTCTTCTTATTCTTTATTTCATAGGTCCTCATGGTTGTGTGGCAGCGAAGCATCAGTTCAAATGGCTGATGTACTGCTGTTGATGATGATGAATCAATGAAAGGATAAAGATAGTTTTGCTATGAAGGCAAACGTTCTGTCCAGCAATGTTACATTCGAATGATCCACTTTCGAGCTATGAAATGACCAGATGTGTCCATAAAATTATTTGCAATGATTGCACACATGTACATGGGCCGAACAGCGAGAGAACTGCGCGCAAGGATAGCTTGAGTTCGTGTTACCAAATGATTCTGCGATAGTGGTACGCGCGCTAGACTCGGAACAATGCGGAGCTCATTAGGAGAAGATTACAAACAACAAACCAAAGCTTAATTGCTGAGGCGATAGAGATCACCAAAGCCACTAACTGCGTGAACAGAGTAGACGGTGGGGATCTATTCAACGCATGGTGAGCTGTCTTAGCCGACCAGTCTGAATGCTGAAACTATAGAGGGAGAAGGTCAAAATCTGTGTTGGTCCATCGTAGGTGGATCGGGCACATGCGCGGAATCACATCGCTGATTCCTGCTCGGTGGCAGCATATTGCAACTGCACTACCTCTTATCCGGATGCGATACGCTCCCTATACCTGTAGTCTGTAAAGTGGGTGTCAAGGAATCTCTTATATTCAGACACCGATTTCACCTCGATTAGCGTCTCCCGCAATTTTTCCAATACTTCACCTCTCGAAGCATAAAGGATGCGCGGTACCGCTAATTTGCACTGGTGTCCGCGTGTGCTACTTTGTGCGCGAACGTGCAGCAGCGCTCTAACATACGGAAGTGGCGCAGTTGCAGTATCCGGTGCGTCATAATGAGATCAACTCGAAGCCGACTGCATGACAGGGTATAAAACTCTAGTTTCCTACATCGGTCCTCGTACGACACTCGGCAAACGGGATGATTCGGGTAGCTACATGCTGGACCCGTTCCAGTCGCTGCACCTCGCCTATTATGATCGGGCAATAGACGGTTGAGCTGTACTCAAGCATCGGTCTTATCATGTAAGAAAAAAGATGGGTGACAATCTCTACGAAACACGTGCAGAAGCTGTGTCTAAGTGCCCAAAGCAGGCGTAGTCCGTTTGCGTACAGCCTGTTCGTTTTGTCGACCGACTTCAGATCACAGCTTGAGAGTACGCCTAGATCCTTTACGGAACTGGTGGGAGGCAGCGGGTGGCCAACCAGGGTGAACGTACGTCCATTACTACCCTACCCAGGCTCATAAACGAGGACTTGACCGTGTTGTCAGGGTCGCTCAACTTCTGCAGACCTGGATAGGCGATCGAGGTCCTGCTGAAGGACATCACAGTCGGCAGGAGAATTAATAATCCTCTAAATCCTCAGATCATCCACAAATAATACGCAGGGCGACCGAAGAAGCTGTGGTACTTCGTTGATGTGGATCAGGAATAAAATGGCCCCCAGTACTTTGTCTTGGGGTACGCCGCTAGTGGACGAGTACTATTCTGTTAGGTGGTCATCCACCTGGACCCGCCATCTTCCAACAGGGAAGTCACTGATCCATTGGTGCAGTGCGCCACCAACACCACACATCCTCAGCTTGTGGAGCATGACCTTATGGTTCGCTTTATCGAAAGCTTTACTGCAATCAATGTAGATAACATCCACTGACTTCCCCGATTCGACGCTTTAAACCATTCCTGCCGCGTCAACAGCAGGTTGGTGATGCACGAGCGGTCCTTCATGAAGCCGTGCTATGTCGGCGTTAGATCTTTCCACTCCAGCAACTGGAGGAGACCCTTTTTCACAATCATCTCGAGCACATTCGCCAAAACAGAGGTGAGACGAATCGGCCAGTAATTGTCCACATTGCATGGGTCACCACCTTTTGGAATCAACTTCACTACCGATCACTTCCAGTCTCTCGGTTGTGCACCCTCCGACAGCCATCTATTGAACAGATCCGTCACGACAGGCGAGATGATGGCCGATAAAGATTTCAAAATTAGCGGCTGAAGTCCATCGGGTCCGGCAGGTTTTGCGCCGTCAAGACTAGCGAGTAGACTGCGGACATCTTCTACACCGTAACCCGGGCTCTCGAATTCAGTAGGGGCTGCACACGTCGAGATCGGCATAGGCGCATGCCCACTTCTATATACGGAAGCAAAGTGCTTCTCAAATGCGGACGCGCGTGCAATGCTGGAGCGAAATTGTCTAGCTGTCATCACTAGAATCAGCAGAAACAATAACAATAGTGCCTTACATGTACTTGATTTGTGACTCCGATCAATTTGGAACTACTCACACTCATTGTATCGCTAGAATGACCTGTTGAAATTGTAGACACGATTACCCGCTGACTCGGGTTATTTCTCACAATCATCATCCTTATTATGAAAACCAAGCCAATTATTACTGGTTCACCTAACCTGAAGGAGTGTTGAGAGCGAAACGTAGCGGTAACACAAGTCTATAAAAAAACGAGTTGTATGCTGTAAAACCTTCCGGAATTATGTATTCCCAGTGCGTTCCAAATATTTTCCAAGGCGTCGACTTGTGGACAACCTACAATCATACTCCTTTTTCCGCTTTTTATGACCTGATACATGTGCAGAAGTACTCCAGCACCCTAATCATGGTGAATACGGACCACCAAACAAAAGATTGATTCGCTTCATCCGTGGTCTATTGCACCACAGATTTCTGTCTCCTTTGGACTTCACTATTTTGATTGCAATAAGGGCAGTGCTGATCTACAGCAAAGCAAATGTTCCCATACCGTTAACAAACATCAAGATCAGGAATCAGTGCAAGGTAAGGTTTTTTGGATATACTCTCATCAGTCCTTTAAGTTAACATAGCAGAGATTATGGGCTGTGATAGTCAAATTGATGATTTACGATGGGATTCTGGATGGTAAGGTAATCGAACAAATTAGAATTGGGACATCAAAACCTAAAAATCCAACATGAATGGTTCAGCTGACAATTAAAGACCGAGCAACAGTCTAAGAAATAGACAAGGAGCCATTAACCGTTTATGTTAACCACGGTCGTAGCATCGGTCATATGTGCCGCTTTTGTGCTCCATGCTGAGGATGATATTGCATTCATGATGCTTCACCGCAGTTGGGCTAACCCAACTTACACTTAAACCAGGTCTTTTTAAGCTGGATAAATTTCATTTCACTTTATTTGGTTTGTTCTGCATGCCTGAATAATCTACTATTAACTGGCGACGTTGTGTACGCTAATTGCGCTTATCCTCGGTAACCTTTGCGTTTGTAGCATTTTTGAGTAACTTCTGGACATTTTGTACCTATCGCGAATTCGTTGCTAACCGAATTACTTCATATGGTAATTTAGGGAAGAGATTTGTTGGCATAGCCGTATGCTGTAACGGATAAATTTCTTGATAGTGTCATTTCAAGTGACCAGCTGTTTGGCATCCCCGGTCTGGCTGCGCTTGATGTGCATGTTGACAAGGTGCCTGCCCGTCTATTACTCACTACCTCGTCCATATTTGCTCTAGGAGACAGTTGGTCGTTACTGAAGGGGACGGGGTGCACGATCCTTGTGGCCGTGCTAGGCTCGAAGAGCGGTTCCATGCACTCAGTGTGGAGCGGACTACGGTCCATCTGCCGCCTAGTGTGCGCTTGATTCCCCAAATACAGCGTGCTTGTGTTTGCCTGTGAAGGAGTGTGGGCCGGCTTCCTTGATAAAACTTGGCTCCTATCCTCATGCCTCCCGGTCTCATTCCTTCGAGTTTACACTGGATATGGGGTGTGTGGTTAGAGCTGTGGGTGTTGCAACGCATTTAAAAAAATACTTATTAGCTAGAGGTGGGAAACACCTCAGCTACTGTGCCGCAATACATGAAAGAAAAAAGGGGGAAATGCAACAGGTGCAAGCCAGCTGAGCTACCGGGAAAGGATGGGCATCGTTCCGGTAAGCTACCAGTCGGCTACTATGTGGCAACACAAAATTACTATGCAAAACTATATGAGGTTAAATAGTGAGATCGTCGTTGGAGGAGAGGCTAGGAGTGATGGGGTGGGACAAAGAAACTCACAGCACGAACGCCACTGAGGTCGGCATCCACCCATATCAGCAAGTGTATCCAGCCTAAGGTGTTCATCGTCTTTCGCACCCCAACCAGAAAGTCGAGACGCTCCAACTGAGACCAGCTTGGAAGTAAGGGCCTTCATTCCTCTCGACGAAGTCATCTCGGTCACCCCTCCACTTCTTTCATTCACACCCCTGTCGTGCAAACAACGCACGTGGCGGGAGTCGGTGGTCTGGCATACGTAACATGTGGCCAAACCATCGGAGCCTGGTGTGTGAAACAACAGCGCTGAGCGGTTCATTTCATTTTCCTGTGCCGTAAACAGGGCGTCGAACACGCTCGTTGCTTACTCGGTGTTCCCACCAGATGTGTGCTAAATTGCGAAGGCACCGGTGGTCGAACGTAACTAGCCTCTTTATGTCCGTTGATCTAAGGGGCCAGGTTTCACAACCGTACAGTAGGGTCGAACGTACCGTACCGAACGTACACTCTACCCTTCAGGGCAAGAGTGATGTCGCGCCGGCGCCATAAGTGGCGAAGGTTAGCAAAAGTACCCCGAGCTTTTGCTATGCGGTTCGTGATCTCATCCTCAATCCCACAGGCGCTGATAACATTTTAGGTAGTTGAATTTTTGAACGACTTCTAGCTGATCCCCAAGGGTCAGCGAAGGAGGCGGTCCAGACCAATTTTGGAGGAACGCTCTGCACTTCGATGGTGCAAAGCAAAGCCCGAAGCGCCTGACAGCCAGTGCTAATCTTTCCAGTGCCGCTTGGCACGTTTGTGGGCTATCACAGATTAGGACCATGTCAGCATACTCCAAGTCAAGAAGTCGTTCTCTTGAGAGGAGATCCACACCTTCTAAGTCATATCCTGTGAACGCGATTTCCATGCCTTCATCAATAGCAAAGTTGAAGAGAAGAGGTGACAGCGGGCATCCTTGTCTCACACCGCTGGAGATATTAAAGAGTGACGACAGCTTACCGTAGGCCCTCACTCGTTCTGAGCTACGCGCATATAATGCTCGAATAACAGTTACACATTTCTCAGATACACCTTTCCCGAGTATACAGTCCCAAAGTGCACGTCTATCTACCGAATCGAATGCAAGTTTGATATCGAGGAACACGCCAACGGTGAGCCGTCAGTATATGTGACGGTGCTCCAACAACTGACGCAAAGTGAAGATGTGGTCAATGCAGCCACGACCTCTACGAAACTCTGTTTGCTCTTCACGAATATGGCTTTCACAAGTGCCAGTCAGTCTGTGAAGGATGACAGAGGCAAGAAATTTGGAGGCGATGAAGATCAGACTGATTCCTCTATGGTTACCGCATTCCGATCGTGAGCCTGCTTTGAAAATTGGGACTATGACGGAGCGGCTCCAGTCGGTTGGGACAGTTTTCTGCTCCCACAGTTTCACTGGTAACTCGTATAAATCATCCACAAGACCAGGTCCCCCGAATTTGAAGAGGGCTGGAGGAAGATCATCTGGTCCCGCGGCTTTATTTAACTTCAACAGTTTGATCTCACGTTTGACTTCTGAGCGAGCGGGTGAATCCAAAGGGACAGCTCACGGAGCGGGGCGGTCAGTGGCCGACGAGTAATCTAACAATTGCGACCGATTAAATTGCCTTTCAAAGTGCTCAGCCCAACGCTCCAAGCGTTTTGACAAGTTGTGGATAGGCTGTCCACTTTCGTCACCTATAGTTTCACTAACACCAGGTCTCTTGCAGTCCGTTTCCCGTATCAGCCGGAATAACTTACGATGGTCACCAAGGGCAGCGGCCATTTCCATCTCTGATGCACGATGAGACTACCAGGATTCGCGGACTTTCTTCAGGCTAGCACGGAGTTTTGCCCGGAGCTCTTTTCGAGTTTCATTGTGTTCGCTTCCAGCCGGAATATGCCGGCGAGCATCGATAAGTTCCAGAGACTGTGAAGAGACCCAATGTCCATGTTGGCGACTAGACTCTCCACATGAGGATTTACCTGCTGCTAGTAAGGACTGGTGAATATGAGACCAGTGAGCTTCAACTGCATCCAGTGCGCGTTTACTCAACTCGCATGATAGCGCATTTTTATAGGCATTCAGAACAGCTGGTTTCGCCAGTTCGCTGGTGTCAATGCGCTCACAACGTCGTCTTGGGCGTCCGCCAAAAGGCATCCGCAAGTCAGCACATACAAGTGCATGGTAGGTGTCCACACTTGTGCTCCAAATTGAGCGACAGTTCTGGACGCAGCCTCTCCAGTGCTAACTGCTCGCAATGTGATTGATTTGCGTCCGAGGCTGGTGGGCGCCAAGTCACCCTCCGGCGGGTGCTGTGTCGGAACTTAGTGCTCGCAAGAAATAAGCGAGCATCCTCACACAAATGAAGTAACCGCTCACCGTTATCATTACGGGAGCCTACACCATGTTGGCCGTCCAGATGCAGTTCATCAGTGGATAATTTTCCAAGTTGAGCGTTCAGATCCCCAGCCAGCACAACAGTGTCCGAGCTTCTTCTGTGGCGAAGGAGCTCGTTCAGTTGGCGATAGAAGTCGTCTTTTACCGAGTCATCGCTGCAGTTTGTCGGTGCATAGGCAGCGATGACGAATAGGCACCTGTTAGTCCCACGTGACTTCGAAGCTTTGAACGAACCAGCCGATCGGACCGCACACAACTGGCTAGTCATTGGAATCTAATCAACCAGAGCAGCTTCAGCCCGGGGACTCAGGGCAATACTAACACCGGCTTGACCGGTGCTCGAAGCTGCATCGTCACCAGATAGGCGCAATGAGAAAGTGCTGCCGATGTCACCTGAAGGGGATTGCAAAGTGAGCACAGAGCTCGAGTATTGCAGGCGGGTCTCCGATAAGCCGCAGATATCGATCGAGAGGGTCTCTACGGTTCGGGCAAGTGTTGCCTGTTGACCGATCTGTAGCAATGTGCGTACATTGAGGCATGCCAATCTGAAGGATGATCGGGGGCTCCAAATGGAAGTCGATGAACTGGGCTTGTCGGCAGAACCGGAATGACACTCCGTGTTCGCATGTGATTTGGAACTAGAAGATAAAAGCCTATGAAAGTAAGATGGAGGAGGGCCAAAAATTGGGCGGTTGTGAACTCTGGAATATAAGTGAAGTTGGAACGTTACCATAAGCGTGAAAAAGTGTAAGAAGGTGAATAAGAAGACGGTAAGGCTTGAGCAGTAGCATCCAAACCCCAATCCACCTTGCTCGATGCAGCGGATAGAGCACCGTTTAGTATCCTCTGCGGTGGTCAGAGTATCAAGTAATTGTTTGACGTATGATTCATAATATTGCTTGGGCAGGATACTGTCAGGTTTCCTTGGCGTAGACACGTGGAGCAGCGCAAGCCACACATGGTCCCTCTGTAGGCGCGGGCGTCCTTTATGTGGCCACGTTGACAGGCAAGTCCGAAACCGGATGCCGCAGACAAAGTACAGATTTTACACACATAGTCCCTTCTTCAAATGCGGATTATGGATCTCGGCAATAAGTGGGGGATTCTGCGTACTGTTAGAGAGAAGCGTTCAGACGTTGAGTACGTGACTGAAGTCATCCTCCGAGGTTGTATGGCTATAATCCGAGGTGCGACATGGAGCAAACAATTCGTGTACTACTTATGAGTAGGAGCATTTTAAACTTAATTACCAACTAGCCAGCATCTTATTTCACTGAGCCAATTAGGACGGAGGCAGACCGTCTGCACCTATAAACTGACTGGAATATAGCGCAACCTATCATTACCACGCAGCTTCCTACGATTTCAGAGGATAGTGACTAGCATCCTAGGTTACGATCTACACTAATCGCTAGCTATGTCCGTATAAAATTTGATGGCTTTGTGGGCTAATGTTTTGATTACTTATGAGTAGGAGGACTTTTGATAAAATTTTGCTGTTCCATCCCAGCTGCTCGCGTGCCATATTAGCCTAGTATCTCTCCGAAAAAGAACCATACGATCGTTTCGCCCTATGAGGTTAGTCAGTGATGCGCATTCCCTTGGTCCCTTGCTTTAATGAAATCATTGACCGCTAGCGGCTTACTCCAACTAGCCAGCAGCTTATGCCATTGAGCAGTGAGGGACGGAAGCAAACGGTCTGAACTGGCAAGCTAACTGGGATATGGAGCAACCTATCCCACACTGCCATGCACGTTCCTACGTTTGCAGAGGGTTGTAGTTAGCCTTCGGAGTAAAAGTGGCAGATACGGCCGATGCTACTATTGTGGTCAACAGAAATACAAGGCCTCAGCAGTACGCTGACACAACGTACCGACGCTTCGTAGTCATACGACCACCACGGATGACGTGTGCGTTGGATCTGCCTCGAGGATTCGAACCGGTAGCTAAGAATTATTAGCTTTCCACGTTCCAGTTTCCTCTTGTTTGCTTATCTTACCATAATCACAAGGTCCTATTTCCTTCGACGTTTAATCGTTGTCTTGGTAATGTCCCCTTGATCGATACAGTCGGTTACCTCTATTAGTTTATTAATGTAGAAAACTTCCATGTGCAAATATCGACTGACCTACTCAGGGAGTCTTTGTTTCTGTGCGCAGAAGACGTAACGTCTCGTTTTCAACAAATCAATTCAGTCGGGTAACTATAATCTGGGCACCGAAGCGCGATTGATCCAGTTACCACGACTCAAGTAGCTACAATAACAATAACAACGGTAAGAAAATAAAGCTGAACGCAAATAGAATACTATAGGACTAGTACATAATAGTGCGTTACCATGTGCTTAAACAGCGGACACCCGAAGTCTTACACAGCGGGCTCTGTTCGATGGGCTACAAAAAGACGACGGATGAAGCGAGACGGGAGCAAGCGTCAGCACGTCAGCAACTTACGGAACAGACAAGAGTTTCGTCAGATGTAGTCCAACATGGCCGCAGTGGGAGGGGGACTAAAACTAGGAAGAATAATATACAACAGATCAGCAATAAAATTGCACCTTGAAGATAAATGTTATTTTTTGGAGCGTTACATTACAACGACGATGAAAACTTAGCGGCTACGTTCAGAAAAGTAAATGCATGAGCGCTAATGACTACGAAGGTGCACCATGTCTGATAGAGTATCCAACCACTGGTGTGGACCATCCCGTTACTCCTATCCGCGAAGACGGTATGAACAAGTATCTCGATAGATTCCTTCATCGGTTTGTACTATGTTTTGTGCTGACTACCTCGAGTTTCCTCTTAACTTGTTGCAGCCGCACTGCATGATACACATGGTGGCAGACGGTTAGCTGACCTACGAAATATACAACCTAGCCAACGTAAGTGATGGAACATAAGCAAGCACTCCGATGAAGCACCAGAACGCTCATTGCCAGAAGTCAACTGGCGAACCTCAGCATTACTCAGCCGGTGTTCCCACCAGATGTAGGCAATAATCCGTGAGCATCGCTGGTGAAACACCAAGCGTTTAATGTCTTGCTCATGAACTGATCAGGTATCTAATCCATAAAGTAACACATGCTTTGTCGCATCGTTATATACCTTATCTTTGAATAGTAGGCTAATATCCCGCCGTCTTGATTGATGATTGAGTTACTGGAAGGCCACGCGGGCCTTGCTGATACCCGAAGTAATCTCTTCAGTGATGTGACCACCAGAGGCGACACAATTACCAAGGTAAGTGAACCAATCCACCACTTTCAGTGACTGTTCGGTGATCGTTAAAACCACTCGCGTATCAGTCTAGTCCTGCAGCAATGCTTTACACTGTGAAGGTGCAAAAGACATGCAGAAGCGTGCGGCGCTGCGCACCAGTCCATCCAGTGGTGTTTGCATAGAGACTGCGTCAGACCCATAGAGAGTTATGTCATCCGCATATTCAGCGTTTGTTAGTTGGTCGCCTGTCATAACTTACACTCCGGTTGTCTGAAAAAAAACAGCCATTCATTGTCTTTTCGATCGCAAAGTTGGATAGGAAAGGATATATAGGACAACCCTGGCAAACCCTACCTGTCGTGGGGAACTCAGGAGACCTTTCTGTATGCTCTTACTCGACCTTCGGAACTTCCGGTAGTGAGGCTTCAGAATGGAAAGATGTGTAGCTGGCTTCGACACAAGCTGCGCGGTCAACGGAGTCAAAATTAGCTTTCAAGTCATGGAAAACCACCATACTCGGTCGTCTCTAAGTGTGTCTGCCCTAACGTTTGACTAAGAGTAAATATATGATCAACGTAGCCACAACCAGCATAGTTTGGCTCTCACGACGACAAATAGGTCGTCGAAGTATGATACTCTTGGGGCGTTTGGAGGTAATGGAATGATGGCTGATGCTTCGATTTTCTCACTAAGTGCACCGACCCTTCTTGAAGATGATCACGACAGTTAACGCTTACCAGTCTGTAGGCACCTCTTCAGTGTTCCAAATCGTGTTAAATAGAGCAGCTAGTCCAGTCAAAAATGTCACCTTCATCCTTCAACAAATATGGAGAGAGGTTTTCAGGTCCATGAGCCTTGTTTCGTTTCAACACGGTAAGGTCATGTCGGATCTCCAGTGTGGGAGGGTTGATATCAACTTCCTACATCGGCTCAGGTGGTCCAGCAGTGGTCAGTGTCGCAGCAGGCCTGCTGAACTGCTGTTCAAAAGGTCGCGCCCTACGGGCTAATCGACAAGGTTGAGAATGGGTCAACTGTCCATCTGTCAATTATTATTTCACTAGCTGAGGGTTTTCTTGGAGCCGTGTTCCAGCTGAACCACAACAGTACTCAACTGTTTCCAGTGACACTGGATTTTTCCATTTAACAGAACCTTGCAACCTATCAGCGTTAATTATCATACTCAGTGTCAGACGTCGTCTCAGGGAGTTACGGACACCCTGGAACTCATTGCCCATTAGAACCTGTCTGCGTACTTCTGTCAAACTGATCGACACCTCAGAGATCCATTCACATGTGCGCCTCAATTTGCATGTACAGCAGATGTCATGACGCGTTTGAGACATTCCCAGTCAGTGTTCGGCTCTTCAACCTCAATCACTATTGACAATTGGTGAGCCAATTCGTTATGCTATTGTTGAACTGCGGACTCAGATTACAGGTAAGAATGGTTAGCAGACAGGTGCTTCTTTGGAGCGGGAAGAGTGAGCACCATGCGTGCATGCACTATAGCGTAATTGGCATCATCCAGGTACGTGCTCCATCTTGACAGACAGACTTGGACTGATGGCAATATGGCCAATTTGGGTCCAGGTCATTGAAGAAATCGGTAGGTGCCAGTTGACGCAGCGTGTAGGTTTGGGTTGGAAAGCAGTGCTGTTAATGTAAAGGTTTTGATCGGAGCATAGTTGCAGGAATCGATCACCATTGTCTGTTCGGCGTGCATTGACGCCGAAGCGGCCTCCCAGGTGTCGTTCAAAGTCTGATGGGTGACTCACTTAGGCATTCAACTCTCCGGCCACAATCACGATGTCATTCTTGTTCGCCATACAAAGAATAGATGAAAGATGGTGATAGGAATCGTCTGGACTGCACTCATTAGCGGTATAAACTGGGGTGATGAGAACGCACTTTGTCTTCAGATGGTGCTTATTAACCCCTATGGAGCTTCGAGGTCGAACCGCACACATGCGGTTGTTCACCGGCATCCAGTCACGTAGGTTGCTTTCGGCATTTTTTCTGAGGTCGATAACAACACCATAAGCACCTTGAGCCGTTGATTCAATATCACCAGAGACGCGAAGAGTGTATCCATTTCGTCAGATTCAGATCCAAGGAGTCAAATATTGATCGCAGCCCATGATGCTCGCGATTCGTGGTCAGTCCACCATCTGCCCCGCAGGACAGAACAAGCGGAGGCCAATGTTAGAAGTGTCTGATGCACAACGGTTAGATTGAAACACCCCGGAATCGCATCGATTATCAAACTAGTGCTGATTCGTAATGAACACGCATGGTCGATCGAGGCATAACTAGAGCGGTCTGTTTCCGTGTAATGAAATCCACGTTTGGCTCCCCTCTTGGTCTCCAATAGACTCCGGATGCTGCGTACTCCCTTGTCTGTTCTTCCTTACTGTTTGCTACCCTCTTCTAACAGTCAGACACAGCTAATTTGACGACTGAAACGTACGCAATATGTCAATAACGGCAGTTCTGCACCGACAGCAAACTCAATTCGAAGCAAACTCAAAGCAACAATTTACCATTAAGTCCTCAGTTATGGCCCCGGTAAGAAATGCGGCCGAAGAAGTTGCAGACGGTATTACGGTGTTCCATAATGACCCTGATGCTGAGTTGATTGCTGACTCTTGGTTCAAACGATAAGGACATTTTCAGAATCGAACTGACGCATGGCGAGTCAGGCTGTTGTTAAGGGAGCTTAGTACAACTGAGCTCACGTGATACTCAAGGTTTATTCTGACAAAGAACGCCATCAAGTTCACTTTTAACGAGAACTTCCACCAGCTATCAGAAATTTTCAGTGAGCCTTCTTTGTTTAACTGCATGAAACCAGCCAAGCAGGAGGGCGAAGATTTCATCACCTATGCTAGGAGCGTCAGTTTTGCTGGTGAGCAGTTCAGGTCGTCTACCATGACAGAAGATCAATTCAAGTGTGTGATTTTTATTTGCGGCCTTCAGTCACATTCTAACAGTGATATCAGGAACAGGTTACTGGGCAAAATGGAACTGTCCGCTGATATTGCACTACGGCTAGTAAACTTGAGTGCTAGCTTTTGGTAAACCTCAAGCACAATACAGCCATGCCAGACCGTTCATCGTCCAACTGCATTTGCGAAGTCACAAAGACATGCTTCAGACAATTCCCTTAAACAGCAGCCCTTGTCGTAGCGTGATCACCACCCGCGTGCCGGTAGTGTGGCGAATGCCATTTCATAAGGTTCTGTCCCTATAAGAAGTACAGATCCTCAGTGTGTAACAGGCGGCCAAAAAGGAAGTCAGTGCCGAACAACGAAACGTTTCAGGACACCTAACCAAAGATGCGAATCAAACAGTCGACCGCATAGGATTGAACCCAAATTCAATACCGTGCTTCCAATGACTGATCCTATTGGTATGCGCTACCGCAAATACATAACTGCAAGAATGGACAGAGGGATGGATCGTTTGCAACTCCATACTTTATCCAGTATAACGATCGTGTCCAAAAGTACCTGGAAGAGGCGATTCACCAATCCATCATCCAACTAATAATACGGCCACAAATGCATCCGGCGGCAAAATTTTATTGTTTGGCGAATTAGATTTTGAGCTGGAAGCTCCAGGTAAGCGCGATTACGACACAGTTTACATAGTTGCCTGTGAGCTTCTTATTATTGACTGGAACTTTATGCTGTCGCACAAGATATGCCCATTAACACCTAACCAGATTCTGTATGCTGAATCTACCTGGAACAAATGTCTTAGGGAAATCCAGGGAAAGGAACGACGGTGGATGCATTTCTACTGTACTACATAACAACTGCAAACCCGCAAAATGCAAACTCCTGTTCTCCCGCCGAAGCTCTAAGGAGCAGATAATTCTGGTACATGACGCTATCCGACCAGTTTCAGGTCAGCAGTCGGTTGTGACTTAAGAAAAACGGACGCTGCGACCAGGAAATTATTCTCTAGTCAGAGACTGTCGCTGTGACATAAACACTATGCATACTTTCAAATTGGAAGTTACTTTTCTGATTGAGAAATCCATGTTTACTATAGCTGCTGCGGATTTATCCAATTCACAGAAAATTTGCCATTTTGTTTATCCTCCATTTTGTCCTAATCCGTTAACAATTTGAAATCTCCATAATACTGCTTTACATCCGCGTGTCGTTCAGTATGCCTACGAACTCCAAAATACTTCAACTGGGTCATATAGAAACATTCTCGTACATTGTGAAACTATCGTGCTGGCTGGCAAGTCAGTCTTAGACGTCGACCACTTGACAAGACACAAGTTCCACTGATCTTATCCAGCAATTTTTGGTCACTCCTTGTGTTAAGTATGGCCCATAGTCAATAGGCGGAACAGAACGCGCAGGCGTAGTATGGAACCGTTTTAATGATAGCTTCCTACGTTAAAGTGGCTAGAAATACCGAAACGAAAAGCCAATGAAGTAAGGTAAGGTCACTGTCAACCAATTATGTGAGCATGTGCCTTCACGATCAGTACTCCACTGCATACACGACACCTCTCACTTCGCTGCTAAAGGCTGCAGGCTCCGGGTTGATAGCGATCAGCTGGTTTAGGCGTGCGTTTTGAGCATGTTAATTGAGGTTGTTCCGCATCCGTTTGCGGTTCCTGGTTTTGTGACGTAGATTCTCCGTCCGTTTTTGCGTCAGTGTCAGTAGATTTTTGATCCCGCTCATGCGGTTCGATGCAGCGTGGTCGGATATGGTCAAAATGCCGGCGCACCACACGCCCCTTCCTGCAGCTGTACCTTTGCTTGGTTACTCGCTGAGCACCTAAGTGTAGCAGGTTGCCGGCTTGATTCGTGAGGCAATCTTGTGTATACCGGATCGAAATCACTGAGAAACACTTCCTCTGGCATTTTGTCATCCCCACATATCTTTTCCTGCATTGCCTCCATTCTTATCATTTGTTTCCCCGTAGTCTTTCGATCCGTGTAGTTTCACAACACAAGCGTAATAGCAAATAAATCCAATGTATATTCCAGCAGTAGTGGGATTGAGATGTAGTACTAGTGTAGGACTGCGGAAGTCTGTGAATACTCCTGAACCGGAAAAACAGCGAAAATGGGATAGTAGAGAATTACCAACGGGCACAATGGATGAGACGAGACAATGCACTGGGAGCCTTGCGGATCGAGCCGACAGTGGAACACGAGCGGCATCTGGTAACAATCCTGGTCCCAGCAAAGCGGAGGAGGTATTTGTCGGAGAACGCAATGAATCAGACTTAGACGCCGCCAACGAAGCCCATGAAACTGAACGCGAGCCAATTGGTGCAGCTACGGGAGAGCAAATCGCGAGCTTTCGAACGACTCATGGCTGGCCAAGATCGGATACAACGAAGCTAAGATACGGGATGAAAGCCTGAAGGGGTTTTCTTCCGAAGCTCAAACTTATAGGCACATGGAATGACCTGTCACACAAATTCTCATCCGCGTTGCGCCGTGGAAAGGAAACACGGTCCATATCTGTACGCGTTTGTGAGTTGTGAATTGCTCGCTGTTTGGCAATCCACGCTCTGTCCCCACCTCCCACGTTGTTTTCGCTACACTAGGCGAAAAGCGTAAGTGAGCAAGTAAATCAACCCAACGTCTTTTAAATATGGATATTGATAGTGAGGAAATGGCCGATTCTGGAAGAGTATTCCACCGGTGACACATGTGGTCGGAAAAGAAATTCCTGTGGCAATCCAGTGGGCTATACTATTCTGCCAGTTTTAGTGAGTGAGCGGTACGCATAATGTGGATCGTACAGAATTAAGTAAACCATTATCAAGTCACCTCGTAATCGGCGGTAATATCCGCTAAATACCCCGATCGTTCCAACGTCTTCTCGTACGGACGATGATGCATGCGAATAAGGTACTTTGATGTTCGACCTTGGGGCTGCTCCAATCCACTAAGGTCGTGTTTTAGCCATGTGCGCCAGGTTTGAATTGCGTGTTCGACATCAGGACGAAGACACGCACTAAGCACCTACTGGGAAATAGAGCGACCTATTTGTCTGAATGCCTGTCGTAACAGGCCCACATCTTATTTCCCAGTTTTGAAGACTTTCTCGGATTGCGTGTAACAACTCAGATCATCCTGAACCAGTACGCCCTAATCACGTTCGGTGGCAGCTAGCTGCAGCACATGCGTTCCGAGCCTGTAACACTGGTTGCTCTAGTGTCGTATGGAGAGCAACTTGCACTTACACACAATGAATTGCAGTGAATTCTGTATGGACCACTGATGTACCGTGTCTATATCGCTCTGAAACAGATGCTGGTCAGTATTCCCCTGAACCTCGCACCAAATCTTGACGTCATCGGCAAACAGCAGGAAGTTAGACGTAATTGCCTGTGTGAGGTCATTGATAAATACCAAAGACAATCGAGGACCTGACAAAGAGCCTTGAGGCACACCACATTCAACGTGTATGGGGTCAGAGAATGAGCGCCGAACTCTGACCACTAATTGCCGCTGAAGAACATAGTTGGTGATCCAGCTTAGAAGAGGGTCACCGATACCGTAACGCTGAAGCTTGGAATGGAGTATCCGAGGATCTAGACGGTTGAATGCTTTTGAGAAATCCAGGTGGATCACATTGACATCCTCTCCAGCGTCAGCTGACTGGGTCCAGCTACTCCATGGTATTAGCAAATTTGTTGTGCACGATCGATTTCGACGGAAGCCGTGCTGTTCAGAAATAATAAGGTTAGAGATTTCCAAATAGCCCACCAGCTCACCGGCTATGATGGATTCCAACACCTTGGACAGTATAGGGATAAGGGAAACTTGGCGGTAGTTCGAGGTCTCGCTTATGCTTCCACTTTTGTGAATGGGTGTTATTATTCCAAACTTCCACATGGCAGGTATTTGGTTTTGTTCGAAGCAGCGCTCGAAGAACTTGGACTGTGGCTCTGCCAATTGACTTGTGGCTTCTAGTGCCTCTGGGCGAATAGTATCGACAGCTGGGGGTTTGTGCTTGTATAGAATGGTCAGCTTCTGCAAGACAGCTTCGGTGATAAAGAAGATGTGTGAGTCCCGGCAGGGGACGATAAAAGCTGGTTGATCTCCTTATGGCAATACTCTCCGGAGGGTGGGGGCATATTACATCCACACGCGTTTGCTGCTTCCGTAGCCTTTCGTGTTGGGCCATCAGCCGTCGTGAGTGGCAGAACTTTATCTCACCTTCAGTAGACCATTGAGGTGTTTATACAACAGTTTGTGATCGGCGCTGAAGGTTTTTGCCATGTTCTGCTGATGCGCGGCTTTGTCCTCTCTGAGCGGTTGTGTGCAGTGGTTTCGTTGGACTATCTAGTTATCCCAGTTTCTGGTGTTGGGGATAATCTATACTCTCGCTACGCTGCATTGCGTACTGCCAGCAATTTCCGAGTTCTGTTCCTTACGTAAGTAACTGTTTCAGACCATTTGCAAACTTTTGTCTCTGAAGCATTTGTAGCCAGCCGACTGAATTTGTTTACGAACTCGAGCCAGGCGACATCCGGGGGGACTTCGGCGAGGAACCACAAGGTTGTGGCACTAACGAGGTGGGCTACTCAGTCGTAGCATATGTTGCTTCACCCCGTCTCATGGTCCGAGTCTCGGTATTCTGCATAGTAGATGAGCTTGAGGCAAATAACTGCATGCTCACTGCAACCTAACGGTGAGTCTACAACTAATGCATCAATCATATGTTCTTCGTTGGTAAGCAAAAGGTCAAGCACAGATGGCCTATTACCTATTCTGAACCGAGTGGGTGGGGTGACATGATTATAAAGCGGAACCCTGATTACAAGCTCCTGCAGATCGGCTTTTAATTGTTCTCCGCTCATGGCATGGGTTTCTAAACAATGCGCATTGAAATCATCCGTGGTCAGGATGTGAGTGTATGTTGCTTTTAGTGTTCGCCGTAGGGCAATCTCAATTTGATAGTCCGTTTCAGATGTAGAGCTAGGGGGACTGTACTCCAAGGTAAATGTCTCTGCCTCTTAACCACAGGCGGCACCAATGCGAATCTGAATCCTCCATAACCTCGCACTGTCAGTCGCTTCGGTAATACAGAATTACACCTCCTGCTTTTGTCAGTCTGTCATTCCGAATGAGTGACATGCCAGGTAGCGAAATTTCAACTTTGTCGTTTCAGCTTTTAACCACGCCTCCGTGATACCAATGATGTCATCGTTCTGGGAAATTTGGCGATCTTTCAGTTCGGCTAGCTTATTACAGAGGCCCTGAGCATTCGTTTACAAGAAGGCTAGTTTATCGGTCTCTAAGAAGTCAGGTGTGTGGGAGTGCCGACCGATGTGAGGTCGGCCGTTATTCGTATTTTTGGTGAGATACTGATCCTACTTCCGTACCTTGCACTGGTCAAGGCTCGTCCCAAAACTCTTTTTTATCTTCGTCAGTATCGGATAAAGGAACAATCCTCGACGGTATGACTGCTTTCTCAGATGATTTCGTACCTGAACGTTGTGAAGTGTCTGCAGTCATTCGCCGAAGTTCAGATAGAAAGTTTTTCGATTTTTGCGACAACACCTCCGCCGCTGTCTGCTCGGATTGAACCACGAGTTTTGAGCTCCTCGGGCCGCATCCTCTATCATTTGGCGAGAGAAGTAACCGTTTGAGTGCTCGCGCCATAACATTATCCAAGGAAACGGTATCGCGGTTTAATAGCCATTGTTCTAAATCGTGATTTCCGGCCTCTTGACTATCGTGTGAAAGAATCTCTGGCACACCATGGATGAAGATAGTGTTTAGGCGATCAGGCTTGCTGTTTTCTTCGGAGTTTATTTTCGACTGTCGCATGTTCTATGGAACTTTAGGATAGATACGTATCCCACACGATCCATGTTGCGGCGCGTTTGCGGAGTGCAGGACGTTTTCCACATTTGTTGAGGATTCCAGTGTTACTCTATTCAGGCTGGGCTCACGAAAGTGTGCAAAGTTCTTGGGACGAGTAATTCGTACTATGTTTGTGGGTTTTACTTTTATCAGAAAGCGCAGTGACTTCCATTGGTTTAGATCGTCGGACAGTTTATCTTTCGGTGTGATAGCTGCTGATTTGGGTACGTTTTCGGTGCATACCGCCTCTGGGATATCGAAAACGGCGAATATGGGGCGCATTTTTTGCAACTGTTGCTGCGGAATTTGCATGCCGAACTGGATGTACTTCCGTCCTATTAGGATGGATATTAATCAAAATTAGACACATCATCCCATTGGTCGAGCCGAAGTAGTCCGCGTGTAACCGCTGCTAGGGCATCTCCGGCCAACACCATATATGTACCGGTCCGGGCGATTTTTGTCTTTGGTATTTCCGACACAGTTCGCGATTTTTCAGCAGCCACTCTATATCCTGGTCAATATTCGGCCAACAACAGTAGTCACATTCCAGCGGGTTAATCCTGTTCACGCCAGGGTGTGTCCTGCAGCTCTTTTAGCAACTGGTACCGTAACTCGTTTGGGGGACCTATGTGAGAGCATCGGAATATTGAACCGTCGTATGAACTCAACTCATTTCTCCGACAGGCGAGTGATTTTATCTCGTCTGACATGATTGCAGGCTGTCCGATCATCAAAAACCCTTTCACCATTGACTACACGGTCGCGGTGCGTCAGGTGCGCTACCACCGCACTCCGGATGGGTGTCTTTTCAAGTTGTTGCATCAGATTGAAAAACTCCACGAGTTCACTGTTCGTTTTTGTGCCCGTCGGCTGCGGGAGGCGACTAAGTGCATCGGTAATGGTATTACTTAGTCGAACGTTCTGCAACAACAATATGCACCAACGTTTCATTGCATCCCGTGGTCTCCTGAATCTTTGGAATCTATGGTGCCCACAGCGTGACACTCATATAAATTTTTACCGCAGACATTGTGATGAGAAAGCTGCTATCCATGTGTCTGCTCGCCTGTCCATAAATTGACGACATCCACCCAAAGACGGTTGCTGTGGCGACTACTATTCTGGCTGAACCTTTGGCGCAGCTGTTCCAGCGCTACCTTGATGAGCAGCACGTTCCTGCGATGTGGAAACACGGAATAATAACTCCCATTTACAAAGGGGTAGTCGTTCCGACCCAGCTAATTATCGACCAGTGACTCTACTGCCAGTTCTTTCGAAAGATATGGAGGCTATCATTGCGGACGCACTCATGTGTTATCTGGATGACTTTGGTTACATTGCTCAGCAGCAATACGGCTTCCGCCATAATCAGTCGTGTACAACCAATCTATTATTAGCTTGAGACAGCTGGACCGAAACTGTGGACGCTGGTGCAGGAGTTGATGTGGCTTACCTTGGTTTCTGTAAGGTATCCGAACGGTTGGACCATCGTATCGTTCTCGCCAAACTTCAAGGATGTGGCATTGGGACCCTCTTCTCGGGTGGATTTGCAATTTTCTCTCCCACAGGCGTCTGGATGTAAGAGTACGTGAATCCATATCAGATACAATTCACGTCGAATTCGGAGTGCCGCAGAGTTCGTTATTGAGGCCCCGTCTATCTTTGGTCTTCATAAACGATCTAGTGAGTCAGATTGCGTCATACTGTTTACTCTACGCCGATGATATTAAAGTTTGGCGAATGATCAGAGATCCAGAAGACTGTATCCAGCTTCAAATCGATCTTGACAAGATTTAGTTTTTGGTCGGTCAAAAATCGCCTTTCCTTCAGTGTGGCTAAATGTCGTGTGCCCCATTTAAGAAACCGAATGGTTCGCACATAAGCTAAGGGACCAGGATCTGCACCACTGTTCTTTCGAAAAGGATCTCGGTGTGTGGGTTCAGCTCGGAGCTGTCCAAAAAGGCATCGAAGAAGGGGATCCAAATTGGGGGGGGGGGTTACGGAGAACTTCCGGGAAATTAGAGTCGTCGATTTTCCGCCAAATACTCCGCACTTATATACGCCCACGTGTTGAATATGCAATTCAAGCATGGCATCCATGGCTAAAGCGGGAGCTCACGGTCTTGGAGCTTCCACAACGTCGGACGACCAAAAATCTCAAGGGGCTGCGCCACCTGTCATACGAACAGCGTCTCAGCGTGCGTGGCATTTACAGCGTACCTTATCGCCGTTTGCGTAGCGATCTAATCCTGGTTTACCAAATATTAACCACCCTTGCCATCACTTATTGAAGCTGAGTCACAGCAGCCAACTGTGAGGTTATCATCTCAAGTTGGCAGTGTCGAAGAAACTTCTCGCTGCGTGTTTACCACACGTGGAATACCCTCTCAGGAGCTGTTATTGCAGCCCCCCACGTTAACCGTGTTCAAAGCACGTGTCGACAGTGCACTGTCCACACTACACCATATCACGTAATCCAAACGACCCGAATGAAGCAGAAAAACCAACCGACCAACTACCTCCATTTTTGCACGGAAATCACAGACGATAGCCTTGGATAGTACATAAAACGGACGGGGACGCTGTAATTGGCAAATTCGCAATTTGCGGTTGTTCAATATTCCTTATCGCCATTTTTGCCTTGATTTTGATCACACCTAACCGATCATCCGGCAGGACATGTCAAATTTCGGCTTTCTTATCCGCAGTATACCATTGAATTACGAAAATGAGTTTGTACTTAAAGACACCCAAAAGTAGTGCCCACCTTTGCACTCGAGACGAAGATATCTGTTGGATTCCTCTCTCCTCACCCAGAAGCGAAAGAATGGGGTTATGGTCAGTGTGAATATCGAACTGTCTTCCACAGACGTGTTGGTGGCAATTCTTAACTCCGAAAATAATTGCTAAGGCCCCTCTGCCCAGTTGGGAGAAATTCCTTTCAGCAGGTTGCAATGTGCGAGAAGCAAAAGCGCTTGCTCGAAGAGAACTGTCATCCGTCCGATGGCAATGGACTGCGCCTACTCCGCGTGGGGAAGCATCACACTGCAGCACTAGAGGCCGAATCAGATCGAAATGCATAAGACACGGAGGCGATGAGCACACTTTTCTTCGATCCGAGCCCCAAGTCCAGGACTTCCCCCTGGGCAACATTTCCTATAATGGTGGCAATACTGTTGAGATGTTAGGTGATAAGCGACGATAGTGGGACAACATCCCTAAAAATGCTCTTAATACTGCTTCATTCTTGGATTCAGGTAAGGATGGGTTTGATTTTATCTTTTAACACGTGTACTCCGTTCTTATCGAGGCGATAACTCATGTAACCAACGGAATCTGCGAAAACCGTGCTCTTGGACTTTTTCAGTCTGAGTCCACTCAGTTTGTAAATACTCAGCATCTTTACGTCCTGTAATCACAATGTCGTGAAGACGGGTGCAAGTGAAAGGAATATCTTTGGTCGGCTTGTCAATAATTTTTTGGAATATCGCCGAGCTGAACTGATTACGAAGGGCAGACGTTTGTACTGGAATAGACCCATGTAGGCACTTATCGTGGTGCATGAGCGAGAGGTATCGTCTAGCTCAATTTGTAAGTACGCGTGACTGAGGTCGATCTGTGTGTACTTTTGTCTGCCTGCCAGAGTAGCATACAGACCTTCTATTCGTGGTAAGGCATACTTACCCAGAGTTAAATAACAATTACCAGTTAGTTTATAATCATCACCGATACGTCTTCCACCTTTGATCTCGGGGAATAAAGCAGGGTACGTGCTCTGAAAATGTCTGGCTCAGTTCCGGGCAGTAATTTGACACTAGCCGGATATCCGTTCAATTTTCCCTGTTTATCATCAAAAATGTCAGAATATTTGTTGAGCACATCATCCAATCGCTGCCTAATGTACATAAACTTCACTGTTTCTAGCGTAGCCGGGAGGCATTTAATCCAGTCGCGCCCGAGTGAGTTTTTACTCGCCAAGAAATATGCCTATAAAGTCCGTTTCTTCCCATGATAATTAACATGAACACTCCACTTTCCCAGCACTGGTATCGGCTGCCCGGTGTTCATCCTCAAAGTTGCTTCTTAGGGGGATAACTTGGGTACTCAGTTAACTATGCAGCACTGATTGTGGTAACTAAGACACTGGTGTCAACTTCGTTTTAACCAACTGGCCTTCTATCTCCAATTGCACAATGTAGGGTGGATGAATGCTACAGATGTTCGACGTTGCATTCCAAACCGTGTGTAGCTGATCATTCTCGTCTGAAGACTGAACGATCTTCATGGCTTTTTTGTGAATCTGGATGCCGCAGATGTGCAAGCTTTAGATCGGGAAACTCGGACGAAGTTCTCTAATTTTCCACATTGGCAGCAGATACTCTGTTTATGACATTTCTCGGCTGACAAATGCTGATTCCCACATTGGTAACAGATCCTAGACAATCCGAACCGATTCGGAGTAACACTTTTTCGGTTGATTGTTTAGATTGTGTCTGTATGAGGTTGCTGGGGAAAAGCTTGTACCTGTTTATGGACATTCCCTAGCTGCCGAACAATATTGCAGGCCTTCTCCCAGCTCATTGCTGTCTCATCTTCTGACAACAGCCTTTCATGAGCCTGTTCGTTACGGATACCGGATGTTATGCACTGTAAAGCCATCGCCCCTTCGAACTTCATGACTAGGATTTCACTATACCGACACTGGTAGGTGATACGTATTACTCGAGTATTGCTGGATCGCACCTGGACCCTTAGACCGCGCAAGAAGTGAATAGGAACACACACCGGATGGGATGTGTCAAAAACTATAATAGATAGCTTGTAGGTTACACCAGATGAATAAGTCGAAAAGGAACCAATCAACACAGGGAAAAAGAGTGGACAAATCAGCTATCGGTCAATCGATCTGTATGTGTCTGTGTTTGCTCAGCGGTTTAGCGGACGACACACATGTAACATCCCCTCACGTGACAGATGGAATCATAGTTGTGAAATGTAACGTTCTATCGGCTTAGGTGAGCGGTGCGGTTTCCGAATAGCAATCGGCTGATCGATTTCTTCCGTTTGGTTTTTGTTTGTCTCCTCCAGATCTTCTGGAACCACTTTCTCTTCCCCAGGGTACGATGTGACTGGGGTGCGGGGCCGGATGAAATCATTGTGCCTGCGTACTGTCTCTCCACTCTCTACTTGTATTTCGGCCTCCGTTTCTGAGCTCGTAAGCACGGTGCCAGGCTGCCATAACTGTTCATGTGGTAGTTTCGTGTAAACATCACGTTCCACTATCGACTTCTGGGGCTTAACTGGTGCGCGTCCACTTTCCTGCATACGTTGTTGCTGGCAACGCCTGGTCTGACGAGGGTCTGGAAAAAGTAGGTCTAGCCTCGTACGTAGTCGACGCCCAAACATTGCCTCCCCAGGGCTCTTTCCGATAGACTCTAGCGGTGTGGTCCGATATGCGAACAGGAATCGGTCAAGTTTGGTTCGTACCGAGCCATTACGCTGCTTTAGAAGACCAGCTTTCACGGTTTGGACCGCTCTTTCAGCTAAACCGTTTGACGCTGGATGGTACGGTGCGGAAGTCATGTGATGAACGCCGTTGCTCTGCAGGTTTTCTTTGAATGCTGCACTCGTAAATTGCGGACCATTGTCAGTGACTAATGCTTTCGGTATGCCATGTGTAGATAGACTAGAGCGTACGCCATTGATTGTAGCTTCTGCAGTAGCGTTTGCAACAACATGCACATCAATCCATTTGGAGTACGCATCTACTAAAAGTAGCAACATTTTTCCTTCGATCGGGCCAAAGTAATCGGCGTGGACACGTTCCCATGGGCTGTCGGGCAATTACCAAGGGTGAATTGGGTCTGTTGGATTATCTCTTTGATATTTTTGGCATGTGTTACAAGTACTCAAAAGTGCTTCGATGTCTCGGTCAATCGCTGGCTACCAGCAGTAGGATCTGGCGAGGGCTTTCATGCGGACAATACCTGGATGTGCATCATGTAATTCTTTCAGTACAGCTGACCTGAGAGTCGATGGAATAACGATGCGAGATCCACGTAGGATACATGCTTCATGCAGGCTCAGCTCAAATCTACAATTGAAAAACGGACACAGATCACCAGGGGCTCGCGAACCCCAGCCACGCCGCAGCATGCGTTTCACAGTCGATAGAACGGGATCTCTGTCTGTAGCTTTCCTAACCATGTCGCGAGATTTGGGTGTAGTATTCAGGTGTTGCAAAAGTTGAACAAACTCGTAGGGCGCGTCACTTCTTTCCCCCTGTTGGTCAATCTGTGGCAATCTACTGAGCGCATCAGCGACATTATTGTGAGGACCGGCAATGTATCGGATTTGATAATTGTAAGCAGAAAGTAAGAGGGCCCAGCGTACCATTCGGGGTGCGTTAAGTTGTTCTATGCCTCGTTCCTTACCGAGAAGTGATAACAGTGGTTTATGGTCAGTCTGTATTTCAAACTGGTTGCCCCACAAGTACTGATGGAACCGCTTTACTCCGAATACTACGGCCAGTGCTTCCTTGTCTAATTGTGCGTAATTTTTCTCAGCAGGTTGTAATGTGCGGGACGCGAAAGCAATAGGGCGAACTGTTCCTTCGTGGACTTTATGTCCCAGCACTGCCCCGACTCCAAAAGGTGAAGCATCACACTGTAGGATGAGGGGTTTGTTGGGGTCGTAATGTACCAAGACTGGTGAAGAAGCAAGGAGACCTTTTGCCATGTCAAATGCTTGTTGCTCTTCCTCGCCCCATGCCCACTTAGAATCTTTTTTCAGCAAATTGTGAAGTGGTGCTAGAACAGAAGCAAGATTAGGTAGAAACCGACGATAATGTGAAAGCATTCCAACGAACGAGCGTAACTGGGCTCCGTTACGAGGTGAGGGTGCAGAAATAATGGGTTGTAATTTATCTTTCTGCGCGTGTAAACCATGCTTTTCCAGTCTATAACCGAGGTAGTCAACTGAATCAACTAGGAAAGCACATTTGGAGCGTTTCAAACGCAAACCGTGTTCAGAGAGTTTATGCAACACCCGGTCCAACGTGTACAAGTGCTCCTTTTCTGTGCGACCCGTGATAAGGATATCATCGAGATATGCGCAAGTGTTCGGTATGTCACGCACGATATTGTCAATTATCCTTTGGAAGATCGCCGGCGCTGAGTTAACCCCGAAAGGCAGTCTAGTGTATTCGAATAGCCCCAAATGTGTACTGATCGTCGTAAGACGTCGGGAGGTCTCACCCAACTCTACCTGCGAATAGGCGTGACTCAAATCCAATTTAGTGAACTTGACTCCTCCAGACAAGTTGGCATACAAATCTTCAATTTTCGGTAATGGATAACGGTCTATGATGTCATCTCGATTTAGTGTAACCTTATAATCACCACAGATTCGTACGTTACCGTCGGGCTTAAGGACAGGCACTATCGGGGCCTCCCATTCAGCTTGTTGGACTGGTACAATTATACCTTCTCTTTGAAGCCTTTTCAGCTCGTCTTCCACTCTAGGTCGTAAGGAATAGGGCAGTGTTCTGGCCTTAAAGAACTTTGGTGTACTTGAGTCTGACATATGGATTTTTGCTTTAAAATTATTGAGTCTGCCCAATTGCTGCTCGTCAAACACTTCTGGATATTGTTTAAGGACCGATTCAAAGGTATCCTCCCCCACGGAGTGGGTAGTATTTAATACTTGTGGTAACATTTTCATCCAATCGCGACCAAGCAAATTGACTGGAGCCTGAGGCACGACATGAAGTACCAGACTGTGTGATCTACCCTGATGCTGCACTCGTACCTGACACTTCCCAAGCAAATCAATCACTTCTCCTGTATAGGTTCTAAAAACGCTATCAGTCGGTTCCAGGTCGGGTAACGATGAGAGCGCGTTTTTACTAATCAATGTCACCGCGGAACCAGTATCCAATTCAAATAAAACAGGTTCGTTATTAACATGAAGCGTGATCCTATATGGAGACACTTTCGTCATAACTGAGCAGTTTGAAATTATATGGTTCATAAAATTTAGCTGGGAATCTGGGCACTCACCGTCGTCGGAGTTCAGTGATTTGATCGAGACTTGTGACCGTGGGGAACGGCAAACACGTGCCAGGTGGCCAAGTTTTCCGCAATTGCTGCACTTTGTGCGAGTATGAGGACACTGGGTGGGAGAAGTGTGCTGATCCCCACATCGGTAGCAGACGAACTTCCGTACCCTGTTTTCAGAGGATAACTGGGGTGACAGTTTGTTTACACATTCCACAGGCTGAGGAGGGTTGAAGGTGGATAGTTGGGATTTTAGGTTTTCCCTTTGACGTACAAGGTTACACGCCACTTCCCAGGAAAGGGTTTCTTCCTCCTGTGACAATAATTTTTCCCTCGCACCATCATCTGTAACTCCACCAATTAGGCACTGGATTTTCATGACTTCTTCAAACCGACTTGAGGGAATGGTATTGTACCGGCATTCCGGTGTAGCTTGATGAATGCGGGCAATGAAATCATTTACACTTTTTCCGCATCGTTGCTGTAGCTTGAAAAACTGATAACGAGCGGAAAACGCACTTTGTTGGATTCCCCACAATTCCTCAAACAACTGGATCACTTGCACAATACTGGTCTTAGCCATCAAGTTCATAGCGTCAAAATGACGTTGTCCTTCTGATCCAAGGGCTTGGCGGAATAACATAATCCAATGGGTATCGGATAACATGATAGAGGGGTTTAACAAAGGAAAGAGAGTCTTTTGATGTTGGAAAGATGTTTTCCACTGTATCCACGACTGTAGAGAGGGTTTTTCTGCACCATCAGGCCACAGACATGACAGTCCCGCAAGAGGGCTCGTAGCAACCGTCGCCATTCTGATACGTATTACTCGAGTATTTCTGGATTGCACCTGAACCCTTAGTCCGCGCAAGAAGTGAATAAGAACACACCGGATGGGACGTGTCAAAAACTATAATAGATAGCTTGTAGGTTACACCAGATGAATAAGTCGAAAAGGAACCAATCAACACAGGGAAAAAGAGTGGACGAATCAGCTATCGGTCAATCGATCTGTATGTGTCTGTGTTTGCTCATCGGCTCATCGGTTTAGCGGACGGCACACATGTAACAGTAGGGCTTGCTGAATCCTCGCCACGAAATCAATGACTTCAGGGTGTTGATGTAAGGTCAAATAAGCATACCGTGCAGTGTATGTGTTCAGTGATGAACCCCATAACCCATTGAGGACTTCTAGCATTCTGTTGACGGTCGCCTTCCCACTGACATGGTGGGCATCTAAATGTCTTAGGCCTTCATCCCATAGCAGTAGTCAGTAATTTAATTTTGTGGCTCTCTGAGAGTACTGTATTTCACTACAAGGCGGTTAGTAACACCAAATAATCCATGAGAGTGCGCTTGCAGTGTTTCCAGGTATCCGATGTTGTTTTCTCAGAAGGAATATTTCAGAGTAGTGTAGGAAGATGCAACATCGCAGTAGTGTAACCTCATTGCCAGCTTGTTATGTATGGCACGTAGCCGATAGACAGAACAGAACGCGCAGGCGTGATATGGAATTGTTTTAGTACAGGCTTCCTACGTTACAGTGGTTAGAAAAGCCGAAACAAAAATCCAATGAAATAGGGAAGTAAGGCAAGGTCACGGTCAACCAATCACGTGAGCGGCTGTGTTCACCATCAATACCCAACTACATACATGACACCTTGGAAAAGTGGTGGCTCTTACCGCTTTTATACAGCTAAATGAATATTCGAATGCAGTCATTTTGATGCTTTAAGAAAACTGGTTATATTCTGATCTAGAGGACAGTGTTCCTCAACTTGCTGGTTAGCTTCCCCTCAGATCAGACTGTTCCGGAGTCCCTCAAACTCGTGCAGGGGATGTCATCACCTACGGGTGACCTTGAACGAACCTGCGTGCCAATCGCTCATCTGTGAACACCTTTTGTCGCTGTTCCCAGCTGCATTTTGTCACATAACCGTGTGTTCATACTCATTCGACCCAGATTCATCAGCTCTATCTAGTGCACTCCACCTTTCGGATCTAGCTTGTGTTGATCGCCTTCTGTATTCACATCGCGGTTTTCGCACTATTCCCACAAAAACACAATCGAGGATTTTTTCGAATCATGAACCACACAGCAATATTCGTTTTGCTTCGCTAGGCTTTTACCTTCTAGTTTCAAATCACATGCGAACACGGAGCGTCATTCCGGTTCTGCCGACAAGCCCAGTTCATCGACTTCCATTTGGAGTTCCCGATCATCCTTCAGATTGGCATGCCTCAATGTACGCACATTGCTACAGATCGGTCAACTGACAACACTTGCCCGAACCGTAGAGACCCTCTCGATCGATATCTGCGGCTTATCGGAGACCCGCCTGCAATACTCGAGCTCTGTGCTCACTTTGCAATCCCCTTCAGGTGACATCGGCAGCACTTTCTCATTGCGCCTAGC
The DNA here is from genome assembly GCA_944474145.2 of Dicrocoelium dendriticum. Lineage (NCBI taxonomy): Eukaryota > Metazoa > Platyhelminthes > Trematoda > Plagiorchiida > Dicrocoeliidae > Dicrocoelium > Dicrocoelium dendriticum. Next base: position 61,954,487 of record OX104066.1, read on the forward strand.
TGGTGACGATGCAGCTTCGAGCACCGGTCAAGCCGGTGTTAGTATTGCCCTGAGTCCCCGGGATGAAGCTGCTCTGGTTGATTAGATTCCAGTCAGTAGCCGGTTGTGTGCAGTCCGATCGGCTGGTTCGTTCAAAGCTTCGAAGCCGCATGGGACTAACAGGTGCCTATTTGTCATCGCTGCCTATGCACCGACAAACTCTAGCGATGACTCGGTAAAAGACGACTTCTATCGCCAACTGAACGAGCTCCTTCGCCACAGAAGAAGCTCGGACACTGTTGTGCTGGCTGGGGATCTGAACGCTCAACTTGGAAAATTATCCACTGATGAACTGCATCTGGGCGGCCAACATGGTGTAGGCTCCCGTAATGATAACGGTGAGCGGTTACTTCATTTGTGTGAGGATGCTCGCTTATTTCTTGCGAGCACTAAGTTCCGACACAGCAGCCACCGGAGGGTGACTTGGCGCCCACCAGCCTCGGACGCAAATCGATCACATTGCGAGCAGTTAGCGCTGGAGAGGCTGCGTCCAGAACTGTCGCTCAATTTGGAGCACAAGTGTGGACACCTACCATGCACTTGTATGTGCTGACTTGCGGATGCCTTTTGGCGGACGCCCAAGACGACGTTGTGAGCGCATTGACACCAGCGAACTGGCGAAACCAGCTGTTCTGAATGCCTATAAAAATGCGCTATCATGCGAGTTGAGTAAACGCGCACTGGATGCAGTTGAAGCTCACTGGTCTCCTATTCACCAGTCCTTACTAGCAGCAGGTAAATCCTCATGTGGAGAGTCTAGTCGCCAACATGGACATTGGGTCTCTTCACAGTCTCTGGAACTTATCGATGCTCGCCGGCATATTCCGGCTGGAAGCGAACACAATGAAACTCGAAAAGAGCTCCGGGCAAAACTTCGTGCTAGCCTGAAGAAAGTCCGCCAATCCTGGTAGTCTCATCGTGCATCAGAGATGGAAATGGCCGCTGCCCTTGGTGACCATCGTAGGCTATTCCGGCTGATACGGGAAACGGACTGCAAGAGACCTGGTGTTAGTGAAACTATAGGTGACGAGAGTGGACAGCCTATCCACAACTTGTCAAAACGCTTGGAGCGTTGGGCTGAGCACTTTGAAAGGCAATTTAATCGGTCGCAATTGTTAGATTACTCGTCGACCACTGATCACCCCGCTCCGTGAGCTGTCCCTTTGGATTCACCCGCTCGCTCAGAAGTCAAACGTGAGATCGAACTGTTGAAGTTAAATAAAGCCGCGGGACCAGATGATCTTCCTCCAGCCCTCTTCAAATTCGGGGGACCTGCTCTTGTGGATGATTTATACGAGTTACCAGTGAAACTGTGGGAGCAGAAAACTGTCCCAACCGACTGGAGCCGCTCCGTCATAGTCCCAATTTTCAAAGCAGGCTCACGATCGGAATGCGGTAACCATAGAGGAATCAGTCTGATCTTCATCGCCTCCAAATTTCTTGCCTCTGTCATCCTTCACAGACTGACTGGCACTTGTGAAAGCCATATTCGTGAAGAGCAAACAGAGTTTCGTCGAGGTCGTGGCTGCATTGACCACATCTTCACTTTGCGTCAGTTGTTGGAGCACCGTCACATATACTGACGGCTCACCGTTGGCGTGTTCCTCGATATCAAAGTTGCATCCGATTCGGTAGATAGACGTGCACTTTGGGACTGTATACTCGGGAAAGGTGTATCTGAGAAATGTGTAACTGTTATTCGGGCATTATATGCGCGTAGCTCAGAACGAGTGAGGGCCTACGGTAAGCTGTCGTCACTCTTTAATATCTCCAGCGGTGTGAGACAATGATGCCCGCTGTCACCTCTTCTCTTCCACTTTGCTATTGATGAAGGCATGGAAATCGCGTTCACAGGATATGACTTAGAAGGTGTGGATCTCCTCTCAAGAGAACGACTTCTTGACTTGGAGTATGCTGACATGGTCCTAATCTGTGATAGCCCACAAACGTGCCAAGCGGCACTGGAATGGTTAGCACTGGCTGTCAGGCGCTTCGGGCTTGGCTTTGCACCATCGAAGTGCAAAGCGTTCCTCCAAGATTGGTCTGGACCGCCTCCTTCGCTGACCCTTGGGGATCAGCTAGAAGTCGTTCAAAAATTCAACTACCTAAAAAGTTAAATCAGCGCCCGTGGGATTGAAGATGAGATCACGAACCATATAGCAAAAGCTCGAAGCGCTTTTGCTAACCACTACTTATGGCACCGGCGCGACATCACTCTTGCCCTGAAGGGTAGAGTGTACAATGCAGCGGTACGTTCGACCCTACTGTACAGTTGTGAAACCTGGCCCCTTAGATCAACGGACATAAAGAGGCTAGTTACGTTCGACCACCGGTGCCTTCGCAATTTAGCACACATCTGGTGGGAACACCGAGTAAGCAACGAGCGTGTTCGACGCCTTGTTTACGGCACAGGAAAAGGAAATGAACCGCTCAGCACCGTTATTTCACACACCAGGCTTCCATGGTTTGGCCACGTTTTACGCATGTCAGACCACCGACTCCCACGATGTGCGTTGTTCGCGCTGCGGGTGTGGATGAAAGAAGAGGTGGGTTGGCCAATCGATGACTTGGTCGAGAGGAATGAAGGCCCTTACTTTTAAGCTGGCCTCAGTTGGAGCTTCTCGGCTTTCTGGTTGGGATCCTGATGACGATGAACACTTTTGGCTGGATATACTTGCTGATATGGGTGGAAGCCGACCTCAGCGGTGTTCGTGCTGTGAGTTTCGTTTTCCCACCCATCCCTCTTAGCCCCCCCTTCCAACCACGATCTCAGTATTTGGCATTTTATAATTTTGCATAGTAAATTCTTTTTTCTGCTGCGTAGGAGCCGACTATTAGCTTTCCGAAATGATGCCCATCCGTTACCGGTAGCTCAGCTGCCTTGCACTTGCTGCATTTTATTCCCTTTTTTCTCTTATGTATTGCAGCGCAGTAGCTGAAGTGTTTCCCACCTCTAGCTAACGTGTTTTTCGTGTGTGTGTGTGTGTGTGTGTGTGTGTGTGTGTGTGTGTGTGTGTGTGCATCGATGGATGCAGTGAATTTTGGCGACCAATCAAATTTCATGTTGCGGCTTCCAGATCGGCAATAGTTTGTGGATTCCCTTCATGCCATAAAAATGTACGAACTGGAATTCAGTGTGTCAATTGCTTTGGCAAGTTCTATCGCAAATGTTCCTAGCTCACAGTGAACCAGTTGAAGCTACACTATAGTAAACCAGATTGTGTTTCTGTTCAGTATGTATGGTCATCTCACTGATAAAGATTGTTTATGAATTATCGCAGAAGTACGAAAGACTAGTGACAATGATTTAGTAAATGAGGAGCAACACAGGCGTTTCATTTGAAGAAAGCGTGACAGTAAATCTCAATTATTCCAGTCAGGCTTTGCATTAATACTGAGGAAGAAGGCTACGCTCACGCTGCAAATGCATCATCTTTAGCTTTAAATGTCAATGCCACCAATTACTCATTAATGTCTGAAACAACCACCGCCACTCCGTTTGGAATCAGCACGGTCAGCACCTCATCCACTTTCCAAAGGGTTCCGAAAATTCAAAGGGACTTCGACACCAGTGGTGGTTGGAACTTGGTTGCTGTCAAACGTGACCGAAAACCTAGACCTTCGGCCAATCCCTCTGCACCCAGATTAAATGAAGAAGACAAAGGTGTACGCACACAGCCTCCATCAGCTTTATACAGTCCAGCTGGTCGTTTGGCCTCAACCAGAGTTGCACGTAGTATACCAGCGGTAATCTGCACCAACGTTCTAGAGTTGACGTCAAATTCCTTTTAAAAAAAACAACTCGGTGATGTGAACCAGTGGTACTCCATGTGACATTATAGGTGTTTCAGCTAAGCCCGTCAATTTGACTCGCGTTCTCCGTCACCAAAACTCAAAGCACTACGGTGAACCAAGAATTCTCCGAGTTCTGTTGACTTGCGCCAATGAAGCGGAAGCTGTCCTGTTATCGACAGCTCGCCTCCGGAATGGGTCATGTTCCATCCGTCGATTCCCGGATATTCCGTGGAGCGAGCGCAGACAGGCGAAGCACTACTTGGACGAAACCCGGAAGGAATCCGTAGACAGGACCATCCTTATACACGGTTTTTCCGATACTGGAAGTCATGATGATCGAGAAGCGACCACTCACGATCAGGAATAATGGCGGTACATTCGCGAGACCTCTCTGAAAAACGTCATAGTGCAATCGATCTTGGGACTGCGCCGATCGCCAAACTACAAAGAATGTGGCCCGAGGATTGCGAAAGTAGTCCTTCAATTTAGACGAATGTCAGCAGTGATGCTGGAGTACAGGTATGCGATGCGCAGCAGTCTTCTTTCCGAGTTCCGGATCAAAGCAGCATCTGGTAACCGAACACACGAAAGGAGGTACTTAGTCGGACGACTTCCCGACAAGAGATCGGATGATTTTACTCAACTAGCCAACGAAACTGGCTACCCACCCCATACATTGCATACAAAGAGAGAGGCAATGAGGTAATGGTGCTATCCATGGATCTGACACAGATGATGTCGTCATTACCTAAAAAACGATTATTTGCCGACCCTTCACCGATCGGCACAACATTTTTATCTGAAACGCGCATCCCACGATTTATTGCTAAAAACAGAGGAACTTTCCTGCACCTACACCAATGCACAATGTCTCCAGAACAAGCTTGCTGAACTACGGCTAGCTCAAGCGTCACATGACTGGGACGTCGTGTTCATTGCAGAAACTTGGTTGCACTGAGAGATTACTGATGCCGAAGTCGCTATAAGGGGTATGTCCCTTCTCCGAAACGATCGACCTAGCAAGCGCGGCGTGTAATGTTATACTGCCGCAGCGACCTGGAGTGCGAACCGGTGGTCGTTACGGAAATGCTGATCATAGACACAATTTGGTGCACTTTGCGACTGAGACGCAACGACATGTGCCTTTTGGCCGTTGTTTATCGTCCTCCAATTCCACCCCAGAGGTGGACTCCCACCTGACATTCTTCTTGGGAAGAGTCCTTTGATGATGATACAGTAATGTTCTCATCTCAGGCGACTTCAATATTCACGATTTGGTAGTTCCGACATCGCCCAACGAACAATTTATGGCCGACCTGTAAGAGTATATTGCAAACATTCCGCTCTTCATCCATATCGTTTCGCCCACCCGATTCGGAGCAGCAACTAAACCATCCATGCTTGATTTACTACTCACGAACGGAGAGCTCATGGTTGAGAAACCAAGGCTGGAGAGCCCTCTGGGGCGGAGCGACCACGTAACCATAAGTTACGACTTCATATGTTGTGCGGAGTATTCACGCGAACATAGAGCCTTGTTTCAAACAATCGCCCACTGCGACATACTGGCAGGACTTTGGGAGATGCCATCTGGGAATTTCCGGACGACTGTTCTACTGCCAGTGCTTGTATGGATTATACTGACAACTTCAGTGACCTGACTAAAACTGCATCGGCCAACAATCCCCATCGCTCTGCAAGGGCACAATCATTCATTTGGAGCAGAACCCGAAAACATATGACAGTAAAATTCGCTGCATGGAATGTGTATAGAGTGAACGCTAGCCCTGACAACTGGAGTAATTGTGTGGTTCTTCGTAATATTTGTACCACACTTGTGCGGTCTGTGTAGAGGAGCGACCGACTATTTCTGGTGGGTGATTTCAACGCGCGTGTTGAGCGTGATGCGTCGGTGTGGACAGATGTTATCGGTTCGCATGGCATTGCTGCAGCGAATGCGAACGGTGACAAGCTGCTCTCACTGTGTGCCACTCACGGCCTGACGATCACGAACACTCGATCTGCACTGAGTGCGAGTGATATAGTAACTTGGACGCATCCACGGACTTGTCACGCTCACCTGCTCGACTATGTCATCGTACGCCAGCGTAATATGCGTGAGGTGCGCATGCCACGTGTACTGCGTGGAGCTGAGTGTGGCACTGATCACAAATTGGTGCGGACGAAACTGTACGTAATGTTCGTAACTCTATGTATTGCACTCCCGCCGTGAAGCGGAGGTGTAAATCTAACATTCTCCCCCTCGGTACTGTGGTGATAGGTATTGAGCTGGAAATGGCGATGGCTGCACGCCAGTGTGATGTGGACTGCATAGCCATAGTGGGCGACCTGTGGCACCACATTCGCGACCAGGTGACAGCTGCTGCCGAGGAGACCATCGGGTGCGCAAACTGTAAGCGGCCTGATTGGTTTGATGAGAACAATGCGACGATTGGCGCATTGGTGTCGGAGAGGAATGCAGCATTTGCTACACATGTGGCAGACCCCAGTGACTTTGGGAAGAGGAGTCAGTTTCGCAAACTTCGACGGTGACTGACCCGAGAGCTTCGTCGCATTAAAATGCATATTGGAGTAAGAAGGCGACGCAGGTGGAATGCTACGCCGAAAGTCGCCAACCTAAGGAATACTTTGACTCCTTGAAGGCGGTGTATGGACCGAGGTTGGAGCCGATGAGGACGCTGATCGATGGTAGTTCAGGCGCTACCTGCACACAGAGTGCAGACATATCGCAGATCCGGCAAAAACACTTTGACTGTCTCTTGAACAACCGTTCAGAGATCCACTGGCTTACATTGAACGGCCTGAAGCAGCACGATGTGAAGACGAGTCTGGCGGACACGCCGACACTGGATGAGAAGCAAAGAGCACTTGCTCAGCTACGAAACGGCAAGTGTGCCGGGGCTGACAGGATCCCGCCTGAATTATTGAAACACGGCGGACTTGAGTTGATGATTGCGCTGCACCACTTGGTGAAACGTGTATGGATTGAGGAGGAGGTGCCTCCTGAACTGAAGAATGCCCTCGTGCTACCACTGTACAAGGATAAAAAAAAGAAGCAATGTTGCAGGAATTATCGTGACATCAACATGTTGAGTTGTGTGGGCAAGGTGATTGCCCGAATCCTCCTCAACCGCCTCGTAAGTCAGGTTGTGGAACCCAATGTGGCGGAAGAGCAGTGTGGATTACGTTCGGGTCGCAGCACTATAGATATAGTGTTGGCGGCTCGTCAGTTTCAGGAGATGTGCAGAGAACGACACCAGCCATTGTACTCGCTTTTTGTTGATTTCACCAAGGCATTTGATACGGTGAACCGTGAGGCATTGTGGCTGGTGTTGGGCAAGTTTGGTTGCCCGCGTAAGTTTGTAAGTTTAATTGAATGTCTGCACAGTGGTATGCGGGCGTGGGTGCAGCTGAGTGGAGAGACCTCAGATGACTTTACAGTTGTCTCTGGTGTGAAGCAAGGCTGTGTCTTAGCTCCTGCCCTGTTTAATATCTATCTTCATGCAATGTTGTCTTGTGCTTTTGATGCGGCTTGTGCTTACGGTGTTCGTGTGGAGCACGGTATTGGTGGTGGTTTGCTGAACATGCGTCGTTTCGGTGCGAGAACCCTAGTCTGTGAGACAACTATCCCTATGTTGCTGTTTGCTGAAGACTGTGCGTTGTTTGCACACAGCGCGGATGAGTTGCAGTACATGACTAGTACTCTGACTTTGACAGCGGCCAAATTCGGGCTCACCATCAACACAAGCAAACTCTCTGTCTCTTTCAGTCTTCACCGGAGTTGCAATCGTCAATAGTGCCGAAAATCAGCATTGGTGCTGAAGTACTGGAAATCACCTCCCGCTTCAGCTGGTTTGGGAGTTTGATGTCGACTGATCAGCAGCTACACAGTGAGTTGCGTATCCGCGTCTCGAAGGCAGCGGCGGCATTCGGGAATCTTGAGTAGCGAGTGTGGAACACTCTTCAGCTTACCATTAGCCCGAAGCTGATGGTGTACAAATCCATGGTGCTGTCGGTTCTTCTATACGGCCGTGAAACGTGGACGATGTACCGGCGGGATGTGCCATATCTCGAGCGGTTCCATTAACAGGGTTTGCGACGGATTTTGCGCATTGTTTGAGGCGACAGAGTTGCCGGCACGGAAGTGTTGCGCCGAAGTGGAATGTATGCATTGGACGGCATACTTTTACTGAGACACCTGAGATGGCTCGGTCATGTGAGCCGTATGGATTCGACGCGGATACCGATACAACCCTTATATGTTCAGCTGAATATTGGGAAGCGGCATGTGGGGAAACCAAACTTACGTTAGCAGGACATGATCAAAGTGAACCTCTCACGTTCTAATCTTGATTGCAGGTCAAGGGAATCGAAGGCGGTTGATCGTGCTGCATGGCGCGATCTGATCACGAAAGCAGTTGCCGAAGTGAGGGTGAAAGACCTCATACATGCAGTGAAGAAGCGGCAACGCCGATGGGTTGTACTCCATCAATATCGAGCACATGGTGCTGTAACACTTGCGGTCGCGAGTGCCTCGGTCAGGTGGGCCTAGTGAGCCATGGGCGAGGCCACTCGGGACCACCACCGAAGCGACGACGGGTTCTGCAGAGAACGTAGGCAGAATCGGCGCAGCATTTGTAGGTACGCTGCACTCAATTTACTAACGGCGTGCTCGCATGCTAAGTCTCTTTATTCCAGGTGGTGGGTTTTCAATTTTGCCCTAATGCTTTTCTTTCCCATATAAATGCCTAGTTATACTCTCTTCTAAACTCTTGAACACGTCGTTTAAGCCAATTGTAGTTAATTTCGATAGCATTTTGTTATTGTAGCGTGTTCTTAAAATTTATTTTCTGACCTCTTGGACTTGTCGCTGATTCGTTCGTAATCAAGTTTTTATACGCCTATTAAGTGAAGAGCTATGTCTTCGTATCTGTATGCATTATCCGATTTATTTTCTTTCATCTTGTCATTTCAAGTGATTGGCTGTTGCTTGATATCCCCGGTGTGGTTGCGTTTGATGTGCATGTTTGTCTATTAGCCACTACCTTGTCCATACTGGCTCCAGGAGACAGTTGGTCGTTGCTGGAGGGGACGAGGTGCACGGTCCTTGTGGCCGTGTTACGATCGAAGAGTGTTCCATGCATTCGGTGTGGAGCGGACTACGGTCCGGCCACCGCCTTATGTGCGGTTGATTCCCAAATACAGTGTGCTTGTGCTTGCCTGTGAAGGAGCGTGGGCCGGCTTCGTTGATGAAACTTGGCTCCCATCCACATGTCTCCCAGTCTTATTCCTTCGTGTTTACACTGGATATGGGGTGTGTGGTTGGAGCTGTGGGTGGTGCAGCGCAAGCCATCCATGGTCCCTCTGTAGGCGCAGGCGTCCTGTGGCTATCCATTTGGAGGCCACAGTGACAGGCAAATCCGAAACCGGATGCCGTCAACCGTGTGTAGGCGTCTCATACCTAAGGTTGATGTTGCATTCATCACTTTTCTTCACCGATGTTGGACTACACCGACTTACACCTAAGCTAGTTTTTCTTACCTTGGGTAAAACGTATTCCAATTGGTTTGTATTGCTCAGTTCTGTTATTCGGCTGCATAATTTGTGTCAATTTTGCGTGTTTATCTTCCTTCAACTTCTATGTTGGTTGTATGAGATCCTCGGTGGGGCTGCGCTTGATGTGAATGTTGACAAGGTGCCTACCTCTCTTACATTTACCATATCGATTATTGGTTCTAGGGGATTGTGAATCGTCGTTCGGGGGACGGATTTCAAGTCTTCGTGACCATGCTGGGCTCAAAGGGTGGTTTCATGCAGTGTGGAGAGGACTACGGCCAAGGAACTGCCTTGTGTACGTCTGGTACGAATGATTCCCAGTTTAGATAGCCAGGAATGCTGCTACTGTGTCTGTTGAAGGGGTGTGGGTCGGCTCCGTTGTTGAAACGTGGCTCCCACCCGCATGCTTCCCGATCTTATTACTTCGGGTTTACACTGAATATGGGGTATGTGGATGGAGCTGTGGGTGGTGCAGCGCAAGTTACTCATGGTGCCACTCTAGATACAGGCGTCCTGTGGCTGTCCTACAGAGGCTGCAATGACAGGTAATTCGAGAGGCTATGTCGATTGCCTTGTCGAGGGGGTGTCCTCGGGACCCTCGGTTGCACTTGAAACTCCTCGTCTGCGGTTAAAGATGGAGTTCTATGTTGAGGTCAGCGTGAGTATGGTAGCATACCTAGACGCACGACTTATAACGATGAAGAATTTACACGCATTCCTGGAATGTGCAAGCACAGAGGAGAAAGATAAGTTAGGAAAGTCCTACGTTTTGGAGCTGATGAAGTTGGAAGTTGAAGGAAGACAGAATCTCTTAGACAGCTGAAATCAACTTTAATGTCGCTAGTTCTCGCACCAGGGGGAGTTCACTGCGTGGAACTCATGCGGCGTACCAGACACTCGAGAGAAAAATTTGCATTTTGTTGAGGCAATGATGATCGATGTTCTGTTAGAGTATGCCATAACGAGAGGCAATTTCAACAAAGTACGGTGCGCGGAATGGTTGCGTCAAATGTTCTATGCTAACAGCTCGGATTTTATCGAAAATGCCTGCTCGTCTGAGATAACGCAATATGCTACGCGAATGTGGAACACGCATTCCGAGAGCAGCCTTATCGTTCGGGAAGCCTCTTACATCTTGATCTCTACTCTCCATCACTAAATCCCCTTGAAAGCATTTTGAGCAGTATAAAGACGTACTTGAACCACACGTTTTGTATAAACTTGTTTCACGGATACTGGCAGCGACTTGACTTTTGATCAAGCCGAGAAACATATCTGTCAAAACCGGTCCCAGAGGGTTGCCCATGGCGACTCCGTCGATCTGCTTGTATGCCGCCCCCTCAAACTCAAAACTTACACTCTCTGTACACAGTAGAATCAAATCACTCAAATGTTCCACAAGGAGACTCACATACATGTTTCGCCTCAGGATGAAATGCCACCAATCACCAACCGTTTTCTGAAGTGGCACGTTATGTGAATAGAACTTCCACGTCAATAGAACACACTAATTCCGGACCCAATGAGGATTGTTCCAAAAGTCTTCGCTGGTTCGAATGAGTCTTCCAAACAATGCGTAACCAGGAGTTTCCGCACGGGTTCTAAGAGTTTCGCCAGCCACAGCGCAACGTTGTGATAAGGCGTGTTGTTCATGGACGTAATCGGACGCAGTGGATAAACTGGCTTGTGTAACTTAGGCGCGCCACTCATTCTCGGTCCCAGTCAGTTTTAGCCGCTTGAACTGCGATGCAATTGTAGCGAGAACGACAAGACAGGGGGGTAGACGTTTATTGCACACCGAAAATGGGCACATGAAGGTCTCGCGCGCGCCATCGAATATCGACTAGATTTCCGTCCCACAAAGCAACACAGGTACGGATGTTAGAGACGAGCCAGTCCTTTCGCCTCGGGAGCTCTGACTTGGAAGATCCGCCTTCCTGTTTTCGCCTCGATCCCCACTTCTCTGTACCCGATTTGGATCGGCCAGGAGTCGTTCGAGAGCTCTCGACTTGCTTGTTCTGGGCTGTGTCAATCGGCTCGGCCTCGGTCCTGTGGGCTGCGCTAGCGGCGTATTTGTCTGACTTATTGCGCTGTCCACATATTCCCGCTCCGTAGTTCCGGGCCCAGGCTCGTCGCTAGCCGTCTTTCGCGATCCGCTCTCAGCTAGCTCCGAAGAGCTCCCCAGAGCCATTCTTGGAAGCGGCCCCTCTACACTATGATGTATCTGTGTAGCAAAAGGATCTGGAGTTTTCTGACCACCTATTCTCCACCAAGATGTTATTCTCCGGTGTCGCGTCTATCAGGAACTTAGGTCTATCCCCAAAATTAGACTCCAGTTTGGAAACGTAGTCATCCTTGTTCATTATTACAATGCCTGATCCTTTATCCGGCTGCACGAAGGTTACGTGTACCATTTCTTTTAACCTTCTGATTGCAACATAGTGTTCAGCCTTCAGGCAACATCTCTGGCTTATTGGTGTATTAAGGAACTGGTTCGCAATATCCGCCAGTTTTGCACGAAAGCAGTCAACATCTTCTATGGATCTTAACGATAGATCACTGAGCTGGTCATACAGATACTCAAAGTGGGCCTGCGTACTGAGCCTGTCTATCGTCTTGGATGGCAACCGATATTTCATTCCAAGCGAAAGCACTTCCAATTGCAGGCGAGTGAACTGAGCAGATGGTAGATTATATAAGTGCTTCGGGCAATCAATGGGGTAGGAACATATGTAGTCCTTGCCAGCGAAACCTGTGGGCTATGAAACATTTTCATTCGCGTACGACGAAGTACTTGAAGCAAGCTGAGAGTCATAGGTTTTTCGAGATGCTGCAGGGAGAACCTAAGGGTATCCTCTGCAGGAGGGAGTTGAGGATGCGTTTATCGGAGCGTACTGTGACAGAGGCACGAACTCGCATGACACGGTAGCATTTACAAGGAATGATCCAATACGCTCACGTATTGTATTTCATGAATTTGCAAATCGCTAGTTTTCCAAAAGCTTAAGTGTGTCTAAATTGGACTAGTGTTGTGGTTTCTATGCATCATGAGACCATTGTTGTGACACGCACCGCATCATCGATCTGGATCACCATCCATGGATGCACAATGCTTTCCAGGAGCATATCATATCCTGAAGATTCACGGCAGTCAAGATGGCAACTACAGTGCCAGTAATGGTGGTGGACTAGGTGTTGTTGTGATTACTTGACGAGTTGAAAGGCGAGGAATTGCACACAGCTAGTACTGCAAACAAGAGAAAGAGGAGTTATTTACTGATTGTTGCCTTGAGCAGGGTATTTTGGATTGATCAAAATGGCATAGTATCCTAGAATACACATGACTGTGGTAGTGCGGTAGAGGTGAGATACGCAATGCCGACGTTCGTCAGTGAACTATTTCTGGATGTTGAACAGCTGTTTGCCACTTATCAGAAGGCTGTGAGATCGATTGGGTTCGTTGCGACAATTGAGTTGTACCAACGCGAGCGCTACGTCCTGGGTCGTCCGCTGATTCCACTTACGATAGTAGTGCAGTGCGCAACAAAATAAGTACTGCTCATGCAGTCGAAGAAGGCGTCATGTTAATTGCTTATACAGCGTCCACTGGAAAAGTGGCATGTATCCCACAATTGCAATCAGCCGAAGGCAGTTCGGGTGCCTCACATTTAAGTGGCTTTAGTTGTCCTTAAGCGTAATGCGACTGCACCGTTTAACATACACTAGGGCCGCAAAGCGCGTTCGCTGAATCTCGATCGCGGTGCTCATGCTCAAATGTCATTTAGCAGGATGGAGTTCGAGCATTGCTCTATATCCATTTTTCGAATGATGCAGATAGTGTGCACCAGTTAGTGCAACCGCAGTCAACCATTACTTCGTCTGGCTGGCTTGCCGAACTACCTCCTCGTGGTGCCAGCTGGGTGGTTCTGGTGTACCCCGTTCCAGCAAAGTGTTCGGCGACAATGTTCCACCTCCGTGGGGCATTGTATTCCAGCAATTGTGCTGACTTCATGGGGAGTATTGGGCCCCTGTTTAGTAATCTACCAAACAAAGACGCATGAGCTGGTCATTCAGTCAACGCCTCCCAATGGGCGCGATTCCCTAAATTCGCCCCGCTGCCTTGCGGGTAGGTTATTTAGCCAAAGGCTCGGAGTGGAGTCCCCTAAGTCAACTCCCTACTTCAGCTTGGGCAACCGGGTAGTATCACGCCCTCTCTCAAAACCATGGACTTCACTACAACGCGCTCATCAGCTACTGTTCCTGCTACTCACTTTCACGCTACTCCATCACACGCCAATTGTTTGTTTGCTAACAATCCTCACTTTCGGTTACCCGATTCATCTGTTCAACAATCTGGCTGCGATTCCGGTTGCTCCTCAGATCAAGGAATTCAACCTATGGCTCTCCTTCGTCCCCGATCCTCGTTCCGTCTGGCGTGCTTCAACGTTCGGACACTCATGCAGATTGGACAGCAAGCCGGTCTAGCGCGCACTCTAGATTCCCTAGACATTGATGTCTGCTGTCTTTCAGAAACCCGATTGCAAGATCCCAGCACTGTGCTTACATTGACATCCCCCACTGACCACGAAGCCAGATATCACCTGCGTCTTTCTGGAGATCCAGAAGCAAGCTCAGCGGGTTTGGCTGGTGTAGGTATAGCACTAAGTGGCAAGGCCGAGGCGGCACTACTGGACTGGTTCCCGATTAACAGCCGACTATGTGCAGTTCGGCTTCGGGGTTCATGTAGAATCAACAGGCACCGAGAAGAGAGACACAACTTGTTTGTGATCTCTGTGTACGCTCCAACTGACTGCAGTGGCGACTCGGTCAAGGACGATTTCTACCGAGATCTACAACAGCTCTTGACTAATGTTAAAAAGTCGGATGTCGTTATCCTTGCTGGGGATTTTAATGCACGGGTTGGCCGCCTGTTACCATACGAACGCCACCTTGGTGGTCATCACGCGCTCGATGAGAGCCGCTCTGATAACGGAGAGAGACTTCTCACATTGTGCGAGGACAACCGTCTGTTTCTTTCGAGCACTAGCTTCAGGCGTACGAAGAAGCGTTCCGCAACGTGGCGTCCCCCTTCGCCAACACAACCTTGGTCTCAAATTGATCACATTGCGATTAGCTTCAGATGGCGCGGCAGCGTACTGGACTGCAGGTCCTTTTGGTCTACTTTCGTTGACTCAGATCATGCTCTGTTCTGCGCGAAAATCTGTATGTGTTTTGGAGGATCCAGAAAAACGAAGCACTGCTAGGTTGATGTAAACAGATTAACTGATTCCTCTGTCCAGGAGAGCTATCAGTCTTCAGTGGCATATGCACTCAGTTGCAATCCACCGCAAGAAGTGGAACAACACTGGACTTGTATACGGAAAGCGCTGACCATTTCCGGACAGTCATGCTGCGGTCTAACTCGACGCCCATTGAAGTCTTGGATATCTGCTCGTTCTCTGGAGCTGTTCGAACGCCGCAAAGATATCCCCGCAGAACCAGATTGCAACGAGCGGCGCCGTTCTACCAACCGGCTGCTTAAGCAAAGCCTACGCAAGGATCGCGAGACATGGTGGTCTGAGCGTGCTTTAGAGATGGAGACTGCTGCCCTCACTGGTAACACTCACAGGCTTTTCCAACTCATTCGGTCCACTGGCCTCAGGAAGCTTGGTGTCAGTGAGGTCATTTGTGAGGTGGATGAGTCTCCGATCACCAACCAACAGAGGCGTATGGACCGCTGGGCCGAGCACTTTCACTCGCAGTTCAACTGGCCTCCACCATCCATCAGTACATGCAGTACACCTTGCTGTCCACCCTGGCTCGTCCCATTGAATCCACCCAGCGAAGCAGAAGTCTGCCTCGAGATTCGACGCTTGAAGCGCTTCAAGGCTGCCGGCTTAGACGGACTTCCTCCGGAGCTATTCAAGTATGGCGGTGTGGCAGTCATTAACCAGCTAACCGCGCTGTTCGCAAAAATTTGGCATGAAGAGAAAGTGCCTTCCTCTTGGGGCGAATCAGTTATTGTCCCAATTTTCAAGAAAGGTGCTCGCACTTCATGTGCAAATCATCGCGGGATTAGTCTTATTTCGGTTGCCTCTAAGCTATTGGCATCCATTCTGCTTCGCAGGCTATCCCCAGTACGTGAATCATACTACCGTGAAGAACAAGCTGGTTTCCGTCCTGGCCGCGGATGCGTGGATCAAATCTTCACGCTCCGCCAACTCCTTGAACATCGCCACATTTATCACAGGCCCACTATCGTTGCATTCTTAGACATACGTGCCGCTTTTGACTCCGTTGATCGACCTGCTTTATGGCGTTGCTTACTAAAGAACGGGGTGCCAGAGAAATATACCGCCATCTTACGAGCACTTTACCTTCATACATGCGGCAGAGTGAGGGTCTATGGCAAGCTTTCCTCGCAATTCGCTGTCAATAGCGGTGTGCGACAGGGCTGCCCTATGTCCTCATTCCTCTTCAACTTCGCAATCGAAGACGTTCTGTCGAATGCCCTAGAAGGTTTCCAACATTTTGGCCTAGAGCTTCTACCGGGTGAACGCGCGACCGACTTAGATTATGCCGATGATATCGCCTTACTTGGTGACGATCCTCAGGGTATGCAACTCATTCTGGATCGTTTGGCGGTTGAAGCATCTAAGTATGGCATGAGCTTCGCCCCATCGAAGTGTAAAGTACTGCTCAAGGATTGGCTTTCACCTGCTCCCGTGCTCACTTTCCAAGGTGCACAACTTGAACAGGTAGATAGTTTCGTCTACCTTCGGAGCTGTGTTTCCGCTGACGGTACTATCAACAGAGAAGTTTCGCTTCGTATCGCTAAAGCTCGATCGGCATTTGTCAATCTGAGGCACTTGTGGTGTCGTCGCGACGTCTCATTCTCACTAAAGGGCCGAGTTTACAGCGCATCAGTTCGCTCAGTATTGTTGTATGGGAGCGAGTCCTGGTCGATTCGCGTGGAAGACATGCGTCGTCATTCTGCGTTCGATAACGGTTGTTTAAGGAGGATCGCTCGTGTTCGGTGGCAACATCGAGTCAATAGTAATGACGTTCGACGTCGCACCTTGGGGAATGCAAGTATTTCCTTCAACAAACTGGTTTTGTTGCGCCAGTTAAGATGGCTCGGTCATGTCCTACGCATGGCATCTGAGCGTCTACCGCGTCGCGCTCTATTCGCTCGTCAAGGACCTGGCTGGAAGCGACCGCGTGGTGGTCAGCCTTCCACTTGGCGGCAGCACATGAAATCGCTGACGTCGTGTCTAGCCGCTGTTGGACCCGTACGTCTTCCAGGATGGGGACCCAAAGATGAGGAGTGCCAATGGCTTAGGACTCTTGAAGACATAGCCCGCAACCGGAATCAGTGGAAGAATTGTGTACAGTGTTGTATTGATTCACATGTTTAATACTACCAACATTGAAAATGACAAAAAAAGCGAAAAATCGGCGTGTGACAAACAAACTAAAAATGTTTTGTTCTGTATTTTCGTCAAAATATTCCATTTTCGTGCGGCATATTAGCTGAAGTGTGTTGCCCACCTTCAACTAGCATGCCACGTGATTATAACGCAATGACTCCTATCCACTGATTTCCATGGTTTTTATTGGCTCTATGTCTAGTTACTAGACCGCTGAGATTACATACATACATTACCTCGTCTTAGTGTACCGCTCGTACTGTGGATACTAACGTTCTCACCTGTGTCCACGTAACGCGGCGCTTATCAAATGCGAGGAACGGCATTTAAAGCTTTGCGCTAGTGAACGTTCACGTGTGTAGGGATCCAGCCCTCTTCACCACCTGGTCCCTGCTTCAGCACCGTCGTGCGTCACGGGCGTGTGCGTTGCAGTCTGCCATGGCTGATCCCCAACGATCAACGAGCGGGCATAATGCGCGCGTTTCTAATCTCACATGGACGGGAGGATGGCTGAGAATCATGTACAACGTGGTCAATCGGCGCCAGGTCCACGTGTGTTTAGCTACACTTGTGGCTTCAGTGTAACCGTTCATTGCTGAGTTTGGGTGTCGAACGTGGTTAGTAGCCCCAAAGCGCGTTCTGCGTGCACCCAACGCTGTCCCAGTGGGTCTGGGTTCAAAGCCATGCTGGCACTCCACTAGCTGATTTGGTATTGGCAATCAACTCACAGCATGCAATTTGTTGCGTCCGCGCCGGTTAGATTCATCCTGTGTGATAGAAGAACTACTTGGACTTTTCTGATGGAGGAACATGATTTTTCTTAGGGAGGAATTTGACAGTACTATGCTCGCGATTGGCTAAAAAAATGTGTAGAAGCCGTTAAGTAATTCCACTACCTAGTAGCTGCATCAGCGGCCGTAGGGTCGAAGGTGGGACCATGAACGGTTTAGCAAATTTCTCGAATGTCCTCGTTTGGAGAAACAACATCGAAACACTATTTCGGATAAGGTCCTTGTAATTGGAATGACTGTGGTCTACCTCAACGTGAACCGAGGTCTCAAGCGTGATATTGTGTCGCAATCCAACCACACAGCCAGTACTCCAAATAAAACATTAAATGGTCCAGGTATTTTGCACAACTTCGCCACTCATAGCGTCGGCGCGAAATCACTTTAACTCCGAAGAGTAGAGTTTACAGTGCAGCCTTCCGTTCAGCCTTACTATACGAGTGCGAAACCCAGGCATTCAGATCGATGGACATAAAGAGACTTGCTATATGTTTTCACAGCTTAAATCACATTTGGAGGGGAACACCGCGTGAGTGATGCGCGTGTCTGGCGTCTTGTGTATGGCGCACGAAGAGCGAGAGAACTGTTCAGCATCCTTTTTTCACGCACCAATCTCCGATTGCTGGCTCGTTTGTTAACTGTGCCAACATACGCACTCCCATATCCACCGGGGTGTGGATGGAAGAACGGAGAGTGGGCCAACCGGTGACGTTGTCAAGAGGAACGAAGTCCTTCACATCTAAGTTGGCCTGTTTGGGGTCCTAAAACAGTGAACGCGTTTGGTTGGATGCACTTGTTGACTGGCGAAGAACGGACCACAATGGCGTCTGTGTTGTGAGCGTATTTACCCCTCCTTCACTTAACCTCTCCTCCAACTCCGAACATGCTGGTAATGCATAGCATATTACAAATCACAATAATTTTTTGACTAGGTTCTCGTTTTCTCTTTTTATTACTGCATAATTGAATGGTATTGTGGTGCAATAGCCAAGACGTGTGGTTTGAAAGTACCCACATTTCCGTTCATTCCAGGGTTGTGAACTTTTCACCTGTCTATTTGTACTCTTTTTCTCTTCCATTCACTCCCTGTGTAGTATTATTTTCGGAAAATAATGTAGGAAGTTAAATACTTCGAACAGAATTCAACACAACAAGTCAAGCATGCAATCACAACACATCCAAATGCAGGTTGGACGATCGGTTTACCCTTTCTGGACTGCTCAGTAGTGCATATCCCCTACCCTGGTGATGAGCTGGAAATCGGATCCCCCTTTTTGATGCCTTCGATTTTTGGGCTTCCGGCAGCGCAGGTCAGCCACTGGATCCACCACAAAACAGCGGCCAGAACTTTTTCAATCTCCACTTTGTCACTGCGCAAGATGGGGCGCACTACAATAGACAAATCCGCTTGGGACATTCTCCACCATTAAGGCATGAGAGCTGTTGATTTGGACACGATACAGTGACCTGGCGAGGTAAAACTTGGCTGACGATGCTGGTTGCCCATTCTGAACAAGCAATATTCCTGAATTCTTGTTAAGAGATCGTGCCGTCTTTAGCGTAATTAACCTACAAGAAGAGCAAGAACGATTAACCGGATCAAGTTGACGACCTACAAAAGATACCCGGATAAATGTTTTTATTTCAACAGTTTAATTTTTTGACCATGTACAGTAGGTGAATCAAGACCAAGAAGTCAAGCCTAATACTGAAAGTGCAGCAGATCGCCTTTCTGAGCTCTTTGTATTGTTATAATGGAATGTGGGAATTACAGCTTAAAATTGACACCATAACACAGCTAGAGAGATCCATTTCTTGATAGCGAAATCATTGTGCCTTAAGAATGAAATGCGACTTCACCGTACCAGAGCGGTAACGGAATGTCGTTCAGACCAAGTTAATCAGACCAGCGCACGAAAAGTTATCTGAGTAGAGGATGGTGATGAAATTAGCCAGCTTGACGAAAGGTTACTGGCTTTCCCACAGCAGATGCATACTTTCCCTGAGACCTATCGCAGATGAGCACGGACTGGGATTTGTTGTTTTTCAAAACGAGATTCACTCGTGTACTGAAAAAGAAAGGAAAGGAAGTTCTCTCAAACAATGAATAACCACTGGTTATTATAAATTGCGTAAGATGAAGCCCACCAGAGCGTGCATAAAACAGAGCCACACCGGTTCACCACAGTAAGCAAAGCGCGAAATACATTGTTTCTAATAAGTAATCATATTGAAAAAGCACATGAAGATCCGCACCGGCCATAATCTCCCACTGTGGCAATGACATTATTGTGTCCAGACACTCAACGTACTTCGCCTGTATACTTGGGTCATGTATTCGTGCATTCTTCTGCCTGTAGGGAATCCGTTCCAGC
The DNA here is from genome assembly GCA_944474145.2 of Dicrocoelium dendriticum. NCBI lineage: Eukaryota > Metazoa > Platyhelminthes > Trematoda > Plagiorchiida > Dicrocoeliidae > Dicrocoelium > Dicrocoelium dendriticum. The sequence continues at coordinate 61,974,491 of OX104066.1, forward strand.
TATGCCCTTGTTGTTGTACTGGTTGTTGTTGTTGTTATGTCACTGCAACAGCTTTGGTAGAAAATATGACGGTAAAATACGCCTTGATGCGCTGTTGTTTATTCTGTCACCGTTAGCTCTACTTGGGTTTTCATCGTTATGACTACTGGTGGTGACAAGGAGGAGGACTCTCCAAGCTTGGCAAGCTGGCCATTTAAGTATTTGCAAAGCGGGACAACACTACAAGATCGAGCAACGTTCTTCCCACCCAACCCATGTATTCATCTGGTGATTAACCTTCCTTTGCTCCGTTTGTATTCCGTCGGTTCGTGTCAGCTATGCGTAGGTAACCAATTGGTCAGTCTGTCAGTTGATATGGACTGGATTAACATGTCTGTAATGTCGAAATTTCCCGACTCACTTTCGGTTGTTTCTTAATACGTCAGACAGAGCTACAAGGGATCATCTTGGAGTGCACAGTATCTTCCATAGCTTTATTCCCCAGTTTAATTTGAAACACTATCACTCCGTGCCGGTTGTTCTGTTGCTGGGTGGTGCATCGAGCTGGGGCACTTTGTTTGCAAACATTTCGGCACCAATCTAGGTGACATCGTTAGTGCGTTACTGTATAGCAGACAATCGAACGAAGCTTCCTCAATCAGGGACCATACGTTTATAACGAAATCACCCACCTGGGTGAACTGCCCAGCTCTATTGCTAAGCAGTATGAGACCGTTGTCCTAAAAGTTGCAATCATTATTTAAGGTACCACTGCTAAGCAACTTTACCTTTTAAGACATGTTTGTAAGTGAGAAAACGTTTCGTTTCCAACGAAGTGGGATTATAAGTAATAACAACCGGACGAGTGAATGCTGCATGATTGCGGAGGGTATTTATTCTGGCTAGGAATCATGTAGGCACTTTGGTCATTTCGGAACATCCGTATGTCGAAGTACCCTGATCTAGCGCTTATGACTAGGTTACCGATACAACAGTCTCGTTTCCGTCTTAAAATTTGCAGCGATCGGACTTCACTATGATTAGACAGGTTGCGGGACCAATAGCCGCAGAACCCTAGACCGCCGTATTGGCTTCTCGGAACCTAGCACAACACTAACCCGATGTGAAACTGAAACGGTTAAGTTAGTATAATAAGAAATAGGCTAACACTTAGACGCTAACCGACTTGTATGACGGACACCTGAATGGGTCTAATTATGTTACAGAAGCATTGGCATCCACACAGTTGTATCGCATATACATTAATTCATCTATAATCATTAAGGGATTCAGCCCGAACAAGCGGCTTCACTTAGTAGGTGTGTGGAATCTCACACTTGGCCCGCAAACTACTCGATTATGTTAACCGTCAGTGTAATTCGCACCCCAACCATATACTCGCTGGTTCATTGCCTCAAAGAATGGGCCAGGTAGATCATGGGCCGTGTGACAAACAGGAAAGGAAGCGGCAACAAATTTGCTGTGTTGTAGCAGATTAGTGGACTTTAATTCCATCCTGAATTTCACCGCAGACTCCATGCGGAAGGAGTACTTACTCAAACTTGGGTATTGTGGAGGGAAGGGCAGCAAATGATGCACTGGCACACGTTCCGCATGCGGCTAACAAATTAGGAGGGGTTAGCGCAAAACGCGGGGGGACAGCGAATGATTTTATTATTAGGGAGGAAGCAGATGAACAGGCGGATAGGCATAAAAATACGCTGGTCAAAATCTGTACTCTCAAGGATGTGACCACTAGCACCTTGCTGCTGACACTGTCTGCGGTCTGTCAAGCAGTGCAACCCGATCGGGGGTCGAATTAAGGAAATGAGGAACAAATAAACAACGAGCAAATAATTACGGACGTCCTGCATCATTATAAATGCTCATGTAAGCATGAGATAAACCATATTAAAATGTCCAATGGCGCGTGCTTATAGTGAAAGGGATCGAATATTGAATATCGCATACTTCTCGGCAAACCGAGATGCAGTCCTCTTGACGAGATTTGGTCAGTGTTGTCGCAAACCACCATGTCTGTGCCGTTGATAGGTTCGGCTTTGTAACGCCTTTGAACATCCGAATTTACTGCTAACGGTTGTCGCTATCGCTCTGTTTCTACACATTTCAGGTTGTTACTTAGTCGCACCATCCATTGGAGGATGTTTCAGTGACTGCATGGTAAGCCCTACGTTTCTTTCGAGTGTATTAATCAATAGATGCGTTTGGCAAGCCACCATCTCATAGTTACATGAAGGTGTATAAATTGTCGGCTGCAAATATGTATGTAGCAAAGGCGGTTGTTGTTTCTAGGTGGACCATACGTAGCTGATACACAGATCAAAGTCACCACGAATTCTTGTTTATTGTGTCACAAAGAAAATACATACCGATGAGGATACCCGTTAGCTATGCCTTCTGTGTCATCCAGCTAATTTATGGCCTACACAAACAATCCACAACATTCAACTGGATGAACTGTTGGAACGGTTTCACTTTTGGCCACTTGCTCCTGCGTGACTTCCCACTCACCTGGACCCTACATACCCCCAGCTTAAATGCATCAAATGGACAAAGTGAGCGACCATATTTTACCTATCTCACGCTTTATATCAACGACCATTGTACCCCGTGTATTTCTGTATGCTTACACACGATTATATTAAATTTCATATTGACGTTATTTATCAACGCATTCATCTCGGTAGACTCTCGGTAGATGACCCACATATATTTTGATTTCATCGTGTTCATCCCACCCATCCTACAGGACGCGTCAAGCGTTTGCTTTTATCCTATGATAAATCAATCTGCTGCTCTACCACTGAGCTACCGAGGGCTGACAATTAGGTGCACAAATTTTAATACATGACTTCTGCTTGGTGCGCGACGTATTGCCAATGAGCTCACAGTACCTGTCCTGGTGTTGCAGATTGGCTCACTCGCCCGTCACTTCCCAATGGGCTGAAGTACCTGTCCTTCGAATGTCCAATGGGCGATGGTAGATTAATTTTGGATTTATATTACTCACACATCCAAAATTAATCTACCATCGTCCATTGGACATCCGAAGGAGAGGTACTTCGGTCCATTGGGCAGTGACGGGCGAGTGAGCCAATCTGCAACACCAGGACAGGTACTGTGAGCTCATTGGCAATACGTCGCGCACCAAGCAGAAGTCATGTATTAAAATTTGTGCACCTAATCGTCAGCCCTCGGTAGCTAAGTGGTAGAGCAGCGGACCGGAAATTCGTGGACCGGGGTCCGATTCCCCGTCGAGGCACATTATTGTTCGTGAATTTTAATCGTGACTTCTACTTTCTACAAACTTTAAACTACTCACATACATCCAAAAATAAATCAATCTGCACTGTTCATTGTGCCAGTATTGTGGCGCCTAGCCCTACCATCGGAACTGCGAATTTGACCAGCGCCGAATCCAGCTCAGTGAACTGGTGGAGCACCGAATCGAGGGTTGAAGTCGTACGCTAAACAAAGGGGTTAAACCTGGTTTACTATCCGCTCCCAGTAGAAAAATTGATTTCGTACCAGATATAAACACAACGACAAATCGGTCGGCAGCTCCATGAGTTCGTTAGCCACTCTCCAAGTCAGTGCCACTAACTGCAGGAAGTACAATGTCATGGTCAATGGTCAAGTGATTAGATTGCAATTGGACACAGCGTCGGTTATCATGATAATCTTGGAGACATTCTGTCTATCCCTCGGCAAATCACCTTGCCAGACGACCTATACAACCAACACCAGTGCGTGCGGAGGTCGTGTTTAGCTAATCGGGAAGCTGTATTGTCCTATCTGCTCCCGAGTTACCACAGGCGGTGACACCTCCTACCTCGTTAGGTTGAAGCTCAACATGCTTGTTCACAATTAGTTAAAACACTTAAGCTTAAGCGATCTATTCTTTCGGCTCATCTGCAGCACGGTACAATCTCCGACAGTGCCGACTGACCAACCCGAAGACAGCATCTACAGTATTATTGGTGGAGGACGTTTCGTCCGTTTCGACCAGTTGAAATAACTGGGAATCCAGACACACGCAGTTCACCTAAACATGGTAAGATCAACGGCGGAGCTCAATAATCATTTTAAAAATGGAGCATCGATTTCTAGACGCTTAAGAATGCTGTCATCATACACTCGAATAAGTCTGCAGCAGGGACAAGTATAGGCCATTGGTAAGTGGTGACCATCTGAATTAAAACGTTAGGGCTAAAAAAGGCGAAGTAGTATTTCCAGGAGACTCAGGTTTCAGAACTGTTTGACATATCCTAGAGGACGACACTTGAACTGATGTAACTGCAACGCGTTATGGAACGAATGCACCGGACATTCCTGTCAATAAATTATGGAGAACGGTGAAAAGGAATATGGCGTTCTTCCAACATTTTAGAAGAACTGTGCCACGTGCGTGTAAGTGACTCACTTGGGAAAGCTGATTATTTGTCCTCCGCATTTCCGCACAACGGAGGCGCGATGGGAGTGCCGAATTTCGATTCTGGATGGCAGCAACCGATATGGTTCGCCGTCGAGTTGAACAGGAACATTTTTGCTTGTGGTTAATGTTGCTGTGCGACACTGACAAATGCGATCTCCATGACCACCAACTTGGATTAATGCCTTCAGAAAGTTGATATACACAAATCAGAAAGGTTCGATTTACACTTTACATATCTTAAGTCATGTCATACCTTGCGGAGAACTGTTTGTGGCTGTGCGCATTTTAGTTAGACTTGTAAAGACTAAGTGGTGTGGTGAACTTGAAAACATGCATTAGGATTTCACAACACTGGATTTATTGTTTTTGCACCTTTGACTGTCCACTTTCTAAAATGATCATACCTCCACTTTCACTTTGCTCTAGAGCGTCACGCTCGAATTCTTTCCTCGCCCGTACTTATTCGCTCTTCATTTCCTGTAGCGTGCCCAATGTATTTTATGCCCAGTCGCCTCTATCTTCTCTACTGTCCCGTACTTGGTACGTCTCTTACGTATCATCGCTGCCAACTAGCATCCTAGGCGCCATCCAACAGTCCCCTCTAGTAACCATTTCATCGAGGAGAAAAGGAATGATACATTCGATTTCCATTACTCTCGTCAGTCGCGACGCGAGGAAAACATACACGGTTGAATAGCTGGGAGTCCTAGTAGCACGATTCAGTTTAGTGGTAACTACATAATGAATATAGCGCAATCAGATCAACGGAGTCTTCCTGGACTGCGACAGCAGTTACTGTACGATTCGCCCTTATCAGCAGCGCCACGCTAGTGGCCAGAATTTTTCGATTTCAATCGCTGGTGACAACTTGAACGATTTCTTCGCATCGACTTGCTGACTGATCATCATAAGGCACTTGGGGCTGGATGAGGCAAGGTTCCAGTACATCGCTTGGTCCACTTCATCATGTTAGCCAAAAACATTATTAACCAATTTAGGAAGAGTTCAAGCATTTTTTGAGCCAAATGACAATCACTACTATCTATACAGGCCTCGTTGCAACTCCAAATGAACCGGTGGTTAAGATGAGTGACCGAACTACCTGTCAAGTAGCTCTGATTTTGCTGGAGAACAATGCTTCTTACAGAATATATGGATAATTTTTGAGCAGTCTTGTATGTACGTGATAAAGAATACCTGATTTTATGTCTAGTGTTCAGAACATGATTCTGTTTCAGAGACTGAGACTGAGACTGTATTTAAGAGCAAGTAGAAAGATTTCTGTACAACTCTATCGGATTACGAAAAATCAAAATTTACTTGTGAATTATCAGCAGTTGTGTCTGGTCCGTTAATCGTTTACCCGTGTTCGGTTAGGAATTTGTACTAGCGTCATTATTTCCGGACATACAATGTCTTCTTTTGGCACTGTATGTGCATCGTTTCACAAAAGCACAGGTTTCCAAAATAATCGTCGATGCGGGTTTTAAAACACTTCACAGAATCGGCCTCTATTAATCCTTCTGGTAGTGTATTCCATAAGTTTACGATTCTTCGTTCGATACAAAGCTGATGTGATACTTTGTTCATGCTGCGGACCCTGAGTTTGTAACGATGTCCTCGGGTGTTACAGGGTTCTCGCAGGTGAAATATTGGCCGCAGTATGGGGAAGTGATTCAAGTGTAGTACTCGATGGGTCATAATAAGATCAATTCTTACTAGGCGATAAGATAGTGTGTAGAGTCCGAGCCCTTCACAACGTTTTTCATACGGAAGCTTTCGTAGACTTGGTATCATTCTAGTTGCGATATGCTGTATTTTCTCCAGTTTTTCAGTTTCCCATTGGGTTATCGGATGGTAAGCTGGGGCACCGTATTCAAGGATTGGTCTAATGAGCGAGGTGAATAGACGAGGGACGGTTTCTTCGGACCATGTGGAGAAACTGCGTCTTAATGCCCAGAGCATACGAAGTCCCGCACGGTACAATTTCTCTGTATTTTCTAGTGATCTTAAATCATGTCGTGAGAGAACTCCTAAGTCTCTGACAGATGTGTTGGGATGAAGCAACTGGCCGTCCAAGGTGTATGACCGAGTGGCTGGACGTCTGGTGATACTGATGAACTCCGACTTGCTTGCGTTAAGAGGGAGTTGCATTTCAGTGGACCACGTTGACAGTCCCTTGACAATTAGCATTGGCAGTTTCTACTTAAATGTCTGCTGTAGACTTGGACAAATTTCTCTGGGTACCTGTTGCGCAGTAAATTCTGGTGTAAAAATTCTTCAGACTTTAACATCATTGAGTTATGAATTCTCCTACCCCTATAGAACAGCTTCTTCACGACGTCACATCTGCATGCTTTGGAGACAAAGCTGGAAATGTGAAGGCATTGCCTTCCCCAAGTTCCTTTGCGCCGAAGTGCGCCATCAGCTTTTCTCCACATGCACACATTCAAGAAAAGGAAGCTATTTCGCTCTTCTACCTCATGTGGTACAATGGGGTTAGGGTGAATAGAATTCAGCAGGCTGATTAGGAGTTTGAAAGCTTGTTCATTGGTGAAGATCAGTATGTCATCAATGTACTGTTTATACAGTTTTGTGTCACAGATGCTGTCAACAACCTTCCTCGTAATCACACCAACGAAGATATCCAAAATGCCTCCAGTGCAACCCAGTCGATCTGCTTGTATGTCTTCCCTTCGGCTTCCAAACGTACATTATCAAGTCCCACAGGTACTCGAGTGGAGGTCGCACACAGATAGATTTCGCTTCAAGCTGACGTAAATCATCAAAACCGTTTCATGGAGTTGCGTGTACATTTGTGAAAAGCCTCAACATCATTTTAGCACACATGCACTTCATATCCAGAGTTGATTGTTCCAACACTGCGACTAACTCAAAGGAGTATTTTATACAGTATGTAGCCAAGAGATAGAAACGTGTTCTAAGCAATTTACTAACTACCGAGAAACCATGTGATATGGTGACTTGTTCTTGTGAATTACCTGTTTTTTCGACTTGGATGGGCCTCCCATCCTTGGTGTGTCTTTGCCTGTCTATTTCATCCGCCGATCTGAATATCTCTGTGGAGCAAAAGTATCTAGTTGTCTTGCGATTTGACTTTCCACTAAGAAATGGTTGTCTTTTGCTCCATCAGTCTAAAACTTGCGTCCACCTCCGGGAATGGTTCTCCTTTTACAACATATTTCCACTTATTCATGGAAACAACGTTTGTTCTTTTAAGACCAAGTGTCTCACCGCTCAACTCCCTGATCACAGTGTGTTGTTCTGCTTTCAAAGAACAGTTCTGAATTATCAGGGGATTCGGCAACTGATTCCAGATATCCAATAATTTCGTATGAAACGAAGTACGATACTCGACGAAGCACTCGATAAACATGCACTTCGAGATTGACCCAGTTTATGAAACGCTAAGGCGGAGAGAATTAAAACAACTTAACAACGGTATTGAGCTGTTAAACGTGCCGTCAATAACACAGCGGCATCAGCCGAGGCAAAACCATCCCACGCATCGCCCGTGTCTCTCAAAGAAGTTGGGCAGGCGTTTGCTCACAGGGCACAGATCGAGGAGGTCAATTCAAAAGTCACTTGTTTATCAAACACAAATCGACGAAAAGTCAGCGGATTACGTTTGACCCAGCAGCGCACTGAGAAAGGCACCTCGTGCGGTGATGTAAATTACGCATACCAACTGCAAAGCTAGGCGAACAGTCGAAACCAAGATGGTATGAAACCTGTATCATCCGTTGATCTCATGAGAGTTCAATGAGTTAATCATACAGACATTTAAGGTTAGATTCAACAGTCAGTTAAGCGAGCAAGCTTACTTTCGGTGGCCCTAATCAGGCTTGTAAAACGCAACACATAGTTAGGAATAAATCTAACCGCATACTAACTCTAGGAGTGTGTCCATCTACACCGCATCATCAGTATTCTAACTGACCAGTTCAAACATCTATTACTGATTTGCACCACGGACATACAGTTCCATTTAAACGGGACAGACAGCTATCAGGTAGACGGGGTCTCACTTTTTGGGCTGCAGACATATTTATGAGTAAACTGGAGGACAATCAGCTATTTGAATCTACTAACAAGGTTGTGAACTATAGCTGTCATGTGAGAGACATTTCGTATCGCGGATGGCAGAGTGTGTATTGAAGCTCTACTATACCAGTTCAGCTCTGGTCAAAACAACGCAGCGTTTCTCATCGAACTGGAATGCGGGTATTCCATGGCATTCTTAGATGTTCTGATCACTAAGACATGGAGGGGTCAGTGCAGAGAAGAATGCACGGGCAGTGATAACCTTACCGCAACTTACGTGATCGCATAACCATAAGTATAAGACTATTCTTCTCGTTGATTTATTGCGTTTAAATACCCTGTGTTTGTTTTATTCCTGGTTATATTTTATAGCGGATATGTCTGATGCCAGCCATCGAAAACATGCTTACTCGCTTAGCCCGGGATTATGTTCTCAGTATACAAAGCTAATCTATGTGCTGAGCTTGTCCAAATTCTTCGGAGTCAGGCCGCTTCTCGCCACAGTACTTCCAACGGTTCTCGAGTGAACACAGTTGATGGAAGGTTTTACCTTACAGAGTCACAGTGGAGAAGCAAGCAGCGGCTGTTCTTAAAAGGTAGCCTTGTAAGCTTCTACCCTCTTGACTTTTGTGCAACTCCGTTTCAACTGAAACTCTTCAAGTTTGAACCAGCATCTCAGGGACAAACCACTCAGCGTGTTCACGAACCACTTTTCCGTCTCGATCACGGCCGAACGTACACAGTGGCTGGTCAACCGTTGCATCCCGCTCCTTTCGTGCGCGACCTCGGTGTACTCTCACGCTGCGACCTAAAGTCCATTGACAACACAAATAGGCTGTACCAAAACAGCCTTCGTATGCTTTGGGCTCTCAGGCGCAGCTTTAGCACTTGGTCCGAAGAGATTGCTTCTCGCCTCTTCGTCTCGATAATACGACCAATGCTGGAGTATGGCACTCCAGCATACTGTCCCATCACCCGGGGCGAAGTAGAAAAGCTTGAGCGGGTGCAGCATGTAGCCACCAGGCTGATTCCCAACTTACGAGGTATGTCATACGAAGACCGATGTAAGAAACTAGGGTTATACACCCTATCTTATCGTCGGCTGAGAGTTGACCTCACCATGACGCACCGAATATTACATCTGGGTGATTACCCCATGCTGAGACAACTACTTCATCTGCGCACACCAAGCTGCACGCGAGGACACCGGTATAAACTTATCGTCCCGGATTTGAAGCGGGTCGCCCATCAACTCTGTTTCGAACGCAGAGTGGTGAATGTCTGGAACGACCTGCCTCAGCATATAGTAGAAGCCAACACAGTGTCTCAATTCAAGATACTACTAGACCGACAATATGTAGAGGCAAAGTACAGAGAGCGAAACGATAAATAAAGAGTTCATGTCCGAAAACGACGATTGATGCAGCTACACAGAGCAACCTCTACTCGCTGCTTCGCACCAGTTCTCAGTTCTCAGTTCTCGAAGACTTTGCGTTCCCATCAAGATAAGTGTCATTGTGAGTCGACGCAGTCCTGGCCAGATTGATAAGAATTGAGATAGAAAATGACCGGACTGGATGCATTCCTCATAAGATTTAACTCCGCGTTCCCCAACTATCTTGCAGCACAAGGACAACAACCGATCTAATGCTCTGGCAACGATAGGAGCAGTCGACTGGCTGCTCACTTCCCAAAGTGGCTAAGGCGATTCCTGTGGCAATGAAATGGAATGGACCAAGGGATGAACAGGAACTCCGCCTCTTTGATTTAATCTGTGTGCGTTCGACGAATAGGTGTTTATTGTTGCGGGACCTCCAGCTTCGAATACTGCTGGTAGAATTTTTCTGTGATGCCGTTTCAGGGAGCTTTGCCAATGAACTTCTAGATCTCGCCCTGCATGTTCCCCTAAATAAATTTGTTGTTCAGCCAAGCAGGTTCTTGGTGGGTCGAAATTCATTACTTTTGCATCTGGTTTTCGCCAAGTTGATTGACGGTGTTAGAGACCTTGCGTACGATCCACGTCTGGGTGCTAGTGATCATGCATGCCAACCATACATGTGCGCTCTCAATCAAGTCTAATGACCGCACTATCCGGAATCCAAACATATGGCGTGCAGATGTTCAAACAATGAAGCAAAAGCTACCAGCTCCCCTCGCGTCATTTCGGAAGCGGATAGTGTTCAGACAATCCGACAGATATCCAAACTCCACTTATTTGAGTTGCCTGTCCCTCACATACTGATTTCTGTGTGGAATAAAACTGATGCAAAACCATCCTGGTTTGAATTCTCTGCTTGTAAACTGCTTAACAGACGGACCAAATGTTGGCGCACTTATGTGTCTGCTCCTTCCGAATACCTCTTTCAACATTACCGAGGTCAGAAATACTTACAGAGAGTATCTGCGAGACGCTTGAATAAACTATGAAATCGAGCTTTCCCGTACCGCCTCATCAAACCCAAATGTCTTTTTTACTTATATAAAAAGGCGAAGTAACATGAACCCATCCATCCCGGTATTGTTTGGTCATAACGGCTGTGCTGCTCTCACTGATCATGACAAAGCTTCTCTACTTGGGGAACACCGCAGAGAGGTTTGTTCGGGAGTCCCAGTTGTTGTACATTAACCTGGAAGCAAACGGCTCCCATAGACTCTTATCTAAAGGAAGTTTTCATATAGCAGTCGCAGGTGCACTAGTTCTCCGGCAAACAAATTCTACTATTGATGCCGGGGTGGAAGCTATTCATCCAAAACTATGTATACCTTGCAGGCAAACTTTGCTGCCCAATTGCACAGCTGTATGAACAGACAATGCGCAGTTATTCTCTAAATAACTACTGAAAAATTGCTGCTACAGGAATAACGTGAATGATGTCCTTGGGCTACTCAGCCCATCCGAACGCTTTTCGATTCGGTTATTCTTGCCTTACCAACTTGCCAGTGGCTGGAGTACATTGGGTCAAGGCAGTTGAGCAGGGATAAGCATTCAACGTATCGTTCACTGACTTTTCTAAATTTTTATACCGTTACGCATTCTAGCTTTCGGTACAAGCTGCATTCATGTGATATTTCTTGACGAATCTCGCAATGTATTTCAGCTTTGTTAACAGGAATGGAGATGTGTATTCATGTGGGCTCTAACCTGTCTTTCAATGTGTCTACAGCAGTGTCCCGCAAGGTACCCCAGATTATTCAGTTTATTTTCTAAACGACTGACTTGACGAGCTGGGAAAACCATCCTTAATTTTCGCGGATGACGTGAACTTCTGGTCCACAGTGAATCAACCTAGTACTCCAATGGCCATACAAATGGCTCTAAATAGGCTTTCGGCAGCTGCCCATAAATTTCGCCAAGTGTTCACTTGTGCCACTAGGATCAAGTAACTCTCCGACGCATTGTCTCCTTGGTGGAAACGAAGTGCAGCCGGTGCTGCGGCAAACTGACCTAGGTCTCTTGCTGTCACCTGACTTTACGTCCAAAGGTCATTGGACGACAGTTGCTCTCAAAGGTTTCAGCATGATGTGGAGTATCCGTAAGTCATCCTGGATCATGACAACCGGGATGTTTACAGCCTTCGTCAGACTACATTTAGAATACTGCTCACAGGCTTATCCCCCTGTATAATCCGGGGCAGGATGGGAACTAAATAAGTTTTGCGGTCAGGGACGAAAATGGTTTTGAATATAGAAAGCTGTCGTACTGATAAGCTACCCAACCTGGACATGTATTTTGATGTACTACTACACGTGACTGCAGAGTAATTTGATCTTCAGCTATCGTCTACTAAAAGGTCAGATCAACCCTGATTTACTTGGACTACTTCATCTCACTCGGGTGCATCCTTTTATTAGTCATCCAATGAAGCTACTCAAACCCCAGTCAGACCGCGTTCGAATTGGTTTTCACCTATCACTCAGGGTTATTGGTTCTTGAAACGCACTACTCGCGAAAGTGGTGATGGCGTTAAGGTTGAAGGAGTTCAAACATCTACTTGACGTCCATTGCAGTCTAAAACCATTCCCATAAGATTTGTTGTTGGATGTACCCACGAACGCCACATATTTTGGACTACCGTGCTGGATTCCACTTTTGCTTATGTGATTTTTCTTGGTGAATTGTGCACTAATATTTTTCTTTCGGTGTATTTTTCAATCTGTGCAAATTTGGTGGATGTTCTCTGGATAAGTTTAGAGTTCTCATTGATTGGCCCAACTGCCGTCTGTGTCCACCATCTTGGATTTATTCTACGGTAATCGGCCATCATGACCACCATATCGATAATCTGAAACGAAGTATTTTGTGCTGATCATACTTGTGCTAAGGTAGTAAAAGGAGGGTCGACTTGTACAAACTGCAATGACCGGTATTATTCGTATGAGATACCCGGGTGATCTTACCTACTGTGACCGTTGCTGTGAGATGAACATAGAACCTCTCTGGTTAAGGAGACTAAAACTTAACCTGAACTTCACGTTTGATATAATCCACAAACGCGTCTTTACCTCAGACATTGAGGTTGTAGTTCAACATCCCTTCAAGTACACTATAAGGAATAGAGATAGCACGTTACTAATCGAAAAGGCAAGAACTAGCTTAAGATCAAACTTCTTTCTTAACCGCTACGCAGTGATGTGGAACAAACTACCGCAGAGTCTTAGAAAGTGTGACTCAGTGCTTTTCGTACTATAGTTAACATGGAATAGATAGTGAATAAAGTGAAGCATATACCAAACATAGACGTGAGTATAGCTGTGTTGTATGAAGTAGGGCCGAGCGCCATATAGCAATGGTTCAATGGTGTATGGTGGGATAAAAAGCATAACTTTACAAGACCCACAGGATGGATATGCAAAAGAAAATTAAAATCAAAATGTTCCAACGTGGAACGTAAAGTATAAGTGGTTAAATCATTGCACTTTAGCAAAGTGTTGTGTATCGTTTATCACTAAGATGAAAATCTAAGAGTCTTTCGAATGTCGTCATGTCTGGTGCCTTCACCACATAGTTTGGTAATGCATTCCAGTGAGGACAGATTCTAAGTGAGAAAAAATACTTTCTACAATTCAAACCAAAGTGTTGCGTCATTAGTTTCAGGTGGTTGCCTCGGTTTTGTTTGTATGGGGCTAGAGTCAACAGTGATGTACATGGATGCTCGCTTTCGGTTAATATCCGGTATGTGAGAGTAAGGTCTCCGCTAAGCCGTCGGTATTCTAATGAGAACACACCGAGTACACGAAGACGCATTTCGTAACTTATACCGGACGATTCGACCCTGCGATTTTCTCCCAACTTCTTGACTCATACCTAGGTCCACATGTGGAATACGCAATACAGATCTGGCAGCCATAGTTGAGGAGAGATCACGCCACCTTGAAGATAACCAAATGTCAGGTAAACAAAAATGTCAAGGGTCTGTATCCTTTGCCGTATGAACGAAGGCTACAAGAGCTCGGGGTCTACAGTAGATAGTATCGGCGATGGCTCGGGGACCATATTTTGAATTAGCAGACCTTGTGAGATCCAAACTATGTGATAGGATTGCGCAAGCAAGCTGCTAGCTTACCGCAACCGAACAGAGTAGTTGATTGGACGCCTGCATATATTTCGTCTACGCGCTGATTGGTTCGCCGCAGTGGGTTTGTTTAACTGCTTCAAAGGAAGCAACTCATGAGTGCAGCAGCGTCGTTCCTTATGGAAATGACTTAGTTATTTATATCAAGGTTCCTATATGGTTGTCACGCTGTCATGTGCGCTGCGCTTGCTTTGTCGAATAAACAGTTTTTCTCTGAAGTACCGAGTTCCATAACAAACCATACGTGCCGCTACTTGCTAGAGCTGTCACAACAGTAATTGGAGAGGCCACCATCTAAAACTGGCAGAGCAGTACAGCCCTTTGGAATGCTTTGAAATTTCTTTTCCTTACATGTTTACAAAACGTGGAAGGTCCTACCGGAATCTGTCATCTGTGCTCCAAAGCTGGCAGAATTCAAAGCCTGGGTTGATCATGCATTTATTTCGCTGCACCATGGTTAAACACAAGCGTCCGTAACAGATTTCACTGACGGTGAAAGCACAGATTTCGTTCCACGTTTTCCACCTCCTGTCAGTGTACACCAGGGGGAGACACGATTTCGCCAACATTTTATTTGCCGTCATTCCTTATGGATCTACCTTGAATCTACAATTTACGCTAGGTATACTTCATTGAGTTCGCCGGTATAAACCCAATTATGCTAGCATTTATATATATATATATATATATATATATATATATATATATATATATATATATATATATATATATATATATATATATATATATTGCAGTTCCACCATGGCCATCCTATGGGACCTGTTAAGCATAAGCTTTTTTACTCGTATAAAACCATTGTACCATCTTAAATGTTCACTCATCTATTGAAGCTTACACATTTTAAACTTCTAATTTGCATTAAAAATAGCCATTGCATTGTTTCAGCTTGCCTTCTCTTTACTTCTCTTCACGTGGATGGCACGGCATTGTTTGGTTGACCGTGTAGTGAATGTTTATTTGCCTCTTCCTTCCAGCTCACTCCCCAAATTTCGAATTCGCTTTAACGATTTCCTCAAAGGCGCACAATTCAACTGATTTTCCCCCTGTTACGGTCCCGTTGGAAATTAAACTTGAACTCCACTATCACAAAGCGTCTTATGACGACTAATCACAAAGTCGACGCGAAAAATTGGTTCAAGCTATCACCACACGATTGAACTCGGAGATTTCTGGCCACCAGCCAAACGCTCCTGGCAAGGGTGAATCGTACAGAAACAACTGTTGCAGTCGATAAGACTGCGTTGATCTGATTACGCAATGTTCATCAGTCTGCATTAAAATGAATCATGCTCATAGCGTCGCAGAACGACACGGCAATGATGCCCAGTCTTTACTGACTCGACAAAAATCAATCAAAGCACTCAAGCAGCGAATAGTTAGGAGTCATGTTCCATTTCCAAGACTCACGAGATTGCCGCTAGATGCGACGAGTACGAACTGCTACATGTTTTACCCTATATCTCCGCTTCTGGCCGTCTCATTCTGGTCAGCAAGGGTTCGCTCTATAGCTCGAGATTTGTTTTGCAGTGGCTGCACCACTGCGCTTGGGGTCAGTCCTGGAGACTCCAACACCGGCTTATTCGTCTAATTTATTGTTCTTTCAACGAATGCCCTATCTGTTCTTCTTGGTTCAGGCTCACTACCGGTCATCGCTGGAGACGCGGTCTCGGCTCGTTCCATCAGGATGGTATTGCTCTGTCGGGTCTCACTGGTTGCGCCTGCTCCTGATTCCACTCACCCTGTATTCGTGGTCTTATTATCCTCCGGGCTATCCTTGCGTTCCGTCTCCCTACTTTATGTCGTGAAAGATAGTTGTTGAATGTTTAATATCCGAGCCAGCAAATGTGCACTCAAAAGTAGGTCTGGGTTTTATAGTTCCGTTATAGTGGAGACACGAGTATCAGTTGATGTATACTTCTTTGACAGTTATGTCGGAATTTAGCCATGTCTCAGCAAGGCCTACTATGTCTGGCCGCTGAAAGGTTACAAAGTAGCGCAGCTCATCTCGTTTGTGCAGCAGACTGCAGATGTTAGTAAATGCTATACGTAGGCCGAGGTAGGAACCGCCGGGCGCGTTTAAAGCATCAGTAATCTGTGGACACGGATTCGCGGAGAAATCCGGGTAACTACCCGAAAATTTGCCATACAGTGATATGTTTCTTCATGGTGCGCGTGGCATGTTAATACAATCATCGCAGACTTGAGTTTTTCTCTGACTGCTGGGTCTAAGTAAGCAGGCACGTAGGTCCTTAGACTTTTCAGCCTACTAAGACGGGATAATGTCAACTTTGGGCTTGCCTCTTCAACAAAATTAGCCAACATTGGTCGACTTTTGTCCTCGGTTCTCTTTCCGAGACGGGTGATTTGTTTCACTTTCAGCGCGCCCTTATCTACGTCTAACAGTCTATCAACCAGACTATGCAGAAACTCGACGTCATATTCATAGCGCACCTGAGGACGGGAATCATAAGATGCAGGTGCCTGAAAGATCCTGAGGCTGCGGCGCGTCATTTCTCTGTGATAGACCATCAAATGACCGTGCTGCTTTAAATAAGGTCTTCCCTTTGTAATCGCTTTGTGAGTGCATACCGAAGCGCTGATGGTCTTTGTGAGCAGTTATGACATTCGATTCACCTCAGACGCTGCGAGATGCTCGTTGGTATAGTTTGTCGCAGTCCACTAAGCCGTGGAGACCTCATACTAGTGTACCAGATATTGAGCGATCCCAGTCACGTATGCCGCCACCACTTGAAGCTCAGCCCGAACACTAACCTTCGCGGTAACAGTTTAAAGCTGAGCCAACAGTACAGTCGTCTAGACTGTCGGAGAACCTATTTCTCCCTCCGGGTCTGCGGGCCCTGGAACGCCCTTCCAAACTCAGTTGTTTGTGCCCCCACATTAGATACGTTTAAAAAACGATTGGACGTCGCACTGAGCGCCCTGCGCTTTGTTTTTATGAGCGAAAACGCTTGTATATATTTAGGCTGACCAGCCCCTTTGGATTTATACCCCAAATTCACGGTCTTAAATCTGTGCGAACCGGTGAGTACTCCATTTTTATTTGCTACCATCACCAACGATAACGATTTCTTAGCCAGTTTTGCGTCGCACCACTTTATCCTCCTAAAACTGTTATACTTCTACCTTTTATCTCACTGACGCTCCTTACTTAAACCACTTATGTGGTTTGCCAATTTGTTAGTATTTCTATTGCCAACCTGCGGGACTCGTTAAGTGTATGCTTTTTTACCCGTCATATACCATTGTTCCATTGTTACTTGGACCGGTTGCTGCATGTCTGCAACCATATCAGCCGTCCGCTGTTCCTGCTCATGGACGCTTTTAAATCACCTCGAGTACAGTGGCCTGAGGCTAAAATTCTCCCCGGCCATTGTGAAGTCAAGAGAAGTTTGCAGAGACGATATTTGAAACTGGGGCCACACAACACATCAACTAGCCGACGCGCATAACGGCGCGCGACTCCATCATGCTTAGACCTGCTTTTGGCTAGCTGTGAGCAACGTGTGCACGACAGTCAGATCTTGGATTCCCTGGGGGTGAGTGACCATACGTTGATCATTGCCAGTTTAGAACGGTCGCTGCCGTACTCTCCTCCGCTGGAGCCAGCCTTCAGCTATTGGAAAGCGAAATTTAAGCGTGTCACTCGAGCAGCGAGTCAGACGAACTGCTGGTTACCGAAGAATTGATTTATTGAAACCTGTTGGGCTATTAGTAAAGAAGGAGTGAAATAGTTGTGCGTCCGATGTGTACGCCTCAAGTACCGCAAAGTTGGGCCAGTCAAGTCACATTGGTTCGATAAGGAGTACCACAACTGGCTCGACGGCGACGCAGACCGTGGAACATAATCATGTTGTCTGGCTCTGCTGAAGATTACCAGATGTACAAAATACTGCGAAATCTCTGCAACAAGGCGAAAATACAAAAACGCAGAATCTTTGAAGTGCACCTTGCAACCGTAGCAAAAACTGCTCTCAAGAGTACATTTTTTTCCATGAAGTGGCGCCTGAAGCCTACAAGCAATGTGCCCGTGTTGGATAGCTCAGATGGACAGCCCCTAACCACGAGCATAGATCGTGCGTCCGAATTGGCGGTGTACTTCGCTTCCGTGTTTGCAAGTGACCAGGTGCCTGTACCGAGTACGACGGGTACAACTCCCGCTGAAATAGACAGCCTGGATTGCAGCATTAATTATGTAAGCAAGCTGCTGGCAGGTCTTGACGGGACGAAACCTGCGGGGCAGGTTGAATCCATCCACTGATTCTTAAGTCCGCATCGGCCATCATGTCACCTTCCTGGACAAATACTTTACCGATATAAAAGATACCGAGCACACCCCAAGATAATGTGTCTTTGTCCTTGAGTGATATTAGATGCAGCTACACAGAGAACTCTCCTCTTGCTGCTTCCAACCAGTAATCCCTAATCACACGTCCCATTTTAGTTGGTGGTTGCAGTAGATGTCATCGCAGCGCGGTCTTCATCGCTAACCTCTTTATGGACTACAGGAAAAGTGTCACCGTTAGACTTGAGGTTCCGGTAAACATTAATCATCGGAGCCCGTGTTTATCATGGGAAAACGTTTACACTGCAGACTTACCAAGTTTCAGCCAAAACATGATTACGGTGCTTTGCGCCATCGAGTATTGCATCGCAGCTTGCTCGAGAGGCGAAGACGAGTTTCATGAAAATGGCCGGTCACACTTTGCGGATGATCGCAGACGTCTAGGATGATTGCACGTGCGTAACCTAAATCATCCATCCACCGATCCCAACCAACCCGAACGCTTTGTGATGTGTATTCACCACACAATAAATTCACTGACATTAGTTTAGGAGAAACTCCGCATGCCTTCCCACTTCAATGAATAAATTTTCAGTTGCATGTCTCCCAATAGCTACCCGCTTTTCAGATATACTAGGTAGTCTGATGAATACATTTCGGAAAAATCTCCGCACACTCATAATTATAACTCAATTCAAGCTTTTACCCTTAGGTATGTAGCCTTATCTTCTATTCTACGGGCGCCTATATGGCTACCCAAGTGTTTGGATTTTGTACGACCACCGAGGATAAGTGAATTGGCTGGTCCCTGATGATCTCAAAAGGTGAGCTTTGCATTTAAATGGTACAAAACACAATCCGAAACACTTGGCGATCAGTGTTTATCTGGCCAATGTTGCATAGCAAGTTTGTGAGCTCCACACGTTAGGCAAGAAATCCACCACCTGAAAGTAACTGTATACTTGCTAAGTCGTGTCCAGTGAATGGAGATTTCAAAACTTCGTCAGTGGCGAAGTTAAAAAAGATAGATTGCAGCGGGCGTTCTTGTCTCACACCGCTGAATATGTTGCACAATAAACAATGCTTTATCACAGATAAAGAGTAGTTGCCTGACAAGTTCCGTAAGGAGGTCGAAGTGCAAATCACAATGTACAAAGATATACGAGTAAGCCGCTTAAACATCCATAGAGTCAACTACGTTACTGAATAACGATAGCATACAATACGAGTGTGGAATGCAAGCATACCATACAACAAGAGAGTCAGTGCTACTTGACACATTGTGTGAAAATAAAAATATGATGGCCCACTCATGTGTCCCTTTCTTAAATCCATGTAACACATAAATCCGGTATGATGGTATAATTGATATATTCCAAAGTAGCACGGCTTAGCTAACTACGTGCACGGAGTCAAGAGAAATCGAATTTTGTAATAGCTAAGTTACAGTAGATGACTACTGAGTCTGGGGGAGAGAATTCCAACGTTGGCAAACCCGAAGAGAACTGCAATTCTGTCGACACTCTAGACGGTTGTATTGTTCACACAGTTCCAGGCAGTTGCCTTTGAGTCTGGTGTAGCGGCTATGTTTCAGCAAATAGCGACATACGCGGTTGGGGTCACGCAATATTTGGTACACTATTATGAGGTCACTACATAGTCTTCGGTAGCATCCGCATTAAACTCCCAGTAACTTCAGCCTTTGCTGGCAAGAGAATTTTCATAGACTTCCACATTCTTTATTGCCCAGCTTTGTGTTGCCTATAGCAACATGAGGTCTAGCTTCAACTAACGTTACCAAGCTTGGATGACGTATTTAACGGGATGGGTCTCATTGGAAAATTTGATGGATCAAATCTCCCAAATGTCGTCCGCAACAGGTTGACGTGCTAGTTGGCTTTTCGAAGTTGCCTAAGACGGTTTTGAACAATCGAGGCCATTCTGTATAAACGCAATCGCCACGATTCCCTTTAAATACCAGGATCAGCTCCTGTGGAGGAGTGATAGCGTTTATTAGTGAGAACGTAGGGGAATGAAGCTGTTACCATCGAGTGGAGCTGCTTTGTTACAATCCCAATGTTCATGCAGCTCATGTTTCGAATGCTGCATCCACAGTGCGATCCGTTTACTTTTCCTCACCTCCATGTGGATCGTTCCCGCCTTGTCTCACATACTTTTACCTGTGAACGCCGGAATTCCGAAGAATATGCTGCGTATCCTCGAACTAGAAATAGCATCAACTACACCTACAATTTCTGTACGTTTTTGGAGCATCGCTATGTATCTTGGTAACCCGCTCTGTTCAGGTTCTTGGACATAAAAACAAAACCCATCCCCCTATTTCATGGTTAGAAAATCACGGGATTTAGGGCATTTAAAATCTATGAGGTGACTGAGGCCAAAAAGTAAAGGTGTTTGTCGGTTAACGAAACAGGTCAGCATGCGCTATTGATACTGGAGAGTGGATAAGGTTTTGGGACCGGTAGATTTATCTAATACGCAAACCACAACTCTGGTAACAGACGGTGGTGTTATTTTCCCCCAGTGGGTAAACCAGAAGGTAAAGCAGACTTGATACGCGTGGTTTGTAACGCATCAATCCACGGCACAATTCGTTCTCATCCGAACGACTCAAATGGGATAAATTCGGTTGAGTTTTCAATGGATGAGGCTGTTGACAGTGTAAGGCCGGCTGTACTAGCAATGTCTCTGCCAGTAAGCAGAAATCCAATAACAATCCCTATGCGTGCAATTGAAAACAACCATGATAACGTGAATATCACGACTGGAAAAACAAACTTTCCTAGACTGGTAGCATTCAGTTTTCTAGTGAACCAATGTGGAAGGAGGAAGGTATTAGTTTGGGGCAGAATGCAATAATCACCGCGCCGCTACACTCACAAGTAATGAACTTATTTAGCTTCCTGAGTTCGAACGGTCGAGTGAGGGGTTTGGAGTGTAAGTCAGAATGAGGTTGCTGCCTCGCCCAAGTAACACTGGGACACACTCGGCTCACCTAAACTAATGCACTTGGTCAGTGCGTCGTGCTACGGCAAATCAGTTGATGCAAGCAGAGTGCGTTTAGTGAAAACGGTTAGCAAACCTGAGAAACCCATGCAACTACAATGAAAGTAAAACACACTTAGTATCTATAACAGTAGTGCCTATACCAACGCAAAGATATCTACGCCTGTGCGACCAAGTCCTCATGCTCGTTTCGTTTTGAACTCGGTAGATAACTGGTGTGGCGAACTATTAGCTGTGCTTTTGACATGTACACTTGTTTGTCGGGTTGGGTAATTTGGCTGCAGACATTGTGTCCCCGACCGAAGTGACATCTTCAGAGCGTAATAGCAATCAAGTGTATTGTGCGTTGGTGGTCCCATGACAGATCTTTTGGCTGACAATATAGTAACATGCTTTATGATAGCTCACCAGTGCTGCCGATGACAATCCTATAACTTCTAACAATCCATCATCAATGCGCGCCGGTTCAAATCCGGGATCTGGAGGAGCCGTTCCCCATGGCAGGGTTCCTGAACTGTATCTAATGTGAGGATCGGTAGGGAATGAAACATGGAGCAAAGTTAAGTGACGCCTATCATGGGATCCGCAACGATAATTCAATGTGGAAGCGCATACTGAGTCAGCGGCCAAAAAAGGGTACATGTGAATGTTACAAATAAAACGTATCGAATCGTTACTTTACTTTAGGGCTCGTATCATCCGACAGTGTCACGAAACACATATTCAAAGCCTGGTACGATTGCCAGAAAACAAAGCAGCTAATAGCTTGGACCGTATGTATGCACGACGATTGATTAACCAACAGTTAACGTCTATACACCGAAGCTTCAGTATTTGTGGCATTTCAGGAAAAGTTAGATGTACAACGGGAAACATCGGAGGTCTCCGTGAATCGATTGGTACCTAGCACAAAGTGAGGATAGTTAGCAGCTGCGAGTTTTGTTATGTGACCCAGTGTTGCAGAACTGCTGTCGGGTAGTCAGGAATCATAGTCCTGAGTGCGTTCCTACAAGTTCAAGTTCAAGCGGGGACTGGAACGATAGGATGATCCCGTGAGTGTTCCTTCTTCGGCGGGTCGTTGAACCAGGAGTTGGCGAATTTTGAAATACTGATGGACCTAAAACAAAGACCGCATCACACCCTGTCCAACCAATTAATGCCCACGCATCCTGCCCTAGTAGTCCCTGCTGGGCCGGTTACGTGAAGTAAGAAACAGAAAAAAGTAAACTCAGAAGGCAAAAGAGAAAGTAGAAAGAGCTAAACAAGTGGAATACCAAGATATTTGAGTCATTAGCAGACATGCTGTTCACTTACCCAAAAATCGTCATCAGTTTTCAGTTGAATAAATGTAAGCCAACATTTTGAACGCTTTGAGTTCCATTGCAATTGGAAACGTTTTCTTAGCTCCTAATCTATCAGTATCAGAACCGAAAACTTGGAAGATAACATTCACTATAGTTAACTGCTGCATCTTGAATGTTCTCCCTGTGTAATCACTGGAGACTTTAACAAAAGTAAAGCCACATTCTTTGGAGTGAATCAAGATCAATCCGGTCACTGGGACCGCTTCTGAAACAGATGAACTTTGGGTGTGGTCTACTTGCAACACCGCACTCCCCGACCGGTTTCACACTTTGGTTGCAACCATCATCAGGACCGCGACTCGAACTCGTGGCCTCTGGGATAATGATCGGAACCTACACCCATAAGCCACGAATTCGCGGTGAGTGACGCTGGTCACAACGGTCAATAACGGAGTGGATGAGTCATTTTGAAGCACTCTTGCGGACGGATCGGAACGCGACCGTGAAGAGCGGCGATGAAGTCAGCTGGGCGAGCGAGTGGGTAACAACTAACATTCACCAGATCCGGTCCTACTGACCGGACAGACCCAGGTTCAATTCTAAAGTGAATCGTCATCCATTGGGTGCAAAATACACGACCGCGCAGCTTCTCCCTTTGGGTTATTTTAGCCTATTTGAAGGTGTTGACAGGTCAATCCCACACCATCTGTTGCTCGTGAATGTGGTTCAACCGGTGGTATGCAAGCAGATGAGCGATTATTTAAGAAATCACTCTTACTTCATCCAGATGAACGGAAAAACTCTTCATTATTCGGAGCGCCTGAGACGCTATGTAGGGGGCAATCCTCTCCTCTCCCATAGTTTCTTGTACACAGAAATCCTTCCCATTTTCCCTGACTTTATTAAATGTAAATAAGCTGAGGACGTTTCATTAAGCAGCATTGCTCCCAATGTTGCCATTTGCAGCGCTTCAAAGTGAGTTGCGTGAGCTTGGGTGGTGGTCGTAGTTCTGGGCACTTGTTCACAATGTTTTTGCAAGTAAACAACACAACTGTATCTTTCACCGTACTGACAAACGCGGAACTTTGACAAACACGTCTCGGCCCTGGTCGTGAGTGTCGACATCATGCACAGTTCACCCACTTCCAACTGTCCCGGTGTCTTTTATCACAAAATCTATCATTATCGACACACGCTAATGAAGCATTTCACGAGGTGAGAAGACCATCATTTTCCGCCACAGCAAAAGATTCTTTCGGTATGATGCTCTTTGAGCTATCATTTAGTGACAGTATGTCTCCTTTCTCACTGGCTGCACTGTGCACCTATTTGTTTCCTAGACTTATTCAAAAAACCTTTACACTGTGAGTTCCATTAGGCCCAAATTCAGGGGAAGTGACTGTCTAAATTCTTTCGCAGACTTCATCGTTACTGTTTCGGAGCATGTGGGAAAAGGGCATTAGTGCTTTTAAATGATCTTTTTCACTTTTGCAT
>OX104066.1:61998812-62041672 GCA_944474145.2 Dicrocoelium dendriticum
GCATATACCAAACATAGACGTGAGTATAGCTGTGTTGTATGAAGTAGGGCCGAGCGCCATCTAGCAATGGTTCAATGGTGTATGGTGGGATAAAAAGCATAACTTTACAAGACCCACAGGATGGATATGCAAAAGAAAATTAAAATCAAAATGTTCCAACGTGGAACGTAAAGTATCAGTGGTTAAATCATTGCACTTTAGCAAAGTGTTGTGTATCGTTTATCACTAAGATGAAAATCTAAGAGTCTTTCGAATGTCGTCATGTCTGGTGCCTTCACCACATAGTTTGGTAATGCATTCCAGTGAGAACAGATTCTAAGTGAGAAAAAATACTTTCTACAATTCAAACGAGAGTGTTGCGTCATTAGTTTCAGGTGGTTGCCTCGGTTTTGTTTGTATGGGGCTAGAGTCAACAGTGATGTACATGGATGCTCGCTTTCGGTTAATATCCGGTATGTGAGAGTAAGGTCTCCGCGAAGCCGTCGGTATTCTAATGAGAACACACCGAGTACACGAAGACGCATTTCGTAACTTATACCGGAGGATTCGACCCTGCGATTTTCTCCCAACTTCTTGACTCATACCTACTTCCACATGTGGAATACGCAATACAGATCTGGCAGCCATAGTTGAGGAGAGATCACGCCACCTTGAAGATAACCAAATGCCAGGTAAACAAATATGTCAAGGGTCTGTATCCTTTGCCGTATGAACGAAGGCTACAAGAGCTCGGGGTCTACAGTAGATAGTATCGGCGATGGCTCGGGGACCATAGTTTGAATTAGCAACCTTGTGAGATCCAAACTATGTGATAGGATTTTGCAAGCGAGCTGCTAGCTTGCCGCAACTGAACAGAGCTGTTGCTTGGACGCCTGCACATATTTAGTCTACGCGCTGATTGGTTCGCCGGAGCAGGTTTGTTTAACTGCTTCAAAGGAAGAATCTCATGAGTGCAGCAGCGTCGTTAGTTATGAGAATGACAGTTATTTATATCAAGGTTCCTATATGGTTGTCACGCTGTCATGTGCGCTGCGCTTGCTTTTGTCGAATAAACAGTTTTTCTCTGAAGTAACGAGTTTCCATAACAAACCATACTTGCCGCTACTTGCTAGAGCTGTCACAACAGTAATTGGAGAGGCCACCATCTAAAGCTGGCAGAGCAGTACAGCCCTTTGGAATACTTTGAAATTTCTTTTCCGTACACGTTTGCAAAACGTGGAATGTCCTACCGGAAACTGTCATCTGTCCTCCAAGGCTGGCGGAATTCAAAGCCCGAGTTGATCATGCATTTATTTCGCTGCACCATGGTTCAACACAAGCGTCCGTAACAGATTTCACTGGATATGAAAGCACAGATTTCGTTCCACGTTTTCCACCTTCTGTAGGTGTACACCAGGAGAAGACAAGATTTTGCCAATATCTTATTTGCCGTCATTCCTTATGGATCTACCTTGGATTTAAAATTTACGCTAGGTCTACTTCATTGAGTTCGCCGGTATAAACCCATTATGCTAGCATTTATATATATATATATATATATATATATATATATATTATATATATATATATATATATATATATATATATATATATTAATATATATAATATATTGAAGTTTCACCATGGCCATCCTATGGGACCTGTTAAGCATAAGCTTTTTACCCGTATAAAACCATTGTACCATCTTAAATGTTCACTCAACTATTGAAGCTTACTCCTTTTAAACTTCTAATTTGCATTAAAAATAGTCATTTCATTGTTTCAGCTTGCCTTCCATTTACTTCTCTTCACGAGGCTGGCACGGCATTGTTTGCTTGATCGTGAAGTGAATCTTTATTTGGTTCTTCCTTCCAGATAGCTCCCCAAATTTCGAATTCGCATCAGCAATTTCCTCAAAGGCGAAAAATTCACTGGATTTTCCCCCTTTTAAGGTCCCGTTGGGAATTAAACTTGAACTCTACTATCACAAAGCATCTTATGACGACTAATCACCAAGTCGACGAGGAAAATTGGTTCAAGCTGTCATCACACGATTGAACTTGGAAATTTCTGGCCACCAGCGAAGCGCTCCTAGCAAGGGTGAATCGTACAGAAACAACTGTTGCAGTCGATAAGACTGCCTTGATCTGATTACGCAATGTTCATCAATCTGCGCTAAAATGAATCGTGCTGCTATCGTCGCAGAACGACACGGCAATGAAGCCCAGTCTTTACTGACGCGACAAAAATCACTCAAAACGCTCACGCAGTGAATAGTTAGGAGTCGTGTTTCGTTCCCAAGAAACACCAGGTTGTCACTCGATGCGACCAATACGAATTGCTCCATTTTTTACCCCATTTCTCCGATTCTGGCCGTCTCATTCAGGTCAGCAACGATTCCCTCTATAGTTCGGGATTTGCTTTGCAGTGGCTGCATCACTGCGCCTGGGGTCAGTTTTGGAGGCTCCAAACCGGCGTATTCGTTTATTTATTGCGATTTCAACGAACGCCTTATCCATTCTTCTTGGTTTAGGCTCACTACCGGTCATCGCTGGAGACGCGGTCTCGGCTAGTTCCATCAGGACCGTGTTTGCTATGTCGGGCCTCAGTGGTTGCGCCTGCTCTCGACTCCACTCACCCACCGGGTCTTATTATCCTTCGGGCTATCTTTGCGTTCCATCTCCCCACACTATGTCATGAAGGATATTTGTTGAATGTTTAATATCCGTGCCAGAAAACGTGCACTCAAAAGCAGGTCTATAGTTCAGTTATAGCGGAGACACGAGTAGCCGTTGATGTCTATTTCTTGGGCAGTTACGTCGGAATTTAGCCATGTCTCAGCAAGGCCTACTACCTCTGACCGCTGAAAGGTTACAAAGTAGTACAGCTCATCTCGTTTGTGCAGCAGACTGCAGATATTAGTAAAGGCTATACGTAGGCCGAGGTAAGAACCCCCAGGCGCTTTTGAAGCATCAGTAACCTATTGACACGATTCACGGAGAAATCCGGGTAACTACCCGAAACTTTACCATACAGATATTTGTTACTACATCGTCCATGCGGCACTTTAATACAATCATCGCAGACTTGACATTTTCTCTGACTGCTGGTTCTAAGTAAGCACGCACATAGATCTTTAGACTTTTCAGCCTACTAAGACAGGACAATATCAACTCTTCAACAAAATTAACCAACATTGGTCAACTTCTGCCTTCGGTTCTCTTTTCGAGAAGTGCGATTTATTTCACTTTTAGCCCGCCCTTATCTACGTCTAGCAGTCTACCAACCAGACTATGCGGAAATTCGACGTCTTATTCATATCGCACTTGAGGACTGGAATCACGAGCTTCAGGTGCCTGAAAGATCCTGAGGGTGCGGCGGCTCATTCCGCTGTGATAGACCATCAAATGTTCACTGTGGCGTGCTGCTTTACATAAAGTCTTCCTTTTGTGGGAGACTCCTGAGTGCGTACCGAAGCGCTGATGGTCTTTGTGAGCAGTTATGACATTCGATTCACTTCAGACGCTGCGAGATGCTCGTTGGTATAGTTTGTCGCAGTCCACTAAGCCGTGGAGACCTCATACTAGTGTACCAGATATTGAGCGATCCCAGTCACGTATGCCGCCACCACTTGAAGCTCAGCCCGAACACTAACCTTCGCGGTAACAGTTTAAAGCTGAGCCAACAGTACAGTCGTCTAGACTGTCGGAGAACCTATTTCTCCCTCCGGGTCTGCGGGCCCTGGAACGCCCTTCCAAACTCAGTTGTTTGTGCCCCCACATTAGATACGTTTAAAAAACGATTGGACGTCGCACTGAGCGCCCTGCGCTTTGTTTTATGAGCGAAAACGCTTGTATATATTTAGGCTGACCAGCCCCTTTGGATTTATACCCCAAATTCACGGTCTTAAATCTGTGCGAACCGGTGAGTACTCCATTTTTATTTGCTACCATCACCAACGATAACGATTTCTTAGCCAGTTTTG
This sequence comes from Dicrocoelium dendriticum, assembly GCA_944474145.2. Taxonomy (NCBI): domain Eukaryota; kingdom Metazoa; phylum Platyhelminthes; class Trematoda; order Plagiorchiida; family Dicrocoeliidae; genus Dicrocoelium; species Dicrocoelium dendriticum. The sequence continues at coordinate 62,002,777 of OX104066.1, forward strand.
CGTCGCACCACTTTATCCTCCTAAAACTGTTATACTTCTACCTTTTATCTCACTGACGCTCCTTACTTAAACCACTTATGTGGTTTGCCAATTTGTTAGTATTTCTATTGCCAACCTGCGGGACTCGTTAAGTGTATGCTTTTTTACCCGTCATATACCATTGTTCCATTGTTACTTGGACCGGTTGCTGCATGTCTGCAACCATATCAGCCGTCCGCTGTTCCTGCTCATGGACGCTTTTAAATCACCTCGAGTACAGTGGCCTGAGGCTAAAATTCTCCCCGGCCATTGTGAAGTCAAGAGAAGTTTGCAGAGACGATATTTGAAACTGGGGCCACACAACACATCAACTAGCCGACGCGCATAACGGCGCGCGACTCCATCATGCTTAGACCTGCTTTTGGCTAGCTGTGAGCAACGTGTGCACGACAGTCAGATCTTGGATTCCCTGGGGGTGAGTGACCATACGTTGATCATTGCCAGTTTAGAACGGTCGCTGCCGTACTCTCCTCCGCTGGAGCCAGCCTTCAGCTATTGGAAAGCGAAATTTAAGCGTGTCACTCGAGCAGCGAGTCAGACGAACTGCTGGTTACCGAAGAATTGATTTATTGAAACCTGTTGGGCTATTAGTAAAGAAGGAGTGAAATAGTTGTGCGTCCGATGTGTACGCCCCAAGTACCGCAAAGTTGGACCAGTCAAGCCACGTTGGTTCGATAATGAGCACAACAAACTGGCGCGACGGCGACGCAGACCGTGAAACATAATCGTGTTGTCTGGCTCTGCTGAAGATTACCAGACGTACAAAATACAGCGAAATCTCTGCAACAACGCGGGAAGACAAAAACGCCGAAACTTTGAAGAGCACCTAGCAACAATAGCAAAAACTGCTCACAAGAGGACCTTCGCTTGCGTGAAGTGGCGCCAGAGGCCTGCAGGCAATGTGCCAGTGCTGGATAGCTCAGATGGACAGCCCCTAACCACGAGCACAGATCGTGCGTCCGCATTGGCGGCGTACTTCGCTTCCGTGTTTGCAAATGGCCGAGTACGACGGGTACAAACCCCGCTGAACTAGACAGCCGGGATTTCAGAAATATAGATGTAAGCAAGCTGCTGGTAGGTCTTGAAGAGACGAAACCTGCCAGGCCAGATTGAATCTATCCACTGATCCTCAAGTCCGCATCCGCCACCATCTCTCCTTCCTGGACAAATACTTTACCGATCTAAAATATATCGAGCACATCCCAAAATAACGGGTCATTGTCCCTGAGTGAGATATCTCTTCTTGCTGCTTCCAAGCAGTAATCTGTAATCACGCGCGTCACATTTTAGTCGGTGGTTGTCGCTGATCTCATCCCAGCGCGGCCTTCATCGCTAAGCTCTTTATGGACTACAAGAAAAGTCTTGTGCCACCGTTAGACTTGAGGTTCCGATAAACATTGATCACTGGAGGCCGTGTTTATCACGGGAAAACGTTTACACTGCAGACTTCCCGAGTTTCAGACCAAACGTGACTACGGTGCTTTGCTCCACAGAGTATTGCATCGCGGCTTGTTCGGGAGGCGAAGACGAGTTTCACGAAAATGGCCAGTTACACTTTGCGGATGATCGCAGACGTCTAGGATGATTGCACGTGCGTAACCTAAATCATCCATCCACCGATCCCAACCAACCCGAACGCTTTGTGATGTGTATTCACCACACAATAAATTCACTGACATTAGTTTAGGAGAAACTCCGCATGCCTTCCCACTTCAATGAATAAATTTTCAGTTGCATGTCTCCCGATAGCTACCCGCTTTTCAGATATACTAGGTAGTCTGATGAATACATTTCGGAAAAATCTCCGCACACTCATAATTATAACTCAATTCAAGCTTTTACCCTTAGGTATGTAGCCTTATCTTCTATTCTACGGGCGCCTATATGGCTACCCAAGTGTTTGGATTTTTGTACGACCACCGAGGATAAGTGAATTGGCTGGTCCCTGATGATCTCAAAAGGTGAGCTTTGCATTTAAATGGTACAAAACACAATCCGAAACACTTGGCGATCAGTGTTTATCTGGCCAATGTTGCATAGCAAGTTTGTGAGCTCCACACGTTAGGCAAGAAATCCACCACCTGAAAGTAACTGTATACTTGCTAAGTCGTGTCCAGTGAATGGAGATTTCATAACTTCGTCAGTGGCGAAGTTAAAAAAGATAGATTGCAGCGGGCGTTCTTGTCTCACACCGCTGAATATGTTGCACAATAAACAATGCTTTATCACAGATAAAGAGTAGTTGCCTGACAAGTTCCGTAAGGAGGTCGAAGTGCAAATCACAATGTACAAAGATATACGAGTAAGCCGCTTAAACATCCATAGAGTCAACTACGTTACTGAATAACGATAGCATACAATACGAGTGTGGAATGCAAGCATACCATACAACAAGAGAGTCAGTGCTACTTGACACATTGTGTGAAAATAAAAATATGATGGCCCACTCATGTGTCCCTTTCTTAAATCCATGTAACACATAAATCCGGTATGATGGTATAATTGATATACTCCAAAGTAGCACGGCTTAGCTAACTACGTGCACGGAGTCAAGAGAAATCGAATTTTGTAATAGCTAAGTTACAGTAGATGACTACTGAGTCTGGGGGAGAGAATTCCAACGTTGGCAAACCCGAAGAGAACTGCAATTCTGTCGACACTCTAGACGGTTGTATTGTTCACACAGTTCCAGGCAGTTGCCTTTGAGTCTGGTGTAGCGGCTATGTTTCAGCAAATAGCGACATACGCGGTTGGGGTCACGCAATATTTGGTACACTATTATGAGGTCACTACATAGTCTTCGGTAGCATCCGCATTAAACTCCCAGTAACTTCAGCCTTTGCTGGCAAGAGAAGTTTCATAGACTTCCACATTCTTTATTGCCCAGCTTTGTGTTGCCTATAGCAACATGAGGTCTAGCTTCAACTAACGTTACCAAGCTTGGATGACGTATTTAACGGGATGGGTCTCATTGGAAAATTTGATGGATCAAATCTCCCAAATGTCGTCCGCAACAGGTTGACGTGCTAGTTGGCTTTTCGAAGTTGCCTAAGACGGTTTTGAACAATCGAGGCCATTCTGTATAAACGCAATCGCCACGATTCCCTTTAAATACCAGGATCAGCTCCTGTGGAGGAGTGATAGCGTTTATTAGTGAGAACGTAGGGGAATGAAGCTGTTACCATCGAGTGGAGCTGCTTTGTTACAATCCCAATGTTCATGCAGCTCATGTTTCGAATGCTGCATCCACAGTGCGATCCGTTTACTTTTCCTCACCTCCATGTGGATCGTTCCCGCCTTGTCTCACATACTTTTACCTGTGAACGCCGGAATTCCGAAGAATATGCTGCGTATCCTCGAACTAGAAATAGCATCAACTACACCTACAATTTCTGTACGTTTTTGGAGCATCGCTATGTATCTTGGTAACCCGCTCTGTTCAGGTTCTTGGACATAAAAACAAAACCCATCCCCCTATTTCATGGTTAGAAAATCACGGGATTTAGGGCATTTAAAATCTATGAGGTGACTGAGGCCAAAAAGTAAAGGTGTTTGTCGGTTAACGAAACAGGTCAGCATGCGCTATTGATACTGGAGAGTGGATAAGGTTTTGGGACCGGTAGATTTATCTAATACGCAAACCACAACTCTGGTAACAGACGGTGGTGTTATTTTCCCCCAGTGGGTAAACCAGAAGGTAAAGCAGACTTGATACGCGTGGTTTGTAACGCATCAATCCACGGCACAATTCGTTCTCATCCGAACGACTCAAATGGGATAAATTCGGTTGAGTTTTCAATGGATGAGGCTGTTGACAGTGTAAGGCCGGCTGTACTAGCAATGTCTCTGCCAGTAAGCAGAAATCCAATAACAATCCCTATGCGTGCAATTGAAAACAACCATGATAACGTGGATATCACGACTGGAAAAACAAACTTTCCTAGACTGGTAGCATTCAGTTTTCTAGTGAACCAATGTGGAAGGAGGAAGGTATTAGTTTGGGGCAGAATGCAGTAATCACCGCGCCGCTACACTCACAAGTAATGAACTTATTTAGCTTCCTGAGTTCGAACGCTCGAGTGAGGGGTTTGGAGTGTAAGTCAGAATGAGGTTGCTGCCTCGCCCAAGTAACACTGGGACACACTCGGCTCACCTAAACTAATGCACTTGGTCAGTGCGTCGTGCTACGGCAAATCAGTTGATGCAAGCAGAGTGCGTTTAGTGAAAACGGTTAGCAAACCTGAGAAACCCATGCAACTACAATGAAAGTAAAACACACTTAGTATCTATAACAGTAGTGCCTATACCAACGCAAAGATATCTACGCCTGTGCGACCAAGTCCTCATGCTCGTTTCGTTTTGAACTCGGTAGATAACTGGTGTGGCGAACTATTAGCTGTGCTTTTGACATGTACACTTGTTTGTCGGGTTGGGTAATTTGGCTGCAGACATTGTGTCCCCGACCGAAGTGACATCTTCAGAGCGTAATAGCAATCAAGTGTATTGTGCGTTGGTGGTCCCATGACAGATCTTTTGGCTGACAATATAGTAACATGCTTTATGATAGCTCACCAGTGCTGCCGATGACAATCCTATAACTTCTAACAATCCATCATCAATGCGCGCCGGTTCAAATCCGGGATCTGGAGGAGCCGTTCCCCATGGCAGGGTTCCTGAACTGTATCTAATGTGAGGATCGGTAGGGAATGAAACATGGAGCAAAGTTAAGTGACGCCTATCATGGGATCCGCAACGATAATTCAATGTGGAAGCGCATACTGAGTCAGCGGCCAAAAAAGGGTACATGTGAATGTTACAAATAAAACGTATCGAATCGTTACTTTACTTTAGGGCTCGTATCATCCGACAGTGTCACGAAACACATATTCAAAGCCTGGTACGATTGCCAGAAAACAAAGCAGCTAATAGCTTGGACCGTATGTATGCACGACGATTGATTAACCAACAGTTAACGTCTATACACCGAAGCTTCAGTATTTGTGGCATTTCAGGAAAAGTTAGATGTACAACGGGAAACATCGGAGGTCTCCGTGAATCGATTGGTACCTAGCACAAAGTGAGGATAGTTGGCAGCTGCGAGTTTTGTTATGTGACCCAGTGTTGCAGAACTGCTGTCGGGTAGTCAGGAATCATAGTCCTGAGTGCGTTCCTACAAGTTCAAGTTCAAGCGGGACTGGAACGATAGGATGATCCCGTGAGTGTTCCTTCTTCGGCGGGTCGTTGAACCAGGAGTTGGCGAATTTTGAAATACTGATGGACCTAAAACAAAGACCGCATCACACCCTGTCCAACCAATTAATGCCCACGCATCCTGCCCTAGTAGTCCCTGCTGGGCCGGTTACGTGAAGTAAGAAACAGAAAAAAGTAAACTCAGAAGGCAAAAGAGAAAGTAGAAAGAGCTAAACAAGTGGAATACCAAGATATTTGAGTCATTAGCAGACATGCTGTTCACTTACCCAAAAATCGTCATCAGTTTTCAGTTGAATAAATGTAAGCCAACATTTTGAACGCTTTGAGTTCCATTGCAATTGGAAACGTTTTCTTAGCTCCTAATCTATCAGTATCAGAACCGAAAACTTGGAAGATAACATTCACTATAGTTAACTGCTGCATCTTGAATGTTCTCCCTGTGTAATCACTGGAGACTTTAACAAAAGTAAAGCCACATTCTTTGGAGTGAATCAAGATCAATCCGGTCACTGGGACCGCTTCTGAAACAGATGAACTTTGGGTGTGGTCTACTTGCAACACCGCACTCCCCGACCGGTTTCACACTTTGGTTGCAACCATCATCAGGACCGCGACTCGAACTCGTGGCCTCTGGGATAATGATCGGAACCTACACCCATAAGCCACGAATTCGCGGTGAGTGACGCTGGTCACAACGGTCAATAACGGAGTGGATGAGTCATTTTGAAGCACTCTTGCGGACGGATCGGAACGCGACCGTGAAGAGCGGCGATGAAGTCAGCTGGGCGAGCGAGTGGGTAACAACTAACATTCACCAGATCCGGTCCTACTGACCGGACAGACCCAGGTTCAATTCTAAAGTGAATCGTCATCCATTGGGTGCAAAATACACGACCGCGCAGCTTCTCCCTTTGGGTTATTTTAGCCTATTTGAAGGTGTTGACAGGTCAATCCCACACCATCTGTTGCTCGTGAATGTGGTTCAACCGGTGGTATGCAAGCAGATGAGCGATTATTTAAGAAATCACTCTTACTTCATCCAGATGAACGGAAAAACTCTTCATTATTCGGAGCGCCTGAGACGCTATGTAGGGGGCAATCCTCTCCTCTCCCATAGTTTCTTTGTACACAGAAATCCTTCCCATTTTCCCTGACTTTATTAAATGTAAATAAGCTGAGGACGTTTCATTAAGCAGCATTGCTCCCAATGTTGCCATTTGCAGCGCTTCAAAGTGAGTTGCGTGAGCTTGGGTGGTGGTCGTAGTTCTGGGCACTTGTTCACAATGTTTTTGCAAGTAAACAACACAACTGTATCTTTCACCGTACTGACAAACGCGGAACTTTGACAAACACGTCTCGGCCCTGGTCGTGAGTGTCGACATCATGCACAGTTCACCCACTTCCAACTGTCCCGGTGTCTTTTATCACAAAATCTATCATTATCGACACACGCTAATGAAGCATTTCACGAGGTGAGAAGACCATCATTTTCCGCCACAGCAAAAGATTCTTTCGGTATGATGCTCTTTGAGCTATCATTTAGTGACAGTATGTCTCCTTTCTCACTGGCTGCACTGTGCACCTATTTGTTTCCTAGACTTATTCAAAAAACCTTTACACTGTGAGTTCCATTAGGCCCAAATTCAGGGGAAGTGACTGTCTAAATTCTTTCGCAGACTTCATCGTTACTGTTTCGGAGCATGTGGGAAAAGGGCATTAGTGCTTTTAAATGATCTTTTTCACTTTTTGCATAACACTGTATCAGGAACTGCTCCTTTCCTGTCTACACGCCTCAGTTCTATACTTCTGCTTCCTGGCATTCTATCTGTCCATTTTTTTGTGGACTCCAAGAAAGTTATCAGCATCACGAGTGAATGTTTACCAGAAACGCATGTATGCGCATTTTACTTTCACCCTGTGCTTCAAATGGTGAATCATTCCGGTCCCAGTCATGAAAAGACCGTCTATCAAACATGCTTGTTTTCGGTGAGTCATAGTCAAACCAAATACAACACATTTAAACAGCTTAGATAAGAAAACGTCAACTGAGTAACTAGAAAATGAAGCTGCCAATATGACCATAATTATCAACGCTTCACTGATTGTCAGCATCAGCGGATTCTTGTTACGCTATGATGTAGCGAAAACGAGCTGCAGATACGCACACTCTTGGTTGCCAATGCACAATGGGTTCACAGGCTAGCACGCACGCGCGCACGTATAGATGACATTTGCCGACCACCACGCTCCACACATTGTCATTTCGCTAGGTGTCACATTCATGCCGCGACTCCAGCCGATCAAGGAAGTCACTGTTCGCCGATTTGCCCTTGTGTCTTCGCCTCCGCACGTCATATTCTGATTCAGATGGATTCGATCTAATGCCATTGACTTGCTTAATCGGGACCACGTCGCTCTCCTCGTGGTCATTCCTGGCGGCACCACCAAATGCCTATCTCTTCGGAAATGCGGACTGTCCACCACGAGGTCCCCCGCTCTTCTCGGTCTGGGCCTGACATCGTCTGTCGTTCGTTGTCGATTTCCGGCTTGTACCGTACGCCTCGAGCTGTTTTGTCGGCTTCCGTCCCCGGTGTCCTCCTTACTTTTCATCTTCCTATTTTTTATTGGCTTGTCCGTTCCGCTGGTGAGTCTTGCCTTCCGTGCCACTTCAAAAGCGTCTTGCACGCAGTTTTCGGGTTCACATTGTGACCAGTTGTCACAAGGAGCTTGGTGATAGATGATGACGAACTCCGGCTCCTTTTGGGGCGGGGGGCCTTTCGCTGGGTCCTCATTTGTTCTACCCACTATGACAAGACTTCAGCCACCATCTGAGCTAATCGACGATCAGTTCTGCCTATGTATATGACACCGCGACTGCAGGTGAACTGGGTAACCACATGATAGGTGGAACTAGGCGGAGTGTAGCTCTGACGGTCATCGAGAACACGTTTCCGGTTAGTGTGCATGAGGCGCAACAGCGCAGCTATGTAAGTGCACGTTAGGGCGGATATGAGTTGGTGTCCGATATCATTTACCACATAGTCCCCGTTAAACGGCATAACCAAATAAACAGCTTTTTTATGCCTTTAGCACCTGAAGTATCTTTTCTGGGAGTCTGCTGTGCACTTGGATAAACTTTTCGGGATAACTATTCGACACTACGCAGAAACTTCTCCTCAACTTCCAGCAATTCCGGACTACAAATTCGTCTGCCCCTGCAGAAGATTGTTTTCACTAGGCCGCGTTTTTATACAGCCGGGGCAAAACAGGAACAGTGAAAGTACTGCCCGCTCCAGATCTCCTTGCGACAAACGGTGCGATGCAGTGTACCTCCGTCCCGTATCTAAATCAGGATATCCAAAAATGAAAGGCATTCATGTTGTTCTATCTCTTGGGACACCGATAAGTTAGGGTGAATTGCATTCAAAGTGGTTAACGCGGGTCAAATCTTCACTGTTGGTGAATACCAAAATATCATCTACATACGGTTGGTAAATTTTTGCTTCCACATTACTGGCAGCAGCTTGACTTTCGATCAGGCCGAGAAAGATATTTACCAAGGCGACTCCGCCGATTTGCTTGTATTCCGTCCCCTCAAACTCAACACGTACAATTGTTGTGCAGATTAGAATCAGATCCAACAAGTATTCCACAGGGAGGCCCACATGTATCTTTTGACTCAGTGTGAAATGACACAAGTCGTCAACTGTTTCCTGAAGAGGCAGATTTGCGAATAAATTGTCCAAGTCTATGAAAGGCATGTGCTCCGAATCCAGTGAGAATTGTTCCAAAAGTCTTCGCTAATTCAATGGAGTCTGTCAGGCAGTGTGTAGCGAGGAGTTTACGCATGGGCTTACACACAGAGCTCCGCCAACCACCGAGAAACATTGTGATCGGGCGAGTTGTTCATGCACATAAGCGGACGCAGTGGGTTACCTGGCTTATGCAACTTGGGCGGATCCTTCATTCTTGGTGTCTGTGTCCCAGCTAGTTTCAGCTGTGTACTGCAACTCAGTGATGTATCCTTGTAACAAAAGTATCTGCAGTTTTCTGGCCACCCGCTTCTATACGAAAAGGTTATTCTCTAGGATGGTGTCTATCAGGAACTTGCTTCTACCCCCAAAAGTAGACTCCATTTTTGAAACGTAGTCATCCTTGCTCAATGTTACAATGTCTGATGCTTTATCTGGCTGCAATCAGTTAGAGTACCTTGAGTTTTATTTTGATGTTTTGATACATGTGCTAATTTTTCCCGTGCACAGAAATGACCGTGATTGGTTGTGACTAAGTAGATAGATACTGGGTGTTGCCCACCTGCAAGTCTTGTGATTTGTTCACTCGGAAACTGCCCGGACGACGGTTGGCCACGGTAAAGCCAGATTGATAACAAATTGTTTATGGTACACAACGGGTGTCGTTGAGACGAGACGCGCTCGCCTCGGTCAATGCAAAGATTAGCCATCTGATACGTTCGGGAAAAACGCTTTAGAGATTACCATGAGACGATTCGTTTGAACCTGGTTTGTGATTGTTGCGGTGGGGCGTCTTTTTCAATTCTTGGTTTAGCCACGGCAGTTGATACTAGCGGACGATCAATCACCGAAAACGAACTGTTTATTACACCGTTCTTTTATTTCACCACTTTGATTTTGAATCAGTGTTGTGTCTCAGTACCCCCCCCCCCCGCAGCGCTAGATTAAAGCGCGGAAAATATGCTTACTTGCGCATGAAGCCTATTCTGACGGCTTGCACGGGAACATTTTTGTAAGGTCCGTCATAATTTATGTGCTTTTGGGTAGACTTTTAACACTTATCCTCTTAACTTTTAAATCACCTTGCAAGTAGCTCCGACGAAGAGGTACACAATGTACACAACGCATACCATCACGCAGAGCCACGCGAACTCACAACAGACAGCTAAATTTGCAGATATTTTTTCTGTCGGTAACAATGGATGCATGGCCGTCGTCACCATGGCCAATACACGTTAACTGAAGATGAAACGCACCTCAGCTGAGGTGCTTCAATACAAAAGATAAGATATTAAACATACGCTGCAAAAAATCACTACGCAAGGAATCTAATGTTAACTACCATATTGTGTACTTGTTATTAGATCGTAATTGATGTGGGAATCTATAAGAGAGGGGGTGGACTATGAAACTCACAACAAAAACCCATTGGCGCCGGCTCTTCGACATATCAGTGTGTCCAACCAAAGGTGTTCCACGTCCTTGGGACCCCAACCCGGCAGTTAGGACAAAGCAATTGACACCAACTTCGAGGTGAGCGGCTTCGTTACTCTCGACAAAGTCACCGCTTGGCCTCCCCTCCTCTCCTTCCATCCACACCCAGGACGCGCAAACAACGCAACTAGCAGGAGTCGGTGAGCTGTCATTCGCAGCACGTGGCCCAACCATTGGAGTCTCGTACGAGGCATAATGGCGCTGAGCAGTTCACTCGATCTTCCTGCAACAAATACACGACCTCAAACACGCTCGTTGCTCACGCGCTGCTCCCACCTGACATGACCACCGCAATAAGGCTGGACCCTAACGCTGTGCGTAAGTTTGCTTGCCACAGAAATCAAATGAGCTATGCTGCGTGATGCTTTTTCACATTCAGAGTCACTCATAACAGATTGGTCAATGCATAGAGACCAGAAAAAACTCAGTCATCTTGTCCTGATCCTCTCGCTTGGGGATTGGAGTGAGGGTGGCTCCTTAATCCCTAAAACTGACCCCTCATATGCTAATGACAAACCCGCTGCCTTGCGGTCAGGGTTTTGAACCAAAGCTTTTGGTTGATAACCCTACTCGTTCTCCTGTCTACACCTGGCCAACCTGAAAGTATCCTTCTCACACAATACTACGAAACTTTTCGTAAACATATTCTAGATGCTCTGGCCATTGCAGGCGATAAGAAACGGCGCCCTGTCTGCTGCATCGAGCAGGATGGATTGGGGTTTTAATGCTACTGCGCAAGCCCTACCATGTTTTTATTCCACTTCACGCGCATTTTCAGCCTTATCGTCCCGTGTCAACTTCACTTCTATCCCTTCATTTAAAACCCTCCAATTCTTGGTTCTCCCCTACCTTGCTTTGATAAGTGTTTGGCTTCCTTTTCAACTCACAAGCAAACGGGGAACGTCATTCCTGCCCTTTCGACAAGCATATGTCTAACAAAGCGGTTAAGCCCAGTTCATCGGCTTCCCTTTGGAGATCTCGATCCAGCCGCACATTAGCACACCTCAGTGTATGCACATTGTCACACATCGGTCAACGGGCAGCACTTGCCCGAAAATTAGAGACTCTCTCGATTGATATCTGCTGCTTATCGGAGACCCGCCTGCAAGATCCGATTTCTTTGCTCACCGCCATCACCTTCAGGTGACACCAGCAGTGCGGAGATGATGCCGCTTCGAATACCGACCAATCCGGTGTTGGTATTGCTCTAAGTCCCCGGGCTGAAGCTTCTCTGGTTGATTGGATCCCAATCAGTAGTCGGATGTGTGCGGTCCGATTGGCTGTCTCGTTCAAAGCTTCGGAGTCGCGTTGGACCAGTAAGTGTCTTTTCGTCATCGCTGTCTTCGCACCCACAAACTGTAGCGATAATTTGCTGAAAGACGACTTCTAAGGACAACTGAATGAACTCCTTTGTCACAGAAGAAGCACGGACACTAGTGCTGGCTGGGGATCCGAACGGTTAAGTTGAAAAGTTCTCCACTGCTGAACTGCATTTCGCCGAACAACACTGTGTAGGCTACCGTAATGGTAACGGTGAGCATTTATACAATTTGTGTGAAGATGTTCGCTTAATTTTTGCGAGCACTAACTTCCGACATAGCATCCGTCGCAGGGTGACATGGCGCCCACCACGCTTAGACCAGCCTCGGAGGCAGATCGATCATATTGCGATCAGTTTGCCCCGTAGCGAATGCGTCCATAACTGTCACTCGATTTGGAGCGCATATGTGGACACCGACCATGCACTTGAATGTGTTGACATGCGGATTCGTTTTGGACCACGGGGACGCTGTGAGCACATTGACACCAGCCAACTGACAAAGCTAGCTGTTCTGAATGCGTATCGAAATACTCTGACACGCAGGTTGAGCAAGCGCTTGCAGTGAATTGGTCGCAGGTTCACCAGACCTTACTAGCAGTAGACATATCATATGGTAATTCTAATAGTCAACAGAGACATTAGGTCTCTTCGCAGTCTCTGGAACTTTTCGATGCTCTTCGGCACATTCCGGCTGGAAACGGACACAATGAGACTAGCGAAAACCTCTGGGCAAAACTCCGTGTTAAAGGGTTGCTCAATGGACATATTTTCCGCTAATATTCTAAGTCGCCTGAGTCCGTTACACTATCGTTTGTTCCTTGACATTTGTTTAAAGCATCATACCTTTGCTTCAATTAGCTAGCCTAAGTCGTTCCAGATGGACGCTACCTCAAGTGTCTATTTTCGCTAATGCCGTTTTCTCGGACACGCATGATTGGTTCTTTCGTTTGTCACTTCTCATTCTTTCGTATTACTCGTTGTTTCCTATAATGTTGGCCAGCTTTCAAGCACAGAAGCGTGGCGCAACATTGGATCGACCTAAAAGTGGAGATCGAACTAGAGTAGAGTCCAAAACGCAAATCTATGTGGGATCAGAGGCAAGTTGGACCATGGATTTGAAACGTTTGGGTTGCGTTTAATAATATTAATTAGCATCTCCGCTATTATTGTGTTAATAGTTGTGTACAACCTATTTATTGCACTACGCTCTCACACAATACGAATCAAAATCCCTCGGTCCGGCTGATCTTGGCGTTCTCATTTCGAGAGGGGTTGAACTGGTTGGGGGCGGCACAGCATATTCACGCAGGTTACCCGTACCTTCAACAGAACCCACACAGATTTTTGCCGACGGTCAGCTGCGCGGTACAGCAGGTTAGCCGTACATACAGCGATAACCAAAAAAAGCTCCAAAATGCTTTAGTAGCCTTGCTTCATAAACTATTATACCGTATAAAAGAAAGCATTTATTATGCAGACAACTCAGTCCAGGCTCATGTTCGTGCTATTCCTACGGCCGTGGGAGTGTGAACAGCCAGCAGCAACCCAATGGTTTCTGACGATACGGAAGTTAGTGAACCTTGGTAATTTCTATTGTACGAATGCAAGCGCTACTCCAGCAGCAGCAGCAGCAGCAGCAGCAGCAGCAGCAGCAGCAGCAGCAGCAGCAGCAGCAGCAGCAGCAGCAGCAGCAGCAGCAGCAGCAGCAGCAGCAGCAGCAGCAGCAGCAGCAGCAGCAGCAGCAGCAGCAGCAGCAGCAGCAGCAGCAGCAGCAGCAGCAGCAGCAGCAGCAGCAGCAGCAGCAGCAGCAGCAGCAGCAGCAGCAGCAGCAGCAGCAGCAGCAGCAGCAGCAGCAGCAGCAGCAGCAGCAGCAGCAAGCAGCAGCAGCAGCAGCAGCAGCAGCAGCAGCAGCAGCAGCAGCAGCAGCAGCAGCAGCAGCAGCAGCAGCAGCAGCAGCAGCAGCAGCAGCAGCAGCAGCAGCAGCAGCAGCAGCAGCAGCAGCAGCAGCAGCAGCAGCAGCAGCAGCAGCAGCAGCAGCAGCAGCAGCAGCAGCAGCAGCAGCAGCAGCAGCAGCAGCAGCAGCAGCAGCAGCAGCAGCAGCAGCAGCAGCAGCAGCAGCAGCAGCAGCAGCAGCAGCAGCAGCAGCAGCAGCAGCAGCAGCAGCAGCAGCAGCAGCAGCAGCAGCAGCAGCAGCAGCAGCAGCAGCAGCAGCAGCAGTAGCAGCGGCGGCGGCAGCAGCAGCAGCAGCAATACGAAAAGTCAGCGGTCCCTAATCGAGCCTTTATCCTGAAAGCTGAACATTCAGACAGGATCTCCAGGACCGGCATCCTGATCCTCCGTGGACACCATTGCGGCATCGATTTCGGAGTTCTTTTTTGACGGACTGACTGGTGTCACATTTGAATCGTGGTTCCAAAAGTTGGAATTGGCCGAACATGATGATGCCTGGAAGTCCGTTTACTGTTGAGCAAAGTCGGAGCGGTAGAACATGAACGGTATCCAAAGTTTGTGTTACCCAATAACCCAAGAGACTTCAGTTTCGAGGAGACGGCGAAAACGTTGATAGCTTTTCGGTGAGCAAGCGTCCTTATTCAGTATCCGGTACAACTAGTTGAAATTGGACAAACGGGATGCACGTGCTTTCGTCACCCATGCTGGCATCGTGAAAGAGAGTGTGGACGTTTCAAAATGAGTACCATAATAGCTGATCAATTCAAGAGCCTTGTCCTTGTATGCAGTCTTCAATCCTACGTGGACACCGATGTAGGAACCCGTATCTTTCACAAATTGCAACAAGAACGGCAGCTGACATTGCAGATTGCTACTGAACCTAAAACATGACACAAAGCTAGTGCAAAATTCGGATTTCGAAAACGAGTCGCATATCTGTCGCACAGCCGTTCGCAGCAAATATGTGAATCGAAGTGTGCCGAATCGGAAGCCCCACTGCGAGTTGGGACGGTGGCGACTGGCACTCTATGAAAGATAGTGAGTACAAAACTCATCAATGTCACAAATGTAAACGCATCGGTCATAAAGAAACCCGCTGCTGAGGACCGCACAACTTTAGACGCATATTTACTTCAAGAGTTCGAGAAAACTTCAAGTTAAAGAAGACCAGATTCCAGGATTCAAAGACGAAAGTGATTCTAGCCGCATTTCGCACAGAATTCGCAAGCAACAGAAAATACCCGACTCTGAGTCTCAACGATGTTCCCGTATCGTTGCGGCTAGGTACGGCGGCTGACCTCACCATCATTTCGTGATCGACATGGGCTAAGGTGGGCCAACCTTCTGCCAAACATACAAGTCCCACGACTAAATGTGCACCAAGAGAACTTTTATTACTAGACGGAGAAATGAACTGTGAGTGCAAGTACAAAAATTTACAACTCAGTGGCATCATCTGCCTAGCTTCTTGTAACAATATTACTCTACTCGGAATTGGTTGGATTAGAAAGCTAAATTGCTCGACGAGCCACTGATTCGTGTGTGTTCCGAAACAAAACTCATGGTCAGCCAGACTGCAATACCGACTCATCCCAGTAGAAGTTTCTCCGAACAGCTTTACGCGAAATACGCTTACGTCTACCGATCCGAGCTTGGATGCTGCATAAAAATGCAAACAAAGCTCACTTTCTCGACGCAAAAGCAGCATTTCGACCCAGACGTCCAGTTCCGTACGCTTCACAAATACTCGTGGAACAGGAGCTTGAACGGCTACAGCAGGCTGGTGTAATCGAGCGAATCAGTTTCAACAGTGGGCTGCTCGTATTGTTGTGATCAAGAAACCCAACAGTACTATTCGCTTGTGTGCCGGCACATTAACTAGCTGAAATGCCGCATTGGAGTGTGATCAATACCCACTTCCATTCCTCGAGGACATGTTTGCGAAGCTGAAGGGAATAAAGTACTTTGCTAGCCTTGATTTCGCAGATGCTTACTTACAAATTGAAGTTGAGCCAGGAAGCAGGAAGCATCTTACGATAAACATGCATTCCGGGCTCTATCAATACAACGGACTGCCGTTCGAACTCAAAACAGCACCTGCAATTTTCCAGCAAGTTAAGGACACCATGCTGACCGGCGTACCTTGGACCTCAGCCTATCTAGTTGGCATTATTATAATAGGCCCAAGGCAAGATAATTTGCTTCAGCGACTGGATGAAGTGATGCTAGGAATCAAAGATTATGCTTTCCCTTTGCTCGCGGATAAACGCAAATTTCTGACGAAGTTCGTCATACTCCTGGGCTTTGTGATTGATCAGCACGGCCGAAGACCAGATCTAGATGAAATCAACTTACTAGATCGGTTACCTGAACCAACGGAAATCACAACAGTGAGCTCATTCCTGAGCAGGGTGAGCCACCATAATGAATTTTTACCGTATATGCATCGCTTACGTTCTCTGTTGAATCAGTTGCTGATGAAGGAGGCTAAATAGAAGCAGTCGAGAGTGCCAGCAATTATCCGAAAAGTTGAAGTCATTATTGAATTCGGATCTACTGCTTACACACTATGACCCGAAGCTGGAAATTGTTGTAGCCACAGATGCTTCCAGCTATGGAATTCGGACCGTTATTTCCCACCATTTTACGGAGAGTTCAGGAAAATCTGTCGCACACGCTGCATGACATACGGCATCTAAAATGAAGTACAGTGAGATTGCGAAGGAAGCATTGGCTATCGTCTTTGCTGTTCAGAAGTTTCACAAAATGCTGTACAGACGACGCTTCACACTGCTAACGGACCATAAGCCGCTTCTCGCAATTTTTGGGTCAAAGGATGTTATCCCGCCATTCTCGGCCGGTCGATTACAGCGATGGACAATGTTAATCTTGTGTTATAATTTCACCATGAAATATATGGCAACTGATTCTATCGCGCAAGCAGACTCTTTAGCAAGACTGATTGATACTGGCAGGCGCGAACCTGAAGACGCAGTCATTGCCGCCATCACAGCTGAAATAGGTGTCAGTCATACGATACATGCTGCTGTGAACACCATACTGGTCAATGCCAAAATGATTCAGGAAGCCACAAGACGTCATCCACTGTTACAAGAAGTCCTGACCTACATTAGACATAGCTGGTCAAGCAAATGTCCAAAAGAAGAATTTGTCCCGTTTTACACGTGACGCGATTATTTGTCAGAAATGGACTCCCGTCTGTTCTTCGCTGATCGCATCATCATAACTGAAGTCCTGCGGAAACGCGTATAAAACAACACCAAAAGTCATCCAAGAATTGCCCGAATGAAGGCATTGGGTCTGAGCTACCTCTTTGGGCTGAAATTTGACAACCAGCTAGAGAATATTCGTCGTACCTATTCAAGATACACGTATGCTTGCAAGCCTGCGGTACGCATGACACTGCAGCCTTGGCCAACGCCGGAGTCACCATGGTCACGGATTCATGTGAAGATTGCGGGGCCGGTTGAGGAACTTTCGTTCCTCATAGTTATCGATGCCTATAGGTGGCCGGAAATAACCATGATGCAGAACACGTCAGCAAGCAGTACACTACACGCATTGAGGCGCAGTTTCAGCCAGCATGTTCACCAGAAACCATTGTGTTGGATAACGGGCCGCAATTCACGCCTCATCAGTTTGCTGAGTTTTGTGCACACGATGAAATCAAACACCTGAAGACTGTACCAAAGCATAGGCAATCTAATGGACATGCCGAGCAATTTGTGAATACCATGAAGCGAGTGCTGTTGCGATCGAAGAAGGAAAGGACGCTAGAAGAAAGGTTAGAGACATTCTTATTGAATTATTGAGTTGCTCCGAATCCACACGCGCCAGCTGGGAAGTCGCCTGCGGAAACATTTATGGGTCGAAGACTAAGAACGACTTTGGACTTACTGATTCTCAAACGTCAACCAACGCACCGTACAACGCCCATAAGGGAAACCCGGCACTGTAACCCACACGGAGCGTGATGCAGGGATTCTGAAGTCGGAGCCCAGGTGTTTGTCGTCTCACAGCAGGGAAAAGGATCAAATGCACACCTGGTATCGTCGTATGGGGCCGTGGTCGGAGGATGTATGAGAACCATGTTGGTAAGCAGGTGGGAGTCCACCATGTCTATGAAATAAGGTTACGCTACATAATGAAAACAATGACACATTACACCAAGGAACTTGATTTTATTGAAATACTGGACAATGGCAAACCGATGGATTTCGTCAGACAATGCACACAGCCTTTGGAAAATCCGGGAAATGGAACACAAGGGAGGCCGGAAAGGAGACACAGTTAGTTCAGCCATTCCAAGTGGAACGCCGAAGGAAAAGCTACATACCTCTCAGGTAACTAAGTTTCAAGAAGAGGGAAGTGTTAGGGGATTCTCAACGGACATATGTTTCGCTGATATTCTTAGTCGCCTGATTCCGTGTCGCCATTGTTTACTTTTTGGTACTTGTTTAAAAGCATCATTCCTTTGCCTCGATTGGCTGGCCTAAGTCGTTCAAAATGGACGCTATCGCAGGGGTCTATTTCTGCTAACGGCGGTTCTTTGGACTCGAATGATTGGTTTGTTCGTTTTTTACTACTCATTCGCTCGTATTACTCATTGTTTCCTCTAATGTTGCCCGGCCTTAACATATTTAAGTGCCTTTGCCTCATAAACTATTGTACCGTATATAAGGAAGCAGTGTTCTCATGCATATAATTCAGTCCTGGCTCATTTTCGTGCTCTTCCTGCGGTCGTGGGGGCGTGAACAGTTAGCGGCGACAAAACACTGTGCTATCCTGAAGCCATACTACGAACCTTGGTGGTTTCATCGAGAATAAGTGAGGGAACTGCCCGCTGGTCTTGGTAATCATCGAAAGTTATATTGTCTGATACGGGAAACGGGCAGCAGGAGACTTGGTGTTAGTGAAACTGTACGTGACGAGAGTGGACAGCCTATTCACAACTTGTCAAAACACTTGGAGCGTTGGCTGACCATTTTGGAAAGCAATTTACTCGGCCAGAATTGTCAGATTTCTTCGCGGCCAGTGATCGCCCACCTCCCTGGACTATCCCTATAGATCATCCCTCTCACTCAGAAGTCGAAAGTGAGATCAGACTCCTGAAGTTGAATAAAGCAGTGGAACCAGATGATCTTCCCCCAGCCCTCTTCAAAGCCGGGGCCCCTGCTCCTGTGGGTGATTTACACGAGTTAATTGTGAAACTGTGGGAGCAGGAAATTGTCCCGACAGACTGGAGCCGCTCCGTTATTTTCCCAATTTTCTGGGGAGGCTTACGATCACAATGCGGATACCATAGAGGAATCAGTTTGATCTCTATTTCCCCCCGATTTTGCCTCTGTCATGCTTCACTGACTGGCAACCGGGAAAGTCAGATACTTGAAGAGTAAGCTGCGTTTCGACGATGTCGAGGCTGAATCGAACACATCTTCACGTTGTGTCAATTGTTGGAGCACCGTCACGTATGTTGGCAACCAACCGCTGTCGTGTTCCTCGATATCAAAGGTGCCTTCAACTCGCTGGATCGATAAGCCTTTTCGGACTTTCTACTAGGGAATGGTTTGCTCTGCAAATATATAAGTATTATCCGTGTGTTATACGCGCGAAGCTCGGGCAGAGTGAGGGCTCACGGCAAGCTGTCGCCGCCATTCAATATCTCCAGCGGGGTAAGATACGGATGCCCGCTGTCACCTTTCTTCTTCAACTTCACAATCGACGAAGGCATGGAGATTGCATCAACAGAACCCGACATAAAGCGTGTGGAGCTGCTCCCAAACAGACGACTTCTGGACTTGTAATATGCTGACGATATTTCCTTGATCTGCAATAGCTGCCATCGTGCCAGGCGATAGTAGACAGAGTAGCACAGGTTGTTAGCCATTTCAGGCTATAGTTTGCACCCTCGAAGTGCAAAGCTTGCCTTCAAGCTTGGCAGTGACCGCCCTCTGCGCTGTCGCTTGGTGAGGATCAGCTGGAAGCCGTTCAAAAATTTAACTACCTAAGCAGTTTTACCAACTCCCTTGGGATCGAAGACGAGATCACAAGACGTATGGCAAAAGCTCGAGGTGCTTTTGTTAACCGTCGCCACATTTAGCGCCGGCGCGACATCAACCTCTCCATGAAGCGTAGAGTGTACAACGCAGCCGTCTTTTCTACACACCTTTACAGGTGTAAAACTTAGCCCATTAGATCAGCAGGTATAAGGAGACTGGTTACGTTCGGCCACTAGTGCCTTCGCAATTTGGCTCATATCTGGTGGGAACATCGTGCTAGCAACGAGCGAGTTGGACGCCTAGTTTGTGGCGCAAGAAGAAGAACTGAAGCACTCAGCATCGTTACTTCCCCTACCAGGCTCCAAGGGCTCGGCCACGTGTTATGCATGCCAGTCCACCGACTCCCGCTACGTGCTTTATCTGTGCGCCGGGGGTGTGGATGGAGGAAGAGCAGGACGGCCAAGTGCTGAGTTAGTCGAGAGCAACGAGGGACTTGCTTCGTCCTCGGTCTCGGTTGGATCCTCTCGGCTCCCTGGTTGGGGACCGAAAGACGATGAACATATTTGGTTGGATATGCTTGCTGACATGGATAAAAGCCGTGAATTGTGTGTGTCTCGGTCCCTCCCCATTCTTCTTAGCCTCCACCTCCAATCACAATTGAATTTATTAGCATAATACAACTTTCACTTAATAAAAGTTTGTTAGCTGCATTGCAGCCGGCTGGTACCTTTCCGGAACCATGCCCAACCGTTACTTTTAGCTCAGCTGGCGTGTACCTATGGTGCTTTTTCTTTTCTTATGTATTGCGACACAATAGCTGCGGTGTTTCCTACCACTAGGCATGGTGCATAATGATGATGACCAGACATGACCTAAGCCGCGAAGACATTCATGGTCGAACGTAAGCAGGTTATTTGAGTCTGTCGAGTTTACGGGCCAGATTTAACAAGTGTATAGAAGTGTTGAACGGACACCTGCATTATAAACTCTGCCCTTCAGGGCGAGAGTGATGTCGCATGACTGCATGGTTGTTAGCATTGAAAGCATTTGTTTAAATAAATCCAGTTGCCCTAGTTTTTCAGTAACTAGGGTTGATATTGTGCATTTGTATGGTAGGTTCCGAATTGTACAATCATGGCAATTTCGTATCTCGGGGGGGGGGGGCTGCACAGTATAGCCGTGTCTCAATTTATAAGGTCGTTGGTTCGCATTTTCACGATTCGATGCGTCATGCTAACATAACTCCCGATGACAGTTATACCTGAAACTTTGTTTGCCATGCGCAAGTACTTGGCAAGTGAGCATGCTTATGGTTAAACTAATCCCGGCAGCGGTACGGTTGTCACAGTGGACAAATGCGCCGGAGCATCTAACCAATTCTAATCATGTGAGCTGGTCCCGGAAATTTGAAAATGTGCAGCGTCAGTGTACGTATCGCATTCGTGTCGACTCTGGGTAAAGCGCGTTTTTGATTTCTTCTTGTTTGCGTCGAACATATATCACACACATCACGCAGTCCACCAAACTGTAAATTAGCAATGCGTAGCGCCTAATTGAGGCAGATGCCTATACCAACTTCCTTAATTACCTGTGCATCGTGACAAATTGCGAATAATTGGTAGAGGACCCGAACTTTCATAATTGGTTCATTTTTTATGCAATTAACCGGGGAATGGATTTATCGTCGAAGTAAATGCTTGTCCGGCATCCTGCCTTCCCTGCCGGTCGTCGGTGAGAGTGGTATTCTGATCAGCTGCATCATCTTAACAAATTCACAAGACAAGTGAACTTACCGCAAGCGTCAGGAGAAGAATGCTTACTTGGGAATGTTAAGAAACAGTAGCACATGTGGCTTCAAGCTGCGGATCAGTGGGGTAAAATCGTTTCCGTCACACTGGGGGGCCGTGATTGGAAAGAAATAGGAAACGTGAATATGAGAGTGCAACTGAGATAAAGAAGCGGGACGGCGTATGCTCCTTGCAGACACAACAAAGGACTTACATACTTCACAATGTGCAAGTAAACAACAAATAATTAAATAAAAATAATAGTATACTTCCTGACTGTGAGTAGCTGATCTGTTGTAGCTTACATAATCATGTATAAAAATTTTCGTGCTCGCGCATCAATAACGTAATAACAAACAAACGCCATCTCACATCTAAGCATTGATCACCCTACGGGATTTGTCAAGCTTTAGCTTTTATACCCGCATAAATCCATTGCTCCATTGTTCCATTGTATTGGTTTAATGCGGTAGTAGGGCACTTCTACATAAGTTGGTCGAAGCGGCTGCCACCGTTTTACCGTCAGCTTTGCATCAATCGAGCTACCAGTATGTGTGCGGTTAAGCAGACATCACTATAAGGATACTCTTCTGAGTGCTTTGTTTGCATAAAACGTTGGGAGCTTACTTACCACTTACTTACTTACTAACCACGTACTTACCACTTACCACATCGCGCAGCCGATAGGGCTAAGTAATATAGACATCTGACTTCGGGTGTTGCATACTGTATCCTGTACTTATAACTCGAAACACAATTCTTGTTATCCCATTGCAGCGGTTAACACCATGTAGAATATCATCATCATGGCACCATGACATCATGACACTGTCCGAGATATGGTAATGAGAGCTACATTTGCCCTAGGTGCCTCGTGACCCTCAGTCGGCGGCAATGTTTGCCTGCTTTTTCCACACGTAAGAGGAAAGAACCTGACAGAACTTCGGGTCACTGTTGTCAGAAGCAAAGGCAATTTGCTGTTAGCTAGGTCTTATCATACCATTATCACATTCTGCTACACTCTATGAAATGGGGGCATCCGTATCTCATTTTGTACTTTGTAATATCTGAGGAACTGTGACAGTGGTAGTTCCCGACCCAAATTATCAGAGCGGCGTGGGCCCCTGGTTGATAGCCAGCAGATTGCGCTGTTATGTATTTGACCCAGGTGAAGGATGCTAAACACTGTTAACCAATGGTGATCGCATAGGATCGCAGACTGCCTTAGTTGAGCGATTGTCTTCACCGTGTTCTAACCCCCAAAGATGTAAACAACACAAGACCGGCGCACTGCGGATCAAAATATAGCTGTACTGCAATCTTGCAGTGTTTCAAATAAATAAAGCGTAAAATACCAATCAGAAATGCGTGGCGGAAGCAGTTGTCCTTACAGTGTAAAAACGAACCAACAGGGAAAATGTAATGATGCAGAGGCAGTCAGGAACGCCTTTGATACAGTCTAGAAAATTAAGTCCTTTTCAGGAAAGCTGGTATTCCTAACATACCAATATAAATTCTACCCGAGCCATCTTCAGGTGAAGAGTTAAGGAATGAACTGAATCTGTCTTTGAGCGGAACGTCTAAAGGTAATACAAACGGTTATTTGTTTTTATTGTATAGTCAGATAATTTGCGCATGACCAGTCTGACTTATGGGATTTACCCTACGTAAACTATAAGGTCAGTGAAAGCCGTACAACCAAGTGGAGCTGCTCGCTTACGTGTAAAGTGATGTATTCCGAGAGATTCTTCCAACTTCGAAGTAGAATATCCTTTCCTCCATACTAGTTGGAAAGGAAAAAAGGTAGTTTGAACAACAGGTAACACTATCTAATAAGCACTGTACTATGCGCTCCGCATAATTAACGACCCTTACTAATGAGTAAGATACAGACGATCAATGACACTGCTAATATAGCTAATAAGGCCATTTTGTTAAAAATAGAAAATAACCTATGCATGTGATAGTGCTGCCGGTATACATATTTGGAGTCCCTAGTGCTATGTACAGCTGAAGATTCTCCGTTCGCGAATAATGCTTATGCGACTATTCGGGGTTGGGTAAAGCTACACGCTTTTAGTATGCGGGATTAGGTAGCTTAACCGGTTACACAGCTAGGTGCTGTGAATTTCTACGAGTTGCGAACAGCTGAGTGGATGTAAACGAAATTCGCTCATTTGCATTGGACTGAATGCAGCGGGAACGGTCCGACCCTGGGTATATGCTAACAGTTGGGAAGTTAGGCGATAGGCATCAGACGAAAAAGAGTATGCAGCGCTCTACTTTAACTGGGTACAAACTCAGCATTATCAAACGATCAGGTGACAAAAAGACAGTGAAAAACTGACAGAAGTATTTGATCGCGCTGGTGCAAGCCGTCTTCCGAAGTGAGGCCCACAAAATCGCTCGCGTCAGAAACCCTTCCTTATACGATGCCATGGTGAATACAATGGCGGCCCGCATTGCTTCCATCGTTGGTCAACCTAGCCGTGTTTCCGGCATATACGTGCACTCGGTTTTCCCTTTACCTTGCGGCATCATGTCACACACCACTGGTTATATACTTGTACGTCTCGATTTGACATGCTTCACCTAGTGATGCAATTTTCTCGAGAACAGTACCAGTACATCCTACATTTACGCGAGATTCAAAACTCAGGGCAGTGTTTCCCCAATACCTAGGTACCCAAAGTTGCGTAAGTTCAATCAGCAAACTCCAATTTCGGTTTCATTCGATACAGAATTCCAGCAGTAGTCAAACAAGCTATCAAGCGTTCCATTTTAACCATGTGTGAGCAGCTACGGATTAAATGACTTTGCATCCTTAGCGAACTCCACTCAACATCTGGGCGAATTTGCCTTGTCAACAATAGATAGAACCATGAAGGTCCCGTCAAGTACACCATCTTGTGAGTGCAGCACAAACACAACCGCACTCTACCAACATGACACGACAACGAACGCCAAGAGATATCCCCTCATTTTCGTAGCAGAGAGAGATAAACCGCGTGACCTTTCCTACCGCGTCGACAACAACTCGTGGACGTGACAGGACGCGTTTACGTCCTTGCTTACCCCACAGAATAGTAATCTAGCGTTAGTCAGCACTATTGCCAAGCTGAACGACAAAGTTTGGGTACAGCGTGCTAGGATAGACCCTGCGGAAACCGACATTCACATAGTATAGAGCAGTGGTGTTGCATCTGCCAAACATTCTCTCTGGACGTGGTTATCGCTAAATAGTTGAAAGGAATTCATTCATTACCTAACTACAAGGGCTGTTGTCAGAGATTAATGTAAGTAGTGCTAAACTCCGAAGGAAAGACAAAATTCTTATCGGTCAACTGGTTAAAGTTTAGCGAAAGGTTGCCAACCAAGAACAAGCTAAAAGTAGCAGGTGCGCAGCCAAGTGATCAACAATTCTATGGCAATTGTAAACTTACTAAAGCCTTTACTTCCACAGTCCTGCGGAGCGGTAGACACAACAGCACTCGCTGAACCAGCAAGGACAGAGCGACGTAGAAGTGAACATCGCGAAATGGAGCACTCTGTGCTGTTATGCAGCTTTAATGAATTTTAACAAGCGACGACCCAGCGAAAACACGATTAGAGGCCGACCACTTAAAGGTCGGCATAAAGCCAGACCCGAAGTTGACGTCGACCAACGCATTTCTAACGTTAAAAATACCATGCTGTTCGTACACTAACGCACCAAGTCTTCTTAGTAAGTTGGCCTAACATAGAGAACGTCAGACCACAAAAGCTTTGCGTGATTACAGAGACCTGGTTACACCTCGTGATAACTGATCCTGTGATCAATTTACTTGATATGTCGATGCTTTGGAATGACAGAACTGGAAAAGGTGGTATTTTGATTCGCTTTCACAAGGCTAAGCTCTAATGTGAAATTCTTATTCATCCGGACATTCGCACCTCTGTCGCGCTTTGGTGCTGCTAAGGGTTGCGAAACAAAGACACATGTAGCTGTAATTTACCGTCTACCAAATTCTACATCGGAAAAGGATTCCAAACTAAACCACGTTTTAAAACTTTCCTTGAGCAAATCATAAAGTCACATTCTTATCGCTGAAGACTTTAATGTGCGCGAGATGAAAACACCAGCAACAGATGATGCACAGTTTTGCCTGTTTATAAAAGATAATTTCCAGCTAACTTCTGTACACCGTCACCTATCTCACCGAATTACGAACTGCTAAAGGACCGTCTTTACTGGATCTTGTGCTTACCAACGAAAAGCTCATTGTCAACGGAATAGTTGCAAGCACACCATTGGGGGGGCACTGACCAGTTACTCTACTGTTTGACTATCTATGCTATGGGGCATATCCTGAAGGGAATGACGATGAAACATATACTATCGCACACCACAAGGTGACATCTACGCTCGTTAACGATACATCTTGGACCTTCGTAACTGAATACTTACCAAAAGTCGCCTGAGAAACGTTCACAAGGACATTAACACACTGGCAGCACACGCATCGGCACAGCATTCTTTTCATCAACAAAGCAAAAGCGTGATTTCTGAAGAGCAGGACACGTAATTTTATGTCCCTGAGGGATTTGGCATGGCGAGCTCACAAAGGCTGCCTGAATGCCGACACCTTGAATGCGTACGTGGCATTGAGTAAATTCTGTGTGGAATTGATTTGCGAGGACAAGGTTAGGCAGTGGCAGAAATTAACGGAGCGATGCTGCACGAACCGTAAACTTCGGTACAGGCACGTTAATGGCCTTCGTAAGGAGAAGTGCGGAACCCCAGTACTA
Organism: Dicrocoelium dendriticum; assembly: GCA_944474145.2. Taxonomy (NCBI): domain Eukaryota; kingdom Metazoa; phylum Platyhelminthes; class Trematoda; order Plagiorchiida; family Dicrocoeliidae; genus Dicrocoelium; species Dicrocoelium dendriticum. Next base: position 62,029,139 of record OX104066.1, read on the forward strand.
GTCACGATTGCCTGGTACGCACAATCAGAAAAGGAAGCAGCTGTTATTTTACGGTTCAATTACTCATACGTTTCAGAGGGCAACAAGCCCGACGCTTCTCCTTGTTTCTGTTGTCCCACCGTGAGGTTTATCCAACATTACCTTTACTGCGGAAGCTGCATTGAATAAGTGGTTGTCTGTACGTACCCACAGCCATCCTGGTGCCGATACTATTTGGCCCAAGCCTCTACAGGCAGCAGCCATTGAGTTGGCAGGATCGATGACTATTTTCTATCAGTGATGTTTACAGGACAAGAAAATTCCACCAGTATAGAAGCGAGGGGTCATCACTCCTATGCACAAGGCAGGTAGTCTCACTTAACCACCAATTACCATCTAGTAATTCTGCTTCCTGTGCTTTTCACAGTTATGGAATTAACCACCGCAGATGCGTGATGTAGTATCTGGAAAACCCAAGCATAATAGTCTCGGAATAACATGGCTTCCGCCAAAAAGCGATCCTTTTCGTATCGTTCTTATACAATACGTCAGCTATCACTGCGCCTTATGTTATTATGCATGATTGCATAGAACATCTATTTTTCACACTGCCAGTATTCAGAAACGTATTTAACTCGATTTCTCTTTAAGCATCTTAATCGCATAACTTTTTTCTTTGTAGTTTTTACCTCAACCACCCTACGGAACGTCATAAACCTGCTAGTTTACTCGTGATAAGTATTTTCCAATGCTCACAGGTGCGTAGCTGCGTTGGCTCAGAGATGCGACAGACCGACCCAGGTTGAAGACCAGACATCCGCAGTGCTAGTAGAAATTGGATTGGAATGCTCCAAACTTTATAAAGAACTACCGACTTAATGCACTCGCCAAACTCTACGCAGCTTAAAAAACAAACTGGTGAATAAACAATAAATATATAAACTTTTTATTTTCGACAACGTGAGGCACACTTTTACAGGCACGATCCTGTTAACATAACAAAGTGTGGCCAAAAATGTACAAAAATACATGTTTTATATGACAGTGGATGTATGTGTATTGGTGTATATAGATATGTAATTGTTATGTATGTGCCCCATGCTGAGGCTGAGGTTGCATTCTTGATGCTTCTTCACCACAGTTGGGCTAAACCAACTTACACTTAAACTAGGTCTTTTTAGGCTGGATAAATTTCATTCCACTTTACTTGGTTTGTTCTGCTTACCTGAATAATCTTCCATTAACTGGCCACGTTGTTTACGCTAATTGCGCTTTTCTTCGGTAATTTTGTTGCCTTTGTAGCATTTGTAAGTAATTGGTGGACATTTCTTACTTATCGCGGATTTGTTGCTAACCAACTTACTTCATATGGTAATTTAGCGAAGAGTTATGCCACCGTATCTGTATGCATTATTGGATTTATTTTATTTCAGCTTGTCGTTTAAAGTGAATGACAGTTGCTTGATATCCCCGGTGTGGCTGCGCTTGATGTGCATGTTGACAAGGTGCCTACCTGTCTATTACCCACTACCTCGTTCATACTGGCTCTAGGAGACAGTTGGTCGTTGCTGGAGGGGACGGGGTGCACAGTCCTTGTGGCCGTGCTAGGCTCAAAGAGCGGTTCCATGCACTCAGTGTGGAGCGGACTACGGTCCAGCCACCGCCTTGTGTGCGCTTGATTCCCTAAATACGGCGTGCTTGTGTTTGCCTGTGAAGGAGTGTGGTCCGGCTCCGATGATGAAACGTGGCTCCCATCCACATGCCTCCCGGTCTTATTCCTTTGGGTTTATACTGGATATGGGGTGTGGTTGGAGCTGTGGGTGGTGCATCGCAAGCCACCTATGGTCCCTCTGTAGCCGCAGGCGTCCTGTGACTGGCCACAGTGACAGGCAAATCGGAAACCGGATGCCGATAACCAATTGGTATGTGTGTAGTTGTGTAGCTTGTGCTTTTAAGTGTGTTGCTATCTTCGAAACCTTGGACCATATTTGGAACCAATTGGGAAGTTAACCATTCAGAAAAGTTGGTAGACGACCGTTTACTATATTTACGAGGATACACTGTATTTTTTAACTGTCTTTTTCCATGTTTTATGTCGTCAGAAATTTGCGAATAAACGCATTATCCAGATATCCACGGGGAAGTGACTTTAGTTTGGGGCGAGTCACATACGCCATGTCACAGTGTTGTTGAACGGACATATGTAGCTCTTTAGAGGGAGAACGTTTACCAGGCGAAGACCCACCACGTCCTGGAACACTGCCGCCGAAATATTTTATGGAACAGGTTAAACCCAAACCATACAGCTGGCACCACGAGAAGGTTGTTCGGCTAGCCGTATGGTTCCGCACAACTGGTCAGGTGTATAGGTGTGCCGGCACAGAAGTGCCACAGGTTGGTAGAGCAAGCAGCTGCCGTAAGCCCCTGTGTACCGGAATGAGACGAATCAGTGCATTGAAGGTGATGTCGAATAGCAAACTCCAATTAATAACAGAGAGTAGTCAGGCCGACCGTAAGAGTAACGATCCGGAGTTAGGCACCCCGAGACTAGAGGGGTGGTCCCTAATGGAGCGTTCGAAGCATATGCTTCATCGAAACCACACGTCGCATCAAATAATGTCGGAGGACGGACAACATTTGCGTCCGTTGTTGCCTCCCATTTGACAGAGGCATTGAAGCCTCGCCAGCTGCCAAGTTTGTTGAAGTTAGTACAGTCAATCCTTGCGCTGGACCTAAGCCGCCATCTGTTGTCCGACCAAAAAAAGCATCTACACATCCCCCCAACTTGAGCACAACAGACGACGTCGCGGAGATGGTTGTGCAGAAATTGAAGGGGGATGTACCACGACTCATTAATCCGAAACTGCGGGTCAGATATACTGACCACACTTTCGTGATACTCAAACGCCGCCCACTCACAGCTTCACAGCATCTAGTGAACAACGCCATACAAGACTTTCATATTCCGATGGAACTGACGAATGAAAGTCAACAATCTTTCCTAGACGTATTAGCAGCCAGGACCATGGAAGAAAGACTGCAAACAGGAAAGACACATATATGGGCCAAGTTCTGAACATAAACAGTAACCACCCAGGATGCCACAAAGTAAGCTGTGTGCGGACACTACTTCGCAGATTGCAAGCACACCGCATTACAACCGAAGCAAAGTAACAATAAGAAAAGCATCTGTTTAAATATTTTTTAACTCAAGGGACACCTGTGGACCTGCATTCGAAGGTGTCTGGAAAACAATAACGCAAACAGACAGTTTACATCAGCGACGTAGAGACTGGTTGTTTTGTCTTATACACAGAACATATCCACAATGTAGGTCAGACTATTTAAACAGCCTCTGAGTCGTACTGCCTCTTTAAAGTCTGTTTGATGCTGATTTATCTGCAGGGTAATGGCTGACTATGACGCGGGGTAGGGAAAGCCGCAAGGAAGCTGCATCGATACCGCTTTATCTTTGCACCATAGCCAGCCGTTTGTGACGATATGTTGTTGGAAAGGTGTAGGCGTCTTTACCGAGAATGTTTACTTAAGGCAGCAAAGTTTTACGCCGTGTCCCCTCTTCCCCCGCAGCATATTCTACATTCTTTAGGCCATTGTAGATGTACAAATTCAAACGTCAGTTTAAATGAATGACGTACTGCTGTTAATGAGGATGATGGTGATGCACGCATTTGCGACGAGTACAAAATCACGGTTACTCAGGCGAGGACGGCAAAAAGCCATCCGATTGTAAAGAAAGATGAGCCTTGCAGTACCCTATCTGGGGGACAAACCTTCTCGATACTTGCTACAAGCCAGTCTTAAGTTGTGCTTCATGAATTCTTCAAGATGTTACAAATATCAAGACACATAAGATTATTCTGTTATAACATTAAGCGCTAGCAATATTTCAGCTGGTTATAGACAACTTAGTGAAGGACATACCTAAAATTTGCACTTACCAGAATGCTAATTAATTTACTATTCATACAAACTGCGAACACATGACGGCAGTTACAATAGTCATGAAACGCCTTCAAAAGTGCGGACTTAAACTCAAAAAATCCAGATAAATCATTTTTGAGATAGCTTTGAGTACCTGGGTTTTCGTTTAGACCAACATGGGTCAAATAAAGCGCGGAGAAAAACAAATGGACTGGATTCTCCGACACCGCATAATATTATTGATTATAGAGAAGTACTAGGGGAGTTGAATGGTATAGGTAGAAATTCGTCACATCTAGACTCACTCAGACAGCCATCCTTTCGGGAATCGTCAGCAGTGCGCATTCCATCGAAACCGCAACTCGACTGTTGCCAGTCCGTGGTTGAGACCACTGAGCTACGGGGGACGGCAACGACCATCGTGAATAAGTTACTAGATGTGATATGGCACCGCTCACTATCCACTGACTTGCACGTTACTACCGTGCAGAGGACAGGGTAGCCCCCTGAAATCATTTCTTGGCAGTGACCCACTAGACCGGTTTTTCATCCAAAGTGGATACTACTATCAAGTCAATTTATACTCTACTTCGGAATAATACCAAGCGTCTGTGGTCAGCCGCCGTCTTCTTGGTTATATGTAACTCTGATTTATTTGTGCATTTTGACCAAAACAAACTGTTCATTCTCCGATGAGACGCGTCACGCAGAGGTCTCGGTGCCGTACTGTCACAAAATAGAAGACAAGACTTAGCAACTCATGGTTTTCGTGTCCAGGACGTTTACAACAGCGGATAGAAGCTACGCGCAGCTGAACATAGGTGTTTAGTAGTTGTCTTTATAATCAACAATTTCCACCATCATCCTTGGGGAAGAATAGCAGGTGTCTTTACGGACCAGAAAACAACAGAAACTTGCTTGGTGGTAAGAAAGGCAGCAACAAGATGATGTCTCCTCGTATGCAACGTTAGGCTTCATTACTTTATGCTTACAGTCACAAGTTGTATGTTCCTGGGAAAGCAAAGTGAATCGCGGACGCTCTGAGACCCTTACCGTTGAAGCACCCACCAGCTTGCTTTCTGAACCCTTTGGGGTTATCCGCTTGCTGCAACATTTGGCCTGTAGGGTGCAGATGTCCCACCCAAGCCCAAACGGAACATATTCCTGGCCAAACTCAATCATCTGGTATCTCAAGCATGGCCCGATAGTTGTATACCGCAACTACTGCCGAACTTCTCCAGACGCGTAGCGCTTAATCTAGTGGATGGCTATTTGCTTTGGGGATCTACAACAATCATGCCGCCTTGATCGCGACATCGCATCTAAGAAGAGCAACACGAAACGCTCCTGGGGATCACGAGGATGAAGCGACCCTCGCTGTGTTATGTGTAGTAGTCTTATACTGACAATTATGGGAGGGTTATTTCGACACTGTGATGCTGGCCAACGCACACAGAGGACGCCTGTCCAGTACCGTTCAGTCCATGGAAATGGCCCGACAGAACATGGAAGCGCATACACGCAGACGTGTTTAGTTAACTAGGTGGAAAGTGTTTAGCCTCTTGATTGATGGCTACTGCAAATCGTTTGGGGTGTTTCCGCTAACAAAGTCCCATTCTGAGACGAGTGTTTCCTGCATGAGGATGTTTCAGTAACCAGTATATACAGCATACAATTATCTGTCAAGAATTCCAAGAGTACATCAAAACAACAGAATACGTCATATAAAGTTAGCCTCTTAACTCTCAGCTTCAAACGAATTTGCTGAAGGAGCAGTCCTGCCTATCAAGAACGGGTAACGGAAATAGGCGCCCGCTTTGTTGCGGGAAAGGCGGAAAAAATTCTTTCGGAGATCGCACCATCTCAAGCGAACCTACTACGAAGTGCCCCGGCTGGCTTATGTTCGGACGGAGGTTGAGGAAGTGAGTTGACCTGTTTTCTGCTCAGAAACTAAGAGTCCAGGATTTGGAAGTTAAACCTAAGACACAGTACGAACAAAGCGTTCCCAGTGGACAACTGCGAGGCCAAACCGGTTTAGGTCAAGTTGCTAAAAGGAACGACCTAACGGTCGAGAGAGCTGCATGGAGCTGTGGGACAACATACGGTAGTGGTCCAACCAGATGGCAGAGTAGTTGCTCGCACTGGGATCACATCCGCCGCAGTTGTTTCAATACCGTTATACGACCCATCTTTGAGCCCGCAGACTGGGTTGGCAGACGCAAAACTCTAGGCAACCAGAGGCTCATCACTGTCACTGCTCAGATCGCCTACGCTAACCAATCGATTGATAACAAACTAGCTGGAGTAATGCCAACTAAGAGGAGTAACCACTAGTTGGAGTTTTAAGTCGTTACGATAATATAGAAGTACGCCTACTCCGCAGCTGTGGCAATCGTTTCGGAAGAGTGATGCTCCCTAAATAGCTACCTCGACATCCGTAACTTATAAGCACAGCCAAGTGTCGGTCACGGCAATGAGATTCCATGCGTTTGTTGCCTGGAAAGCGAACAACTTTGCTGAGAAAGCCTTAGGCGTTGGTTTACGTGCAGGGACGTTCTTCCGATCACAACGGTAAATCGAAAAACATATGGTTCGGATAGGAGTTTGTGCCGACCAATGTATGGTCGGTCACTAGCAGTCTTTTGGTAGTAATATTGAGGATTAGCTTGGCGATTTGTTTGGCGGCATTGTACTTAGCCCCTCTCGCAACTCATTTTGTGCAGTGCGTGAAGTGTGGTTACAGGATTGCACATAAAGATCCTCATATTTTTCAGACCTGCCACCTGTTGGCAGTTCGAATGTTGCTGCTTTTCAACCGTCTACAGAACAAGATCTGTTCCGATCTGTCTACGCTGGAACTATAATATAGGTCAACTTAAATATACCAAAGGCTGCAATAAACATGCGCTCACATTTCTTTTCTGGTCAGATACTGCCATCTATAGAATAAACTGCGAATCACACGCCGGTCATGTGATGACGTGGGCAACATTTAGTACCAAGCTCTCAATTTACCTTGACCTTAAAACCATGATTACTGTTTGCACTCGGCTTCCTGACGGGAGTGGGAAGAATCCGGAACACACATGGCTGGAAACACTCTCGGATATAGCAAGAAATTGTGCGCAATGGCATAATTGTTGTGACTCACTTTTCCCATGAACACCGGTTGTTTCCTCTCTCTTCGTATGTTTGTTGTATTTTCTATACCTTGAGGCCTTAAGTCAATTGTACTATTGACCGTGTTGAATATAATGGAATGGGAAAATTCTCTTGATGAGCCATTCCAACAGGGACCAAACCATATAAACATGCATGTTTCCAAACCTTGGCTTCCACCTCAGGCATCTACCAAAACGTTAGTTCATGAATCGCATGCCACGATATTCCACCTACGCACACGGCCCATACTAGAGCATGGTTATTTTTGTACAAATTGATCTGTACCACTATAGAGGCAATTTCTCGGATCAGGAGAAATGTACACATTATTATTATTATTATCATTATTATCATCATCATGGATGGTTGCCGCTCAATGAGGAGTTAGCTGAATTAAAATTAACTTACTCTGTATCTGATCCACACAATTGCAAACTGTAACGAGGCTAAGGCTGTACGAAACGGGATTCGCGGAGCTCAGTAGCACCAGTCTAGCAACGATAGAGTCGCATAGATTGATTATCGGTCCATGATCCTGGCCGACATCATTGGAAACAAATGTGAGCAATCTTGTCTCCTTGTATGATTTTCGCTTGTTGTAAATCATTATGATCACTTGGTAACCTCAAGTCCCCAATCGTTAATGCTTACATGTGAATAAACTGTTATCCTCAAGCTAGTGTAGCCTTGCTCTTGGCACTTTTCATAGTCTGGTTCCTGCACTCCCGCGGCGGTTATGTGACGAATTGGATCGCAAGGTATCTATCCGGTAAAAGCAGCTATTTAACTACAAGCATACTCTCCCACGCACACGAGATTCATATTTATATAATTCATCGTCCGATACTTTATAATAAAGCACTTTATGGGACAACAACTAGCCAATGCCATGCTGGCGTTCTGTTTTCTGCTGACAGAGTCGGTGATCTGGTCGACGGCTTACACCGACTGCAAGGAACGAGCTGGAGGATTTTACTGTTTTGGTACCTTTATGCTTAATCTTAGCCATAGTAAGAAAGCAATTAGTTAAGGACAGGAATTTACTATGTTATGATGGGATTCGTATCGAGCCCACAGTCTAACCAGTGGAACTGTGCAAGGTTTTATTATCAGGGCTTTATGAATCCGTATGGGGTTACTTTTCGGGTGGTCTCTGTCTTGTGGTAAATGATGGCCATATCTGAGCACATATTGCTGTGTAATCACTTACTCTCGCATAGGCCATCTTGTTTTGCAATCGGCTATTAAAACGTTCTGGGTTCTTTTCTAGAGGGCAAAGAAGTGGAAACCGGTTAGATTAGAAAATCACCAACGGTACCCTAATGACGAAAACGACAACAACAAGCTGATGAAGCCTGCGACAAGCGAACGCTAATGTATCAAAGGACTGTATATTCGTTCAGCTTCCGATGAGCTGTATGTGCAGGCAAGCGTTCGAGGTTCAAAGAGTTATCATCATCCTTCTGAAGACAGTGTATCAATTGCCCAAGGGTCGCGTCTTTTATAGTCGGGGGGGGGGGAATTTATATTTATCAAGCTGGTACAGCGTGCATGTACAAGCTAACATGTGCAGTTTTTCCCACAACAGTATGAATCTTGATCAAGCAACTTGACATGAAACAATGGTATCACAAGAGTGGAAAGAGCTAAGATTTGACAAGTACCGTAGGCTAATCTATGTGAAATACACAAGTCTGAAGAGAAATCTTTCCCGCAAAGCCGACAACCTATATATCGACTCACCATGAGATACAGATTAACGCAACTATAAATCCGCCTACTCCGATTTCGTGAGGGAGGGGTGGTTAGCACAATGATTGCGTTTTGCCATCACCCAATGAACAGCGCTCATGACGCGCAATGGAAATGATGCGACGCATCGTCTCAGTTTATGAAATAATTGACGTAGGCTCAAAAATGACATAAGTCGGAATAGCGTCAAAAAGATAGCAACTACGAGGAAGAAAAATGTCGGCGACGGTCCAACCGGCTGCATTGCTTTACCAGCCTCAGTCAGTGGCCTTTCAGTTTTGTGTTATCGCTGTTTCAAAAGATAGTGACAAGCGTAACTAGAATCTTACAAAATTTGTTAGACCAGGATGAAGTCACTCCTCCTCCACGGTACACACCTAGGGTCTTCAGTCGCAGTTGATATGGCAAATGGTAAAATCCGTTTTCCTTTTAGTTGCCTTTAGGTGTAAAACCTGGGGTGTAGTCAAATAGCCTTTCTGCCAGGGATGACGGGGGTGAGTCGCATATTCCACATGAGACCTCACCTAGGCGTTGAACGTTTGTGGGAATATGGAAGGGTCGAGCTTCCCGAAAGCCCTCTGTAAGGGACCAATGTATTCGTTAATGGTTTTCAATACATTAACAGCCTGCTTCGAATATCTGAGATCATTCTGAGTGCACACCTTAAGCTCACGCTTCTGTGACGCGATATGCAAGATGTCGTTCCTCAGGATACAAATGTAGTGCATTAAATGACAACACATGAACTGATTTGAGGCTCATTTTGAAATACTCGTTATCTTGCGAGGCGCAATCTCAATGGGGAGCTTGATTCGCATTGAAACAAATCTTGGCCAATTCGATCATTAGGACCGTAGCCGAATTGTATGGAAATTGGGTGTTGCCTACCCGAAACACTGTACTCCACTACGCTTCTCGACCCCGTTCGATCTCATCAGGTAGATAGCAGGCCTGTGAAATGGTTCAATAAAACACGATACCTATGGCATCAATAAATCTGAGTTCTTCGGAATCCTGTACTACATTTACTTCCATGTTTAACTTACCTATGGAAGCTGAAGAATATGTGGAAAAATACTATGCATCTCATTTGTGGCCTGTATGTTACATCAGTGTCAGCAGATGGAAAGGATTGTGCAGAAGACGGGGAATGACATCGCAGTCAGTGTGTCTATACCATCATAAACAGCAGCTAGCTACTTACGAAACGCGAGGTAGTCAACGAGAAAGCTCAGAGTTTGGCCAACTTGATTACCGCGACTTGTGTAACAGTGGAAAACAAGAGCGCAACTGATTACTTCCTATATGTTTGCTCATCCCAACGGGGTAGTGCCGTTGAACCTGTTTTCGGATTGAAAACTTTTGTTCAATATTTTGATGTGAAATGCTTACTAGTGGCTGAGTACCACTATTTGCCTCATTCTCAGCCTTTTCTGAAGTCCACTTGAGACTTCTGTGATTTACCGTCACTGGAGTAAAAGCTGAACAGACGTTGCGTCATTAAGGTATGCGGTGACATCAATAGACTGTAAACCAAAATTTGACAGACGAAACGTTGCACATGCGTTTGTATAACTACATCACTCCTGTGCTTTCGTGAATAGTTTTGGTCTTGTTCGGAAAATGAGGCTGAAGACTGTCAAACAGCCTTGCAGCCATCCCTGTGGACTGAAGCATAACAATGGTACAGGTCATTTTGTGTCGCTCATTCACTGAACAGCGCGTACGAGACACTTAGGGACGTTTGTCAGCGCCCCGTGTGCATCGTCGCTCTGGGAAAGCCGCATCTTCGTGCATGTGTGTGCGTACAACCATGAGACGGACGATCGCCGAATCCAGCAATGTGTGCGCGACCGCGAACAATAGAGGCGGTGAAACAGTCAGCTTTCTCGACTGACTGACGTTGGTGGCAGGACAGTCAATCTACGGCGCAGGGCAGGAGCAACCTTCAACATGTTCACGTGACCTGATGGATGCGAGTATCCAAACCGTAGCGCCTAAATGCGCATGTGCAGCATGCAATAGAATGATCCAAATAGGAGTTTCATGTTCAAAATTCTCGACCTTTTTTCATGCTAAATGCGGGAACATCAATCCAAGCGCGTTTAGGCAAATCAGCAGCAGGCCAGGCTTATTTTGGTTTTGCGCGAAGTGTAATACGGTCTACTAGTTAAGACCGTAATTGCACTGCCTCAGAAGAATGTTAACCCGGAGGGAGTGGTTGAGCAAATGTTGGGCACAAAAATAGCTTCCGTAAGAACAAGCATAGTAGAACGTCTGACACAGACCGCTCCACCGAACCTCTGCAAATCAATTCCTAACCGCCGGATCCTAAGCCAAAAAATGGCTTTTCAAACACCGCCACTACTCCAAACCACCCGACCGTTCCCGAACAATGCATCGTCATCCCATTTGCAGCAATTTCGTTCAAACCCACCTCCTCATACCAGTCTTCGCCGAAACCCAAGAAGCAAGCCAATAACGGTGCCAGCCGGACCGCAGTTGCATCCAAGAGTACTCAAAAAACAGCAACTGCTATTTCTAATACCACAGCAAATACTAATGTGAGAGACAACGTTGCACTGACGTAAAGCAACTCGCTCAGTCTCCCAACCACAACCTATACTCTCGCGAATGTCACGCAGAAGCAACTGCATGCCATACCCAAAATATCTACCGACGTAGAGAAGACAAAAGCAGTTTCATTGAAAAGGACACAGATGGGCGACCTGAGTTAACATAACATCATAAGCAACCAGCTCGGTATTTTAACTAAGTCCACCAACCTGTCGAGAATCACCAGCCAATAGAATTCCATGCACTATGGTGAGGCCAGGCCTCCTCAGATTGTGATAAACGCTGTCGATGAGGGGGAAACGGGCCTGCTTTCGACAGCTGGTTTTCAGAACGGATCATGATAGGTTTGCCTTCTTACAGACATTTCGGGGTGCGAGCGCAAGCGAGCGAAGGACAGGCTACGAGAGTGCCGTCTAGACGCAGACGCATCTCTGTTTGAAAAGCACGGTAAGAACACGAAAACGGGTAGATGCATGCATTTCGTATTGTCTACTCACCACCATTAACAATAACCGGTATGCAACTATATAATAAAATATGCGTGTGACCGAATCAGCATGAGGTGCAAAATGAATGTTTGTCAATGGCGTCGCCCAGTTCCATGAGCACAAAGAATGCGAAGCAGTGGCTGACGCCCAGTAGCAGTGGCGCTATACTTGTGTGACCCTGCTTTTGATTCACGTAGTTACTTCTCCCACAAGCCAAAAAGGGTGCCACAAACTAGGCAGATGGCACTTAGGCACCTAAGACGATGGCAGTCCATTCAGAACCGGATGCCTGCCGAGCTGCGGTCAAAGTGCTGACAGAAACTGTCGTCCGACTTAAAACGCCATCACAGCAGGCGAACGACATCTGAGCCTCATTCAAGAATCAAATTGGTAACACTTTGAAAGAACTGTAGATCTTCGTATGCAAGCCTGTATGTACTTTGCATGCATTGTGAAAACTTAGTTGCTAGAGTGGGTAATTAGGCTGACACCGAACCCAATGCCAAAAGACTCGTTGATAATATCACCAAAAATGGCTAGCGACTGACCATACAACGGTCGGCATAACCTCACATCTGAGCCACGTCTTTCGGATCGCTGCTGAGAACCGAACCACTTACCGACTGTACCCACG
>OX104066.1:62041769-62090268 GCA_944474145.2 Dicrocoelium dendriticum
GTGAATCGCGGACGCTCTGAGACCCTTACCGTTTGAAGGCACCCCTCAAGCCTTGCTTTCTGAACCCTTTGGGGTTATCCCGTGCTGCAACATTTGGCCTGTAGGGTGCAGATGGTCCCACCCAAGCCCAAACGGAACATATTCCTGCGCCAAACTCAATCATCTGGTATCTCAAGCATGGCCCGATAGTTGTATACCGCAACTACTGCCGAAACTTCTCCATGACGCGTAGCGCTTAATCTAGTGGATGGCTATTTGCTTTGGGGATCTACAACAATCATGCCGCCTTGATCGCGACATCGCATCTAAGAAGAGCAACACGAAACGCTCCTGGGGATCACGAGGAATGAAGCGACCCTCGCTGTGTTATGTTGTAGTAGTCTTATACTGACAATTATGGGAGGGTTATTTCGACACTGTGATGCTGGCCAACGCACACAGAGGACGCCTGTCCAGTACCGTTCAGTCCAGGAAATGGCCCGACAGAACATGGAAGCGCATACACGCAGACTTGTTTAGTTAACTAGGTGGAAAATGTTTAGCCTCTTGATTGATGGCTACTGCAAATCGGTTGGGATGTTTCTGCTAACGTACTCCCGTTCTGAGACGAGTGTTTCCTGCATGAGGATGTTTCAGTAACCAGTATATACAGCACCACAATTATCTGTCAAGAATTCCAAGAGTACACCAAAACAACAGAATACGTCATCTAAAGTTAGCCTCTTAACTATCAGCTTCAAACGAATTGGCTGAAGGAGCAGTCCTGCCTATCAAGACCGGGTAACGGAAATAGGCGCCCGCTTTGTTGCGGGAAAGGCGGAAAAAATCCTTTCGGAGATCGCATCATGTCGAGCGAACCTACTACGAAGTGCCCCGGCCGGCTTATGTTCGCACGGAGGTTGTGGAAGCGAGTTGACCTGCTTCCTGCTCAAAAACTAAGGGTCCAGGATATGCAAGTTAAACCTAAGACACAGTATGAACAAAGGTTGCCCAGCGGGCAACTGCGAGCACAAACCGGTATAGGCCAAGTTGCTAAACGGAACGACCTGACGGTCGGGAGAGCTGCATGGGGCTGTGGAACAACATACGGTAGTGGTCCCACCAGATGGCAGAGTAGTTGCTCGCACAGGGATCACATCCGCTGCAGCTGTTTCAATACCCTTGTACGGCACATCCTCGAGCCCACAGACTGAGTTGGCAGACGCAAAACCCTAGGCAACCAGAGGCTCAACACTGTCACTGCTCAGATCGCCTCGTTAACTAATCTATTGATAACAAACTAGCTGGAGTAATGCCAACTAAGAGGAGTAACCACTAATTGGTGTTGTAAGTCGTTACAATAAGATAGAAGTACACCTACTCCGCAGCTGTGACAATCGTTTCGTAAGAGTGACGCTCCCTAAATAGCTACCTCGACATCTGTAACTTATAAGCGCAGCCAAGTGTCGGTCATGGCAATGAGATTCCAATGCGCTTGTTGCCTGGAAAGCGAACAACTTTTGCTGAGGAAAGCCTTAGGCGTTGGTTACGTGCAGGGACGTTCTTCCGATCTCAAAGGCAAATCGAAAAGCATGTGCTTCGGATAGGATTTTGTGCCGACCAATGTATGGTCGGTCACTAGCAGTTTTGTGGTAGTAATATTGAGGATTAGCTTGACGATGGGTTCGGCGGTATTGTACTTAGCCCCTCTGGCAACTCATTTTGTGCAGTGCGTGAAGTGTGGTTACAGGATTGTACATAAGGATCCTTATCTTTTTCAGACCTGGCACCTGTTGACACTTCGAATGTTGCTGCTTTTCAACCGGCTACAGAACAAGATCTGTTCTGATCTGTCTACGCTGGAACTATAATATAGGTCAACTTAAATATGCAAAGGCTGCAATAAACATGCGCTCACATTTATTTCTGGTCAGATACTGCCATCTATAGAATAAACTGCGAAATCACACGCGGTCCATGTGATGACTTGGGCAACATTTAGTACCAAGCTCTCAATTTACCTTGACCTTAAAACCATGATTACTGTTTGCACTCGGCTTCCTGACTGGAGTGTGAAGGATCCGGAACACACATGGCTGGAAACACTCTCGGATATAGCAAGAAAATTGTGCGCAATGGCATAATTCTTGTGACTCACTTTTCCCATGAATACCGGTTGTTTTCCTCTCTCTTCGTATGTTTGTTGTATTTTCTATACCTTGAGGCCTTAAGTCAATTGTACTATTGACCGTGTTGAATATAATGGAATGGGAAAATTCTCTTGATGAGCCATTCCAACAGGGACCAAACCATATAAACATGCATGTTTCCAAACCTTGGCTTCCACCTCAGGCACCTAACCAAAACGTTAGTTCATGAATCGCATGCTACGATATTCCACCTACGCACATGGCACCATACTAGAGCATGGTTATTTTTGTACAAATTGATCTGTACCACTATAGAGGCAATTTCTCGGATCAGGAGAAATGTACACATTATTATATTATTATTATTATCATCATCATGGATGGTTGCCGCTCAATGAGGAGTTAGCTGAATTAAAATTAACTTACTCTGTATCTGATCGACACAATTGCAAACTGTAACAGAGGATAGGGTTGTACGAAACGGGATTCGCGGAGCTCAGTAGCACCAGTCTAGCAACGATAGAGTCGCATAGATTGAGTATCGGTCCATGATCCTGGCCGACATCACTGGAAACAAATGTGAGCAATCTTGTCTCCTTGTATGATTTTCGATTGTTGTAAATCATTATGATCAATTGTTAACCTTAAGTCCCCAATCGTTAACGCTTACATGTGAATAAACTGCTATCCTCAAGCTAGTGTAGCCTTGCTCTTGGCACTTTCCATAGTCTGGTTACTATGCACTTCCGAGGCGGTTATGTGACGAATTGGATCGCAAGGTATCTATCCGGTAAAAGCAGCTATTTAACTACAAGCATACTCTCCCACGCACACGAGATCATATTTTTATAAATCATCGTCGATACTTTATAATAAAGCACTTTATGGGAACAACAACTAATCAATGTCATGGTGGCGTTCTGTTTTCTGCTGACAGAGTCGGTGATCTGGTCGACGGCTTACACCGACTGCAAGGAACGAGCTGGAGGATTTTACTGTTTTGGTACCTTTATGCTTAATCTTAGCCATAGTAAGAAAGCAATTAGTTAAGGACAGGAATTTACTATGTTATGATGGGATTCGTATCGAGCCCGCAGCCTAACCAGTGGAACTGTGCAAGGTTTTATTATCAGGGCTTTTTGAATCCGTATGGGGTTACTTTTCGGGTGGTCTCTGTCTTGTGGTAAATGATGTCCATATCTGAGCGCATATTGCTACCAGATCACTTACTCTCGCATAGGCCATCTTGTTTTGCAATCGGCTATTAAAACGTTCTGGGTTCTTTTCTAGAGGGCAAAGAAGTGGAAACCGGTTAGATTAGCAAATCACCAACGGTACCCTAATAACGAAAACGACAACAACAAGCTGATGAAGCCTGCGACAAGCGAACGCTAATGCATCAAATGACTGTATATTCATCCAGCTTCCGATGAGCTGTATGTGCAGGCAAGCGTTCGAGGTTCAAAGAATTACCATCATCCTTCTGAAGATAGTGCATCAATTGCCCAAGGGTTGTGTCCTTTACAGTCGCGGGAAAAATTTATAGTTATCAAGCTGAAACAGCGTGCATGTACAAACTAACATGTGCAGTTTTCCCCACAACAATATGAATCTTGATCAAGCAAGTTGACATGAAACAATGGTATCACAAGAGTGGAAAGAGCTAAGATTTGACAAGTACCGTAGGCTAATCTATGTGAAATACACAAGTCTGAAGAGAAATCTTTCCCGCAAAGCCGACAACCTATATATCGACTCACCATGAGATACAGATTAACGCAACTATAAATCCGCCTACTCCGATTTCGTGAGGGAGGGGTGGTTAGCACAATGATTGCGTTTTGCCATCACCCAATGAACAGCGCTCATGACGCGCAATGGAAAGGATGCGACGCATCGTCTCAGTTTATGAAATAATTGACGTAGGCTCAAAAATGACATAAGTCGGAATAGCGTCAAAAAGATAGCAACTACGAGGAAGAAAAATGTCGGCGACGGTCCAACCGGCTGCATTGCTTTACCAGCCTCAGTCAGTGGCCTTTCAGTTTTGTGTTATCGCTGTTTCAAAAGATAGTGACAAGCGTAACTAGAATCTTACAAAATTTGTTAGACCAGGATAAAGTCACTCCTCCTCCACCGTACACACCTAGGGTCTTCAGTCGCAGTTGATATGACAAATAGTAAAATCCGATTTCCTATGGTTGCCCTTAGATGTAAAACCTGGGGTGTAGTCAAATAGCCTTTCTGCCAGGGATGATGGGGGATGACGGGGAGTCGCATATTCCACATGAGACCTCACCTAGGCGTTGAACGTTTGTGGGAATATGGAAGGGTCGAGCTTCCCGAAAGCCCTCTGTAAGGGACCAATGTATTCGGTAATGGTTATCAATACATTAACAGCCTGCTTCGAACATCTGAGATCATTCTGAGTGCACACCTTAAGCTCACGCTTCTGTGACGCGATATGCAAGATGTCGTTCCTCAGGATACAAATGTAGTGCATTAAATGACAACACATGAACTGATTTGAGGCTCATTTTGAAATACTCGTTATCTTGCGAGGCGCAATCTCAATGGGGAGCTTGATTCGCATTGAAACAAATCTTGGCCAATTCGATCATTAGGACCGTAGCCGAATTGTATGGAAATTGGGTGTTGCCTACTCGAAACACTGTACTCCACTACGCTTTTCGACCCTGTTCGATCTCATCAGGTAGATAGCAGGCCTGTGAACTGGTTCAATAAAACACGATACCTATGGCATCAATAAATCTGAGTTCTTCGGAATCCTGTACTACATTTACTTCCATGTTTAACTTACCTATGGAAGCTGAATAATATGTGGAAAAATACTATTCACCTCATTTGTAGACTGCATGTAGCATCAGTGTCAGCAGATGGAAAGGATTGTGCAGAAGACGGGGAATGACATCGCAGTCAGTGTGTCTATACCATCATAAACAGCAGCCAGCTACTTACGAAACGCGAGGTAGTCAACGAAAAAGGTCACAGGTTGGCCAACTTGATTACCGCGACTTTGTAACAGTGGAAAACAAGAGCGCAACTGATTACTTCCGATATGTTTGCTCATCCCAACGGGGTAGTGCCGTTGAACCTGTTTTCAGATTGAAAACTTTTGTTCAATATTTTGATGTGAAATGCTTACTAGTGGCTGAGTACCACCATTCGCATCATTCTCAGCCTCTTCTGAAGCCCACTTGAGACTTCTCTGGTTTACCGTCACTGGAGTAAAAGCTGAACAGACGTTGCGTCATTAAGGTATGCGGTGACATCAATAGACTGTAAACCAAAATTTGACAGACGAAGCGTTGCACATGCGTTTGTGTAACTACATCACTCCTGTGCTTTCGTGAATAGTTTTAGTCTTGTTCGGAAAATGAGACTGAAGACTGTCAAACAGCCTTGCAGCCATCCCTGTAGGCTGAAGCATAACAATGGTAGAGGTCCTTTTGTGTCGCTCATTCACTGAACAGCGCGTACGAGACACTTAGGGACGCTTGTCAGCACCCCGTGTGCATCGTCGCTCTGGGAAAGCCGCATCTTCGTGTATGTGTGTGCGTACAACCGCGAGACGGACGATCGCCGAATCCAGCAATGTGTGCGCGACCGCGAACCATACAAGCGGTGAAACAGTCAGCTTTCTCGACTGACTGACGTTGGTGGCCGGACAGTCAATCTACGGCGCAGGGCAGGAGCAACCTTCAACATGTTCACGTGACCTGATGGATGCGAGTATCCAATTCGCAGCGCCTAAAAGCGCATGTGCAACATGCAACAGGATGATCCAAATAGGAGTTTCATGTTCAAAATTCTCGACCTTTTTTCATGCTAAAAGCAGGAACATCAATCCAAGCGCGTTTAGGCAAATCAGCAGCAGGCCAGGCTTATTTTGGTTTTGCGCGAAGTGTAATACGGTCTACTAGTTAAGACCGTAATTGCACTGCCTCAGAAGTATGTTAACCCGGAGGGAGTGGTTGAGCAAATGTTGGGCACAAAAATAGCTTCCGTAAGAACAAGCATAGTAGAACGTCTGACACAGACCGCTCCACCGAACCTCTGCAAATCAATTCCTAACCGCCGGATCCTAAGCCAAAAAATGGCTTTTCAAACACCGCCACTACTCCAAAACACCCGACGGTTCCCGAACAATATATCGCCATCCCATTTGCAGTAATTTCGTCCAAACCCACCTCCTCATACCAGGCTTCGCCGAAACCCAAAAAGCAAGCCAATAACGGTGCCAGCCGGACTGCATTTGCATCCAAGAGCACTCAGAAAACAGCAGCTTCTATTTCTACTACCACAGCAAATACTAATGTGAGAGGCAACGTTGCACTGACGTAAATCAACTAGCGCAGTCTCCCAACCACGACCTATACTCTCGCGAATATCACTCAGAGGCAATTGCATGCCATACCCAAAATATCTACCGACGTAGCGAAGGCAAAAGCAGTTTCATTGAAAAGGATACAGATGGGCGACCTGAGTTAACAAAACACCATAAGCAACCAGCGCGGTAGTTTGACTACGTCTACCAACCTGCCGATGATCACCCGCCAATAGAATTCCATGCACTATGGTGAGGCCAGTCCTCCTCAGATTGTGATAAACGCTGTCGATGAGGGGGAAACGGGCCTGCTTTCGACAGCTGGTTTTCAGAACCGTTCATGATCGGTTTGCGTTCTTACAGACGTTTCAGGGGGCGAGCAAAGGACAGCCTACAAAAGTGCCGTCTGGACGCAGACGCATCTCTGTTTGAAAAGCACGATAAGAAAACGAAAACTGGTGGATGCATGCATTTCGTATTGTCTCCTCAGCACCAATAACAATAACCGGTATGCAACTATACACTAAAATATGCCCGTGACCGAATAAACATGAGGTGCAAAGTGAATATTTGTCAATAGCGTTGCCCAGTTCCATGAGCACAAGGAACGCGAAGCTGTGGCTGACGCCCAGTAGCAGTGGAGCTATACTCGTGTGACCCTGCTTTTGATACATATAGTTACTTCTCCCACAAGCCAAAAAGGGTGCCACAAACTAGGTGTATGGCACTTAGGCACCTAAGACGATGGCAGTCCATTCAGAACCGGCTGCCTACCGAGCTCCGGTCAAAGTAGTGACAGAAACTGTCGTCCGACTTAAAACGCCCTCAAAGCAGGCGAACGACATCTGGGCCTCATTCAAGAATTGGTAACACCATGAAAGAACTGTAGATCGTATGCAAGCCTGTATGCACTTTGCATGCATTGTGTAAAATTAGTTGCTAGAGTGTGTAATTAGGTTGCCATCGAACCCAACTCCAAAAGACTCGCTGATAATCTTACAAAAAGTGGCTAGCAACCGACCATGCAACGGTTGGCATAACCTCACATCTGAGCCACGTCTTTCAGATCGCTGCTGAGAACCGAACCACTTAATGCGTGTACACCAATGCTCAAAACCTCCCCAGCAAAATCTCCGAGGTTCGTTTGCGTCAGGAAAATACTTTTGGGATCTCATCACCATCAATTGCCCCGGTGAGGCACCTCCACGCCGCTGCATGCCATTAAACTACGCACTGGTGATGTCACCCCGATTGGTGACGAAACGTTTGTAACCAAATTTCTAAGCTCAGCATACCTCCAACCAACTGGTCTAAATTCAACAAGAGGCTGCCTAAAGAATTTCGGTAGAAGGCGGCGGTTAGACGACCATGGGTGGCTACGACTCATTAGTAAAACTTTCTATCATATAGAAGAAAGAAAGAAAGGTATCAGGTTATACGCCGTAACGGCGCTTCGCTGCCGCGCGACCACCACCAGTCGCGCGCGGGCTGAGTATACCACGAGGATGCCCACCCCTACGCGGATTCGAACCGGTGACCTTATGATTGCAAAGCAAACGTGCAGACCACTCGGCCACCGGCCGACTTTCTATAATATAAGTGCGAAGAAATTGCTTCGATGACAACCCCAACATCTGACGCAGAAAGACTAAACAAAGGTGACTATCAGGGTCAGGGCAGCTGCAATCAGTAGTTTAATCCAACCGAATATCAAAGGAGAGCAACTAAACAAAAGTGACTAGTAGGTGACCCCTCGACAGTCGGCACACTCTCTCTTCTTTAATTACTGTGAACCTGAACTGGTTGCATACAAATGCACAAGGTGGTCGAACTCCGTCACCGTCAGGCATCCGAGTCTCGAGATGTCATAATAATCATTGAAACATGGCTGAGTTAGAAAATTTCTGACGCTGAATTCGCTCTACCCAGGATGTTGCTTCTCCTGAATGACAGCATGGGTAGGGGAGGGGGAGTGATCAGTTATTACAAAACAAACCTCGGTGCGCCCATAGATGATCCTCACACGCATGTCATTGATCTCCTTGGTGCAAACTGTGCTTGAAGGACAACGACATACGTCTTGTGTCTGTAGTTTACCGACCACCCATATCTACTCCGGAAATGGACCATAGACTAATATCTGCACTACGCATTGTGATCAATCAGAAATACACCCATATCCTCATCACAGGTGATTTCCACATTCATGATTTGGAAACTTCAGCAACCGAGGCGGAAGGGTTCAAGGTCTATTTAGAAGAGCTAATCTATAACACACCCCTATACAACCACCACAACGATCCTACCAAGTTCAGAACAGCGAATAAGCCATCAAGGTTGGATGTTGTGTACACCAGCGAGGAGCTCATGGCTGATGGGCTAAATATATACTGTCCTCTGGGCCGTAGCGATCACGTGACTTTACCGTTCGATTACATTTGCTACGCCAAATAGCCCAAAAGGATGCAATCTATTAGGTATTTTCAGGTTTTGTCCACCTTGGTTGACAATGCTACTTGGGTATTCATGACTGTAGACACTCGAAGCGTGAAGCGATCGCTGTCAACTGATACTTCGAGACCTCAAATTAGCTTACCCGGTCACTTATGTCAGCACCTTTTGAAACTCAACCCGAACACTATCCTCAGATGCAATAGCCTGAAGTTGGTTCAACAATACAGTCGTCTAGATTGTCGATGAACTTATTTCTCTCTCCGGGACTGACAACCTTGGAAAGTCCTTCAAAACTCAGTTGTTTGTGCTCCACCTTAGCTGTGTTAAAAAACCGATTGGATTTCAAAGTGAATACCCTAAACTTAGTTGCTTGAACGAATATTCTAGACTTATTCTGGCTAACTAACCACTTTGGAATCATAACCCACAGTGACGCAAGTAAATCTGTGCAGTGCTTGTTATTTGCAATGCGTATTAACCATAACAACTTTTTTTGTCGTTTCGGGCGGGTAATATCTCATTGCCCCAACCCTGCTTCTATACTCCGTCATTCTACCGCTCCACCGATGCATTATTTATTAAACCAGTTTACGTACTGTTTGAATCTCAATTTCTTCCATTCCCCACCTGCGGGAGAAGTTAAGCCTGTACTTTTTACCCGTCATAAACCATTGTTTCATTATCTTCTTGTAAACAAATGGATGATAGGCACTAAGATGGCGTTATTGCCATCAACTCGTATGTGATCAAGCCGAATGGGAGTGAATAGCGAGGATGAACAGCTCAAAGAGAGAGTAGGAGCATTAGTACAGGAGATGTGCGCCTAAGACATAGCGAACAGAAAGCGACAACAGTAGTCTAAATGAGCCATACGGATCATTTTTATTTCTGCATACCACGAATACGTTAGGACGTGGTGTATCTAGAATCATGTCAGGAACGGCTCGTGTGGAGGTGAGTTGGTTTGAGGTTCAAGACGATTGGTGTTTACGAGGGATTGAGTCGTGAACAACAAACACTGATGAAATCGTCTACGATATACCTGTATATGCACCTCTCCCTGGTGCGCGAAGCACTTCCTTAAATAAAAAGCATCGGATTCTAAATGATATGATGTCATATCGTAGGAATTTCGAGCCGTCACATCGATGACCCTATTTCGCTGGGTTATTAGAGTTGATTCCGGTACTTTCCATGCGTGCCATGAGAACGTCTAACACACCGAGCTCTATTTGTTATCACTTGGCCGCATTGCAAGGGGAAGTATAGTGGCTAGCGCACCCCTTCGTGACAAACCGCAGGTTCTCCGATTTCCCCTTTAATGACGGATGATTCCTTGAGTCTACACATGAATGGATCTGGGGAAAAAGAACTCTTACGGTTTGGAACAGTTACTGATGTGGCACGAAGCAGGAATCAGTGGAGGGATTGCCCGTTCATCTACTTGAACGCAACTGTTCAGTGCCACAACCGTCAGACAATAAGAAAAGTCGAACTTACGCACGTGAAATCACAGAACATTCGGTTTTCTCTCACAATGAAAGTACGTCTTTTTGCCGTGATATAAATAGACTGGATGGCTCAGGGTCTGTGGTGTAGAGAGTTACATCTTAACAGTGACGCCAAAGTTGCTTTGGCACATTCACCAACGAACTGACCTGTATTTGGGTCTTAATGCCAGTTCAAACAGGCATTTTGAAGGTCGAGTCGTTCAGGAAGTATGTCACTGAGCAATGTACACTAACCACTTCTGCATGCCAAAAATCATCAACCTGACCTATTCGTAGATCCTACCTCCTGGAGGATGTAATGCTGTGTATGCAATTCTAACGATTGAAACTTACAGGAGTAGAGGCGCAAGTGGTGAAGTAATCCGTTCACAATCAAGATATAATGACACAAAATATCCGGTATGCATACAGGCTACTAACCTCGAGACTCGTGGAAACCCAAAGTAGCTGCTGCGTCAGCCCCGAGTGAGAAGTAGTTGTTAAATACTTTAACTGGTAGTGCAGAAATGACGGGCATTTGGACACTCATGTCATCCGCTTCGTGAAAAGTAGTCGTAATACCTGCCTGGGACTCAAATTCCACTTTCCATCTGTTAAATGTAAACAGAATAAAACGAAACGAAAAATAAGCATGTTGGTAAACTCCTTTTCAAATTGCTAACTACTAAGGACTCGGCATGATAACAATAATGTACTCTCTTTTGAACACTAAGCACAGGGAGTGAAAGACACTAACTGACAGTGAGCTGAAGTCTTGCATCCATCAGAGACAGACTTGACTGTCACGTCAAAGTGTTGATAGCCATTGCAAACGGATTACGTAAGCGGGTTAAACTGATGTCGAAGGTAGGTGATCAGCAGTCCCGTTTAGCGTACTAAATAAATAAATAAATAAATGGTATATTCCTCGGCGATTCGAGGTGCAGTCCAACTATGTGGTCTGATCAATGTGTACAAACCGATCAGTAACCTATCCCTTAGGCAGTTTCCTTCTTACAACGATTGCGATTTAGCCTTTAGCTAGCGCTGCCTGAAGATGTGGCCTGTAAAATTAGTGTAGCCCTTGCACAGCGCCAGGCACAACACTGTGATATGAGCAGTTTCTTTCTTGGGCCCCCCAAAATGACCACAACCAGAACGAAAACAAATAGTCGGTGGTGCTTAGAAATCTATTTATATTATTGTATTACAAATGTTGTTCGTAAAACATGGAGAAATTTCATGAATCGAACCAGAAGTGCACTTGGGGGCCATGGAGAATGCATGAATGTGAAATTGTTGGAAGTCACGGACCATTTCCCTGATGACGATCACTGGTACGATTGCACACAGTTTTACCTGAGATCCAATACAACTAGTTGTCGCATCTTTCAAGATTGTCTGCATGACGACGCATCAACACGTTGCTTCTGTTATATCGGTAAGTCACCTGTCCTTTCCTCCGATGGTTATTTATCAAGTAACGCACGACGATCAAAACTGCCATACACAACGATTTAACCCAGTGTTCCGAATTTCATCAGTATTTTAGTGTATGGTAAGAAAGATGAAAACGATTTCTCGGAACAAGATGAGACTGACAGTAGCATTATATGATGGCCATCAGCTATTGCTGTGGTCAATTGCAAGTCTCCAGTTTATGTTAAAATCCGTTGCACTCTTTCAGTTTCATTCGCTGTAGTAGGAGTTTATTATGCATTGCTGGTAACACCACTTCTTTGAGCGCTTTCCTTTAAGGTAGCCAATCAGCGGATCACTTTAGATCGCTTTATCGATCACCCAGTGAAACGCAAGCAGTTAATGTATCGCAATTATAATCACCTTATAATGGAAATACTCAAATGTTGGCGTTAAAGCTAGCCACTAAAGTACTGACCGTGACTACGGGTTTTTGGCGTTACATTCCTCATAATCATCATCAACATCATCAACAACAACAATAAAACAGCCATCTGAAATGAAGCGTTGCTGCCGTACAAACACAACGGAGTACGGAACGAAGAAGAATCAGTGGGAGAGAACAGAGACATAGCGTACAACTTCAGTACTCTAAGCAAAGATCCGGGATCAAGGTACCTACGTCTTGGCAAAAATCCACTGCCACAAACAGATGGCTATCGTGCAAAGAGGAAACGGCATAGGCGAGACAGATTCTATACAGCTTTCGCTGCCCCGCGTCATAAGCAGCCATTACTCCGCTGATAAAGCAGCATCAAACACAACGTAAACAGACAGTCCTACTACTAGACGACAGCAGACGCTCCATTGATACCGACTGCGAACATATATTTACCGTCTCGAACCAGATAAAGGGCGGGTCACGTGGACCCCAGCCTGAAAGATGACACGAGCCAACAGCACCCAGCTTTTTGGGCAATACCGTGGCACCAAAACGAGCCGACGGTATGAATCTTTGGGTTGTGAACCCGATCGACACGTAATAGATGGTTAAAGATATACGCAGCCTACCTAAGTGAGTCGATCTTTGCGTCGTATATGACGAGATCACCTACTATATGAGGAAAGTCCGCGGCGTTATAGTTAGTCCTCACCAAGAATGTCGTCAATATGACGTCACTTAGGCTCCGAAAGCTAAGAGCTACAACAATGTCATCCACATAGCGCTCCTGTACAATAGCGAAAGCTGGTCCGTCAGATCGACAGACCTAAAGAGGCTGTTGCATTTGATTGTTTGAGTAGACCAACTGTCAATAAAGACGGAAGAAAAGAGGCGATTATGCGGCAAGCTAGAGTCTATTGGAGGCCAAAGACGAAAGTCGAATTGCACTGAAACAAGTCGCTCTAGTTAGACATCTATTGATTATGGTTGTTGGACTCAGGTCATCATTATATTCCGTTGAGCGATGCCTTTCTGATCTGTTTCGATTCGACCTTAAGCCATTGGCTGGTTTGGACCACTTGGCCTCAGCTTGTTCTTATCTTTGGGGCATAGTACTGTTTTGATCTCGGGTCGCCAGCCGCGTCGAATCTGTGCTCGAGGTACCGCACTTTCCTAGCCATGGGGCTAGGCACGCTCGATCATCGCCTCATTCGCGATTCAGCACATATCAGGTGGAAAAACCACATGGGGAATGAACATGTTTTGCCTCTTTTTATGTAGCAAGAAGAGCAATTGAACTGTTAGGCGCCGTTATTTCAAGCGCTAGGCATTTTTACCTTGGGAATGGGTTACTCCTGACAGCACCCCGAATTCTTACGCGTGCGTTGTTTGCGCGACGGCAGTCTGAACGGATGAATAGTAGGGACGCTAAATGACGACTTGGTCAAGATGAATGAAAGGTCTCGCTTCCAAGGGGTCGTTGATTGTTGCTTCTCGATTGGCTGGTTGTAGTGTGATAGACGATGAGCAAAGTTCTTTTTATACACTTGCTGCTACGTAAAAGAACCGACCTCCATGACGCTCGTTTTTTAGTCTCTTTGTTCTTAATTCCTGCAACATAAACTCATCCTCAAAAGGCGAGCTAATCGAAGATACGTGGTAAAAGCAAAGTATATTATTTATTCGGTTTTCATTTGTCTCCTATACAACTATGTACTAGTATTGTATTATGCCACAGTAGCTGAGGTGTTACTGTATCTAACCTGTGTAATGATGATGTTATCAGCAGGCTTCAAATGGCAATGTGTGAGTTGGTCCAAATCCGTCACGGAAAGGAAGAGATGTATGGGTTGGCCGGCCAAAATGTACCTTCGCCCATCACCACACTTCCCAGGCTCATATATAGCAATTTGACTTGGCTGACCTCTGCAGACCATGTGAAGCATACATCACAGTAATTAAATAAATATTTTAATAGCATTCCTCTCACTAGCTCACAAGCTAGGCAGCACAGCCTAGTCCAGAAATGCAGCAGACGCGTCTTGACCTATTGGAACTCGTCAGTGTTGCGCATTCACCTGGTCCCAACTGGGGATCGAACCCATGACCGATAGAGGCAGATGTCAACTAACCAGCAGCTTAAGCCACTGAGGCATGGGGATGTTGCTTGAGCTACATACTTTGCAAGCTAACTGGGATATAGCACAACCTATGTTCTACTGCCACGCAGATTACTACCTTAGCAGATGACAGTGGTGAGCCGCTGCAGCTCATGACCTTCTCACTAGAGGTCACATCCATAGCATTTGTAACAAGCAGAGGCTACTTTTTATACTACTTATTAGTAGGATGATTTGACTTGTAATGTTTTCATCCCAGCTACTCACCTGCTACATACCATAGTCTAGTCCGGAAAAGCACCAAAGGAGTTTCGGCTTATTGGAGCTCGTCAGTTTTGCGCATTCCCTCGGTACCTACTGAGGATCCTTGCCTATCCTCAGAGGCTACATCGTGAGGTGGATTGTGGTAACGAATAACAAAGGCATCGTCCATTCAAAGCTCACCAATCATGGCACCTGCAATGGGGCAAAGTTCGCAATGTTCGTCGAAGAACCTTGCTCTCTCAAATGCTATGGATATGGCGTCCAGAGAGAGAACGTCATGGCATTGCGGGATAGCCACTTTCAGTGACAGTGGAAGGTAAGCCGTGCTATAGCCCAGTTAGCTTGTAAATTATGTAGCCCAGCGAAGGTCCCCATGCCTCAGTGGCTTAAACTGCTGGTTAGTTGGCGTCTGCCTCTATCGTTCATGGTGGGCAAGAGGAGTGAGACTGCATCCGCCGCAGATTTAGACTGAACCCGTTCTGATATATAATGATGTATTTCTCTTTGTCATGTGGTGCCTGCACAGAGAAGTCAAAAGCTTAGGACCTCGGGGTTGAGATTGACGTGGCACCATTGAGGCGGTCCAGCTCGTAGTGGCACTTCTACAGTGTAATCTTTAGCCTTCTGAGGGTGTTGAAAATGTAGACAAGGAAGGGCGGATCCTGTTCCCTTTTAGCCGCTGCTGCAGCTGCACCAAAGGGTTCTCAGTTTGCTATTTAGCGGTATATTCAGCGCGCTGCAGAACATCGGGAATCAGCTTCTCCTTGTTTTTTCCACCATATTCGCACATAATACTGGTGCCTTCTTGTCTGTAGGCCTTGCTGGTGTTTCTTGTTGCGCCCTCTTTGACATCGCCGAGTTAAGCAACGGGGCCTTCAAATTGGAAGTTGCTCCATAAATCCTATCCAACGAATTTACTGAAACACATGCCATCGGCACTGTGTCAAAGCCATTTTGTTTTAACTTTGTAACATTTTGTTGTGCACCCAGGGTCATGATCGTTCAGATTGGCGATGCTTTGAAATTCTTGCTTGCTTGCACGCAAACAAACTGGACACTTTTCCTAAGCAAGCCATACGAAACAAAATCAAATTAAACAAAGAGAGGCAAAGGAATCGTACGCAAAATGCCGTGCAGGATGGGGGTTGCAATTCAGAAGAAAAGTATCGGAAATATGAACCTACCAGTTTTACTCAGTGTTACTATTCGATAGATGCTTGGAAAACTAAAAACGTTAGATGTGTTATAAACTATCGTGCATATTCTTGCTTGGGCATCCTAATGCTGCAGGAAACCTAGCTTTACACATGCAGTTGTGGAACTCAACAGACTACGTTCTTCTCATGTTTACCGCCAGTGTACACAGACGAACCACGGTGATGGCGTTATCAGTTACATTAATTATTTAGTGTGCACTTTGATTAAAACCATTTTTCAATACAGCTCGCAACACATCACCTGTTTAATAGTATAATGCAAACCAACCTCTCTCTAGAAGACCGAGATAGAATGAAGAAATGTGTTGATGAATTACGTACTCACAGATAGTATAGAGAAACTAACCTCCATATTGTGGATTTTTGTATGGTCCAGAGGACCCGAGAACTCGGGATCAGGATGCTGCTTGTTGACGTCGTTAATAAATATGGAGGAGACAGAGAGTGTTTGCTAATAAGTGATTTCAGTCTCCCAAGGGTTAATTGGGCCTTGCACACCGTGATCTTCCTTCCGACTCCTTCGATGCAGTTTTACTCGAATCCGTCCTAGAAGCAAATTTGTTTCAGCACGCACAAATGCCAACTCGAATCCTACCGAGCCAGTCGCCGCATAACCTAAATTTGGTGTTTACGCCAGACTAAATTCCAACCATTTAGTAAAGTGACCATTGCGTCGTTTCCTCTTTGTAGGCTAACCGTTCCGAAGTTAACAACAAGACAGTGTATTATCGGAACCACTGGCGTACCGATCTTTCACTTTTGAGATTGGCAGCAAGCGCGCTTGGCCGGTGCATTCCTTAACATATAAAACTGGAGAACGCAAGAGAGCACTCGTGTTGTACAATAACCTCTCATTGGTCATATTATCCTTATTTTCAGATAAATATACTTTTCCAAAGACCCCCTGGGTTGATTCACAAATGAATGAACGAAGGAAGATGTGGGACATATTCAAGGTTAACCAGACTTCCGGCGTTTATTCTGAATACAAACCAGTTACAAACTTGTGTACTAGTAAAAAGAGGGAAAAGCGACAACCTCACGAAATGTTCTAGGCTAGACAATCTGCAACTGCGCCCAGAAAGCTATTTTCGTATGTAAGAAGCAAAACGAAAGTCGGTAATGGTGTTTCTGTCCTTTTATCCCCTCTGGATGATTTGTACTGCACAATTATGACTCTAAAGCAGAACCAATTGCATCCAATTATTCTTCTGTTTGCTCCCCAGAATCACCGTTTCCTTGTAAATTTGAGAATCTATCTCCCCTCCCACCTTTCCCCCTTTTTCATCGAAATTAATCCATCGATGAGCTTGAAGCTCTATCTCGCATTAGATGTTAACACACTATTCCTCAGGTCCCGATGATTTACATCCGCTTTTTCTCAACACCGTGGCCGAGTACATAGTTGCTCCCTCTCCGGTGTCAAGTATTGACTCTCTATCTTACAGCTGGCCGGCTGCCCCCTCGTTGGAAAGCAGGTGTCATGAAGCCTGCATACCCAGGTGGGGATCGGCAAGAGCCTGATAATTATAGGCCTAATTGTCTGACCTCAGTCATTTGTAGGCTCATGAAGTGGATCCTGAAACACTTTCTTTAACATCACATGGAAGTTCTTTAGTCTCGCCCACACAACATGGGTTCAGAAAAGCTCGCCCTTACATTTCTAACCTACTCGTTGCTCGGGAGAAATGGCCGAAATCGTTGAATGCTGGCAAACATCTAGATGTCGTTTTCATAGACTTCAGCAAGACGTTTGATAAAGTCCCCCTGAACCTCTCCTCCTCAAACTTTCGAGGATTGATGTATCTGGGAATATTTTTTCGTGGATCACTGATTTCCTCAAAAGCCGTTCAATGCGAGTGAAGGTGAACGAAGCCCTATCTTTACGCGTTCCGATGATCGGGGGGAGGGTACCTCAAGGTTTAGTCCTTGACCCAGAATTATTCAAGATCTTCATCAGTGAACTTGTAGTGACCATGACATTTTACCCCATCAAACATCACACTCAGACTTGTGCACATTTTGTTTTACTTTGCACCCATCCCAAGCCTATATATACTGGACTGCAATTTTGAACCGGGTTCGCCATCTTGTCCGCGCGTTGCCGGCTGTTGCGTTCCGACGTGGTGTTACTCACTGCTTCACCACTCTCTCCCATTGTCCTCAAGCTATATTCACATAGCTATTGTACATAGCTATTTTCTCAAGACAATCTTTATATCCCACCGTCTTCTGTCTCACCGGGCTACGGTTTTCTTGTGTAGCATTCGTCAAGCCGCTACATAATTGGTGACCCCAATCGCATTCCGGTGAGTTCGTTCCATTTCTTTGGTTTTTTCCACGCAAATCATGGCCTCAGTTTCTAAAAAGTGTGAGGACTCACAGTCTGTGCAAGCGGTATCTCTGGTAGTTCCACCATTTATTGAAAAAGATCCCGTTTTATGGTTCATGATTTTAGAAGCTGAGTTTACTTCTAAGCATGTCACTAGCGATTCTGCAAAGTTTAACCACTTGCTCACACGCTTGCCAACTGATATTACTATAGCGCTACGCGATCTTATTATTACATCTTGTCCTCCTGACCGCTATAATTCTCTCAAGAACGCCGTAATAAAGCGTGTTACTCCCTCATTGAAGTCCCGCCTGCACAAACTTTTTACTGGTCTTCAGCTAGGTTCTAGTAAGCCATCCGCGCTATTGCTAGAGATGCGTGGTCTTCTTCAAGGGTTGCATATGGATGAGTCGCTGCTTCGAGAGTTATGGCTTCAGCGTTTGCCTGAAAACGTGCAAGCTATGCTATCGCTTGCGAAATCGCAACCTTTGTCAGAAGTTGCAGATATTGCTGATGATATGATGGATCGCTTCACCGGACCACCGTGTCCGTCGTCTAGTTCTCTTCGCTCACCTGACGTAGATTTCACTGTTGACCCTTCGGTCCAAACCATCGACACCACTACTCCACCTTCCACTGGTGAGCTCTTAACAGAGATAGCCGCGCTACGGCAAGAAGTTCAAAGCTTAAAGTTACATCGGCACCAACGGGATTCTCCATCCCGTTCCCCTAGCCCATCGGGAAGACGAACACGACGCCCAATTTGCCGTTATCACGCACGTTTTGGAAGTTCCGCTCGAAATTGTATAAAACCATGCTCATTTCCTGTAACGAGAAAAAGGACAGGCCGACACGTATTGGCGACGAACGCCGTCGGCCGAAGTCGTCCAAGTCGCCTATTCAAAATCGTTGATAGGAACACTGGGATCATGTTCCTGGTTGATACCGGGGCAGAAGTTAGCGTGATCCCACCGGTTCCAGGCGACGCGACTAAGCCACAGACGACCAACTTGCGTGCCGCTAACGGCACCGCGATCCGAGTTTTCGGTCAACGCTCCCTTACCATTGACCTCGGACTACGACGTCCCTTTCGATGGATTTTCACCATCGCTGCCGTTCCATTTGCTATATTGGGTATCGACTTCCTCCAACACTTCGATCTTCTCGTCGATGCGCGTCAGCGCAAACTCGTTGACCAAAAGACCCAGCTTTTCACATGTGGAGTTCGCACACCTTGTGTTTCTGTCACTCCCATTTACATTCAGCCTGAAGCTGATAAGGAATTTTTAGATCTGTTCAGACAGTTTCCGCAGCTCGTCCGCTCAGCTGACGCTACTCTTCCGGTCGCATCTAACGTTACGCACCATATACGAACCCGTGGCCCACCGGTTTCTGCACGGCCACGACGTCTCGCCCCTGATAAGCTAAAAGCCGCTAAGGCGGAATTCGAGCACATGCTCGAACTTGGTATCATCCGTCCTTCCGAAAGTCAGTGGGCCTCACCTCTCCACATGGTGCCCAAGAAAGGCGGCGACTGGCGGCCCTGCGGAGACTACAGGGCGCTGAACAAGTGCACAGTTGCAGATAGGTACCCTATACCGCACATCCAGGACCTTACAAGTAGTCTCGGTGGTAAGTCAGTGTTTAGTAAAATAGACCTGACGCGAGCATATCACCAGATTCCTGTAGAGGACTGCGATATCCCCAAAACGGCAGTTATAACACCCTTTGGTTTATTCGAGTTCCTTCGAATGCCTTTCGGGTTAAGGAACGCTGCTCAAACATTCCAGCGGTTCATCCATGATGTTACTCGTGGTCTGGACTTCGCATATCCTTACGTGGATGACATCCTGGTAGCCAGCGCCTCTAAGTCGCAACACTTAGAGCATCTGCGTATTCTATTCCAACGCCTATCTGATCGAGGCGTTACCTTGAACCCTAGCAAGTGCGAACTAGGAAAATCGTCGATCGAGTTCCTAGGTCACCGCATCTCAGCTACAGGTATTGAACCACTGCCTCAAAAGGTAACCGCCATCAAAGATTTCCCTGAACCTACATCGTTTAAACAGCTTAAACGTTTCCTTGGGATAGTTAACTACTATAGACGCTTTATTCCGTGTTGTGCTAGGATAATGCAGCCCTTGACTGACTTGCTTCGGGGCAATCAACGTTCGTTTGTTTTTACCAAGTCCGCGCGATTAGCCTTCTCAAACCTTAAAGACGCAATCGCTAATGCTGCTCTCTTAGCACATCCCGTACCATCTGCTCCAATTTCTCTCGTCACTGATGCCTCAGACGAGGCCGTTGGTGCTGTTCTTCAGCAGGCTGTCGACAATACCTGGCAACCTTTGGGTTTCTTTTCGAAACGGTTGCAGCCAGCGGAGACACGTTACAGCACCTTCGGGAAAGAACTTTTGGCAGTTTAC
This sequence comes from Dicrocoelium dendriticum, assembly GCA_944474145.2. NCBI lineage: Eukaryota > Metazoa > Platyhelminthes > Trematoda > Plagiorchiida > Dicrocoeliidae > Dicrocoelium > Dicrocoelium dendriticum. The sequence continues at coordinate 62,062,411 of OX104066.1, forward strand.
CTCGCCATCCGTCATTTTCGTCCTTTTCTAGAGGGCAGAAGCTTTACCGTCTTTACTGACCACAAACCTTTAGTTTACGCCCTCGACTCGTCATCTGACCGATACTCTCCGAGAGAGATACGCCACCTGGACTATGTCTCACAGTTTACGTCAGACATACGGCACGTCTCAGGTGTGCAGAACTCCGTCGCTGATGCTCTTTCTCGCGTCAGCTCCATCACGTCCGCTGAAGGTATCGATCTAACGGCAATGGCTGCTGCTCAACAGACCGACCCAGAGCTGGATCAGCTTCGTAATTCTAGCTCCTTGTGCATACGACCAGTTCCACTGCCTACTTCGGATGGAACCATACTTTGTGACGTTTCGCAAAATTCACCACGACCAGTGGTTCCCCAAGCTTTCCGACGCACTGTGTTCGACATTCTTCACAGTTTATCACATCCAGGCATTCGTGCCACAGTTAAGCTCGTCACACAACGCTTCGTGTGGCGCAACGTCAACCGGGACGTTAGACAGTGGGCTCGTACGTGCCTTAGTTGCCAACAGTCTAAAGTTCATCGACACACGAAAAGTCCGCTTGGTTCATTTCCACTTCCTGATGCCCGTTTCCACCATATCCATGTTGACCTTGTTGGGCCACTGCCCCCATCTAATGGATGTGCTTACTTGCTGACTTGTATAGACCGCTTTACAAGATGGCCTGATGCCATCCCAATGCCAGATTGCTCATCAGACACTGTCGCTCGCGCTTTTCTAGAGCGCTGGGTCTCACACTTTGGTTGTCCTGCCATTGTGACAACTGATCGAGGTGCGCACTTCGCAGGCACATTTGCTCACCTTCTTCAGACCCTCGGCTGCCGTCACGTTCAAACGACTGCATTCCACCCTGCCGCCAACGGCATGGTTGAGCGTTTTCACCGCCAGCTGAAAGCTGCACTATGTGCACATGATAGCGCAGACTGGTACGAAGCGCTTCCCACCGTCTTACTTGGCTTACGAAATACTGTCAAAGCCGACATTAACGCTGCTCCGGCCGAACTCGTTTATGGCTGCTCATTGCGTCTTCCCGGACAATTAGTCGCCCCAACCCCGGAGAGGGCATGGAACTATAAGAGCTACATAGCTCGTCTGATGCACCACATGCGTCAGCTGCACCCCGCGAGACCCAGGGAACAACGCACTCCAGTGCACGTTCCGAAAGACCTTTCTACATGTTCTCACGTATTTTTACGTGTCGACCAAGTGAGACAGCCTCTCTCCGCACCTTACACAGGTCCATACCGTGTTATTAAACGGTCTTCAAAAACTTTGATGATTGACCGTGGGGGTAAAAGAGATACCGTCTCGATAGATCGCGTCAAGCCTGCGTTCATCGATGAACAACAGCTTGTTCCATCATCGACCTTAACGCAATCTACAGAGCCACCTGTAACGACGCCCAGCTTTTCAGCTCCACCACAATCCCAGTCACCAGATTCGCCTCAAACTAATACCAGTCACGGTAGAAGAGTTCGTAAACCTGTTCGTTTCTCCGATTTTGTCGAACTCATCCACACCTCATGAATCTTTTTCATTTTCTCTCATCGTTTGTATTATGCTTTTCCGTTAGCAGAGTACATATCGGAATTTGTCTCCGAGTTTTTTCCCTCCATTTATCAGGTAAAGTCATGAGGCTGGCACGTTTGGGTCCGTACGTTCAATGGCTGGCTGTTTCTCAATTGTTTGGTCGTTTGGATGCTTTGATCTACCCCCAACGCTTTGTCGTCTCGCCCGCTCACGTTGGCCTTTGGATCGTGGTCTGCTTGGCTCAATTTGGCTCGCCTTGGTCGTTTGTCTGGCTCGCCTTCCTGGCTTTGGCTGCTCGTGTGCCTGGCTCGTTGTTTTTGGTCCCCCCACGGCTCGCCAATACGAACAGGATTTCAGCTTCGTTGTGGCAGTGGATTGGAATGCGGTGGGGGGAGTGACCTCTCCCAAGCGCACCGTCTTTCAGCAGCGGTGAAAGGTCCTACCGGCCCTTTTTCTGGATTATCCAGTTTTTTTGTAGTCCGGTGTGCCCGCTGGGACGGCCCACCGATGATGCATTCCAATCCACAAGAAGATTAAATAATCCAAATACAACCGAACTCCTGTGATTCTGCCTTTATACATTTGCAAGCCAACAGCGATCGAAGTCCTCGTCCCTCGGCCTTCTAGGGGGAGGCCTGTGTAGTGACCATGACATTTTACCCCATCAAACATCACACTCAGACTTGTGCACATTTTGTTTTACTTTGCACCCATCCCAAGCCTATATATACTGGACTGCAATTTTGAACCGGGTTCGCCATCTTGTCCGCGCGTTGCCGGCTGTTGCGTTCCGACGTGGTGTTACTCACTGCTTCACCACTCTCTCCCATTGTCCTCAAGCTATATTCACATAGCTATTGTACATAGCTATTTTCTCAAGACAATCTTTATATCCCACCGTCTTCTGTCTCACCGGGCTACGGTTTTCTTGTGTAGCATTCGTCAAGCCGCTACAAACTTCCGACCGTGCTTCAAGTCTATTGTCGAATCTATGCCGATGATTTGAAACTGTGGATATAGGTCAACAGTTTTGATGATACTGATAGATATCAGTTGTCACTGGACTGAATATCGTCCAGTAGCGTTACCACCCCCATTTAATAACCAATTGCAGCAGTAGGCCAATAAAGTTAGACTGGGTTTGACCTTGTTCGACAAGAGCAAAAACCCGACGAGATTGCACTTTCCAGCCCTCTAACTTGTCGGAATGATATTCGCAATTCGCATTGCATGCTCTTGTGCTTACACGAATTTGAAACAGCTCGACGAGCGTTATCCAGTGCACTCCACCTTTTGGATCTAATTTATGGGGGTCATTCTTTATGACAAGTGTCGCCTGAGTAGCACTCCACTCTCATAGCTGTCGATTAGTTCAACGCGGAACCCAGAAAGCAAGCGACATCCAAACCTCGCTTAAAGTCCACTTGAGCCTGTCCACGTATACGACCGGACTACATGACATACACTGACGTAACTCCGGCGTTTGACCTTCACCTACACCAGAAGCGGCAATCAGTCAACTGCAAACACAACAGTAATTGACACTATGGAAAATAGCAGTGAGCCAATCAACCCAGATACGAACGAGGTTTCGACGAAATGCATATGTGGAGATGCCAAATGTAGGCTTCTTATGAAAACAGGGATAGCATGCGCGTTCTTTCAAATCACTACCATCCCAATTCTCATTGGTAGGACAGAGAGAGAGCAGAGCAACTCTCCAGATGTTTTTGGTCTTGTCCTACATGTTTGAGCATGCCATTCATCAAGTGTATGTTAATACTAGGCCATGTATTGGCAACAGTCTATGAAGTAGACATCGAGCCATAGTCCATAAATACGACCGGCTACTACAGGAAGTCCAACAGCGGGCGAATACTAGGTTTGATTCTCCGGAGGAAAGGATGTACCAAGAAAGATGGGCAGGCTCGAACTAAAAGATACGTACGCGACCCATTTCCCCAGAATCACCAGCATCGATTCTCCCATTGCCTTATTCTTATTTCACCTTGGCAGATCGCAAGCTGAATGCAGACGGAAGCTCTGGTAGTCAGGCAGTCAGTATGACAACCACAACTTGCGTCACTTGAGACAAGCGACAGATTGGCGCAGATCAGCTTTTGTCTGTACCAGGAATGGAGCAGTCAAACATCAATCCTTAGCAGCCACACACCATGGCCAAACCAAAAGTAAAGTTAAAAATGTGAAGCCACGTACGTCGACAACTGTAACTGTAACCAGAAACCGGACAAACAGTCGAATTCCACATACTCCGACTACTTTCACCTCAGCTCAGAAACTGACGCCTGAGAAAATCTGTGACCTGTTCTACACCGGCACACCGGAACCAATCCTTGATCGCCAAAGGCTTGAATTCGTACACCATGTTTCAGCTGCTCACGTACAAGGAGTAACACCTCGGTTTACACCAGACGCTGAAACACAAGGCGCCAAATATACCATACGTGTGTAAACCACATCATCCACAACTCAGGCTACCGCCTCCTTCAAATCGGTCAGCTTTAGACAAGCCATCGAGTCGCTGATAATTGTATGTGCCGACCTCCCTGAATATAGTACAAACTCCATAAAGGGTAAGCTGCTGGACGACAGAAAGCAGTGAGACGTCTTATGTCGCCTAACAGGCGTTCACACCGAACCAATCGGCATGGCGCGCATCGGACGGCACCTAAACTTACTCTACTACGTGTCAATTGTTCATTTGTTCTCCGAGCTTGGCGGTTTTCCCGCAAACGTTTCACCACCATGAGAGGTGGCATCCTCAGTGCAGTGATATGTAGCGGGCAAGCTTAGTAAGCACTTACCTGTGACGTTACAATCGACGGACGAGGTTGGGGGATTCTCCTACCAGCCAGTCTTCTTCGGACTACATCATGCGGTGTTCGTATTTTTCTGGACGTCCTTTGAAGTGAATGCTAGCGAAGAAAACAAAACTCGAATAACTACCACAAGCTGAAGAAAGAGACACCGGTATTCATTCATGATGTCCCGCAGATTTAGGCGTCGGATGCACCGGCAGCCAAATACAATGACTGGGAGGAGTGGCGTTACATACGTGAAGTGCTCTCTCTCCACAATCTGATGGGCAAATCGATCTCAAGGCTGTCATCATCATTAAATTAAGAAGGATGTAGCCTAGGAGTGTTGAAAATTGTGCTGCAGTCAAAACGAATTGCGGAGGAAACACTCGAGATCTCGCGCACTTGTCCTGACAAGCTCCCATTGGGGATTCGCTTGAAGGCATTTAACACCAGACCCCAGTTGACCGGGGTAGAGCGAAATCATCGAGGCTTATCAGCTAGCCAAGTATACCTTAGTTTGGAGTCATACAGCTGCAGTCCACGGTAGGATCTCACAAGAACAACGACTTGCCCAATGACCACTATAACCGGAACTTCCTCATATGAGCTTTCTATCAGCCGATGTTAAGAGGCACAAAGTTCAATATCAGTAGTTCACCCAAAAAACCGATTAGTTGTCGACCTATGTGAGGTCATCACAAAATGTCACCTGACTCCCATGCCTCCATACACGCCTCTGCCACAAGAAACACGGATCTGTGGTTACAACAATGCACAGGATCCCCACAGCAAATTTACTGGGCTACATTGTCGCCAAGCTTCGACGCTCTGGGACATGATCATGATAACCGGAACCTGCCTCAACGACGAAATCTTTGCTGCCGACGTCGCCTTACCAGGCATGTCTGTCTTACGAAATGATCGACCAAGTAGGGGAGGCGGCGTCCTTTTTTATCATCGCTGTGACCCGCATTTCGAACCCGTTAATAATCCGAAGACTAAGCTTGTTTACTCGATTTGGTGCCGTTTACAACGGACTTGTTGACCATCATATACCGTCCCACGATGTCAAATGTAGAAATAGACAACCGTTCAGTTAATGCTCTCTAGACCGTTCTGGCACAGCCGTACAGTCACGTTCTTCTTGTCGGAGACTTCAAGGCACATGCTATCGAGGTTCCAGCCATTTACAACGAGCAATTTAAAACCGAACTGCAATAGCTAGTTGCTGGACCACCACTTTATAATCACATTACTATCCATAGGTGACCTAGGACCTGGAACAAACCAGTCATCCATGAGCTTTTGTTTACTATTGAGGAACATACAATGAGCACAGTAACAGTGAGCAGCCCCTCGGAACGCAGCAAACATGCGACGCTGCTTCTTCGATAAGTTTGTCGTGCGAAGCGCCAAAGGAGAAAACGAAAAAATTAGTGTCGTAACACAATAGAATTTACTATCCTGCTTAATCAAGGTCACTAAATGGTCATTCATAGTTGACCAAGCCCGTGACTTCGTCTGAGAGAAATTTGACAACCTGTCCAGCAAGATGGTAACAAACGCATCAGCAGTTCGAAAAAGTAAAGTCCATTATGAGGAGTCGGAGGCGGAAATGTATGCCATGAATTAACTTTGTCAAGCACCCAAAGCCAATCCGGATGTTGAGAACTGGAAGACATAGATAACCGAGCAGGACCATTGTGTCAGCCTTATACGCGAAGATAAATTGGAACATCAGCAAGATTGGGAGAAGAATTTCTGTTTCAACCCCAACCTACTTTACAATCATATCAAAAAACTTAAAGTACAGCGTGGTATACCCTCTCTTAATACCGCGCGTGGGCAGGTGCGGATTCCGTAAGAAGCGGCCAACGCTCATAGACAACAATTCAGTTATAACTTCCAGAACTCATTGACATCTACAATTCTTACCCCACCAGGACTTAGCCACCTCTCAAGTACTACCGCGACTGATGTTACTGCATGTGCACAGTTCTCCTAGTACGGACAGCAGCCTGACTAAACGGTTGTCCCGGTTTTTCCAACATTGTCTAGAAAACATGCAGGTCCCTGCCATGCGGAAGCATGGAGTAGTCAATCCCATTCAGAAGGGGGCAACCGCGCTGAACTGGCAACCTACCGCCCAATAACTCTTCTTCCGGTTCTCTCTAAGATCAGGGAATGCGCTGTTGTAGAGGCCATCATGGGATACTTTAAAAAATGCAATATCATCATACCAGAGCTATACGGTTTCCGCCGAAACTGCTCATGTGCCATAAACCTCTAGTTAGCCCGTGCCAGCTTGACAGAATCTGTCGACGATAAGGAGAGAATTGACACTATGTACCTCGAGTTCTCCAAAGCGTTCGATCGTCCTGAACACAGCTCCCTCCTTCTCAAGCTTCAGTGCTGTGGAATCGGTGATCCCATCCAGGGTTGGATACGTGCATTCCTACTTTAATATCATATAAACGTGAGAGCTTTTAGTGCCTTATATGACCCGGTAGAGGTGCAACGTGGACTCCCAAAATGCTCGGTTCTAGGGCTAAGGCTTCCCTTCGTCTTCGTCAACTACCCCTTGGGAGTGATAGATTCGAACGTTTTACTCTTCGCGGACGATCTCAAAAGCTGGAGGACTATCAGGATGGTAAGCGACCACGTGACAAAACTAGGTGACCTTGATAGGGCTCACCATTGGTCCGTTCAGAACATGCTGGAGTTCAACGCTACCAGATAACGAGTAATGAGAATAGGCCACCAGCTGGGAACACAACTTTTACAAAGGGTCTCTATAAATATGGTATGGAAGTGCTCGTGCGGGCTGATCTCGGCTGCACAAAACAAGTCGAAACATCAGCCAGGAAATTTAATCAGCCATTGGGTCTTTTGGGGAGATTGTTTAGGTGGTTTGATCCCACCATCTATTCACAAATGCTCAACCTCATATGAGGCCAAATGTTGAATCCGCCGCCCACATCTGGTACCCCTGGCAAAAGCTTTATCTCGCTGCTCTAGAGACTCCACCATAGACTACAGACACTAGGAGTTTTCGGTGGTCAATACCGTCGCCTGCGCGGTGATCTTATGTTGGTGTTTCAAATCCTGAGGGATCCAAACCACGCAGGTTGACACTTAATGAAAGTAAGTCGCGACACCTCACTCCAAGGTCATCACTTGAAGTTAGCCACAGTGCAGCCGGCTGGAATGCCGTCCGCATGTTTCCTCCCTTCATGTGTCCCATTGGTGCAACGCTCCCCCAATTTCCATCATCTCCGTTGCTACCGCGACAGAATTCAAAACTTAACTTGACGAAACACTACATCGCATGCACTACAAGATTTAGAGAATGTTACTGAGACACAGCAAGACAAAACCATACTACGCGCACAAGTGAAACTTCGGTAAGTCCACTGTTGCGCGTTACTTTTGTTTTTGTTGATCCTTTCACCTCATGTTTTCACCCTTTACCTGCGGGAATTTCCAACCTTTGCCATTTTACCTGTGACAAAACCATTGGCTGCACTTACAATATTCCAGCAGTGACATAGGTTTACCCACACATCCACACGAAATATGCGAATGCATATACTGAGGCAAGGAAAAACTGAGTCCCCGCCTATACGCTTCATCAGTTAAGGTCTCAGTGACCGAAAGTGCAAAGTTCCCCATTTAGATAGCGCAGAGGGATCCATTCACAATATGATAGCTTCACAATGACCCTTCAAAGCTAGGTAGCATTGGGTTGTGTCATAATAAACTACGCCGTGCTGGAGTTCGACTTTCCAATAGTCGCACAGCAACACAACTTCGGGCGTACTTGCACAGGCACACAAAGTTCGCGAAAACCGACTGGGAGAAAGAGGGAAACTGGGCCACCGCCTTTGTTAGAAGTGATGGATGCTCATGACTAACAAAACTTTTTACAGTGGCACCCGTTGCTTACACAATTCAAGTTGCATGTGCATGACTACATTGTGGTCTAAACATCGTCCACATGATTTATCTCCCGTTTCTGCTTAGAATATAACGTGTCCAATTTGAGTTGAAATTTGTCCAATTTAATGTATATATATATATATATATATATATATATATATATTCACCAAGTGGAACCGTAAACCAAGTTGCACTATGTGCTTGCGTGTTTTGTGTGCGCTTCAGGGAGCAGCCTCCGTGCATCTATGTATAATATGCGCTGCGTGTCCCGGAAATAGTAGAGACCCATGCATCCGAAATATCCAACCGTGAGATACCTAGGGATATCAGAGGTCTTACTTTAGCGGGATAAATAAAACAGCTGATGTATATAACGACAGGATATTGGATAATGATTGTTAGTTCGGAAAATATGAACGAACATAGTAGGAGATCGCCTTCGTATGCGAACGGATACCAAATGTGTACGATTTCTGTTTGTAGATTTGTTCCATATGGTTTGCATCATAACAAATGCGTTGGTCTCCATGACAGAAAGAAGATTGTGTTCGACTGGTGATTCGTATCTATGTACCCGACCGCGGGAAAGAAATGGCGACAGCATAAGCGCAGACAGCAGCAAACCAAACCATCACGATGCGATCGAGTTGAAGAGGTTGTATCCAAATTTCGTGAATTTAACCAAACGCTACAATATAGTCGGTAATGGAAGTAATAAAAAGAAAGATAACATATGGTGTGTTCACAACCACTACAGAACTCCCTTCCTAGAGTGTGAGCTGATAAGCAACGAGTTCATGGAAAATATTGTGATGGTTTGGAGGAGAATAAAACAAAAGCTGAACTTATGTGGATAGGATCGCTAGTTGGGGGTCACAAGGATTCCGAAGCTTGGGAATCGGTCAGACGTTTGTCAGTGGGCAACAGCACAGGAACAGGAGGCTTGAAAGTGCTTGAGAATGATTCCGAAATATTCAACATTGACTCGACGTATGCTGGACTAAGACGATAAATAAGTAAATAAAAAACAATAGTTTTATTCTCGACAATGCGATGCACAACTGAGCAGGCAGGATCATGGTAAGTTAACATAGTGTGAAAAAATGTACAAAAATACATGTTTGGCATGACAGTGTGTGCATCGGTGCATTTAGGTATGTAGGCAGGAGAGCCTATGGTGCGTCAAGGCAGGTGGTGACTAGATCCTGACAGATGGTCCACCCACTGCTGCTACTGTTCTGCCATTGGCTCATCTCCTGGACGCCTCCTCGTGGCGACCGCTAGGGGGAGTTGGGTTTCGCCCTTCCCACTGGTAAGATCCAGGATACGAATCCGCATGTGTCAGTGAACTGATCATGTGCTAGACACGCTGCCTTTCGGGTGGACATTTAATCGAATGCTTTGGCCGAGGACCTGAGTCGTTCTTCTGTCAGGTGGGGACGCCCTGCCAGTATCGTAGTCCATCCTCTTAGGAGGTTCCGAAGTGATCGATGGACCTCTCCCCATAAAAGCAAGCAATGAGAGACAACAGGTTTACGGGTTATAAGCTCACAGCGCGATTGGCGTAGACCACGAACGCCACGCATTGTCTCTGACGGTGGGAGGGCACCTCCGGGTGTTCAATGGTTCGCTACTGCCCGCCTCAAACCAGCCAGCCCCTGGTCAGATTGGTGCAAACCCGCCAAAACTTACCTGCGTCTGGCCGTGGTAGCATGTGTATCCTACTACGGCCACAAAACATATTTCAATCGTTCCAGAACCTAAAAGGATGCCCGTGACAGCTGCCAAGCAGATCCCAATCTGTCTCTGCAATCGCATTGCCGAGCTGGATCTGCTCCCCACTGCATTGTGGGTCAGGCTATTGAGCCAAGGGCTACGAGTGGAGTCCCTCAAGCAAACCTCTAAAGCACATCCGCCACCTCGCGTGCGATTGCCCACCAATGCAATCGTATGCCTGCGCGCAAGGCACTCAGCATCAGGTGTTGGAACGTGCGCACACTACTGGACCGGAACTCATGTGAGCGACCCGAGCGACGCACTGCATTGGTCGCGATAGAACTGGCGCGGTACAACATCGATATTGCGGCGCTCAGTGAAACTCGGCTCGCTGAGCAAGGTACGTTGCATGAATCAGGCGCTGGCTACACATCCTACTGGGTGGGCAACGTCGCCTCAGCACCACGTGATCATGGGGTGGGATTTATAATATCCGATCGCCTCCATGGCCAGCTCGTGACTGGACCAACACGCATCAGCCCGCAACTGATCACTGTTAGCCTAGGACTCGGAAGAGGTAAGTTTGCCACTTTTATATGTAAGTACAGCCCGAACATGTGTTATGATGGCACGCGTGATCAATTCCACTTTCAGCTATCCTCCGTGATACGGTCTGTGCCGAGGAGCGACAGACTATTTCTGCTGGGTGTTGGGCGTGATGCGTCGGTGTGGACAGATGTTATCGGTCCGCATGTCATTGATGCAGCGAATGCGAACGGTGACAGGCTGCTCTCACTGTGTGCCACTCACGGCCTGACGATCACGAACACTCGGTTTGCACTGAGTGCGAGTGATATAGCAACCTGGACGCACTCACGGACTGGTCAAGCTCACCTGCTCGACTATGTCATCGTACGTCAGTGTGATATGCGTGAACCGCTCATGACACGTGTACTGCGTGGAGCTGGGTGTGGCACTGATCACAAATTAGTGCTGCACAAACTGTACGTATATTTTCATAAATCTATGTATTGCACTCCCGCCGTAAATCGGCGTAAATTTAACATTCTCTTCCTCGGTACTGTGGCGTAACGTACTGAGCTGAAGAAGATGATGACTGCACGCCAGTGTGATGTGGACTGCATAGCCACAGTGGGTGACCTGTGGCCCCACATTCGCGACCATTTGACAACGGCTGCCGAGGAGACCATCGGGCGTAAACTGGGTACCATTGTATAACCCCAAAACATGGAGAAGGCCATGTTGACTGAAGATTCCTTGGAGACAACTCAGAGTGGCGGATGCGGTTGGTAGGTTGACGGCGACCACTTCTGGCCATTTGGAATAGGCGTCAACCACGACCAGATAGGAAATGCCATCGATGGGACCAGCGTAGTCGATGTGCACTCGAGACCACGGGTGTGCTGGTGGATGCCAAAGAACAGGTGATTGGTGTGGTGGCATCTTTGAGGCTTGTTGACATTTCGAGCAGCGACGGACCAAATCTTGAATGTCGTTGTCAATGCCAGGCCAGTACACATAACTGCGGGCAATTGCCTTCATTCTGTTCAAACCGGGGTAAGCAGAATGGGGCTGGCGGAGTACAGCTTGCCGGAAGCATGAAGGAACGACAACTCGATCTGCAGTCACGAGACAGGAATCGACCACGGAAAGGGAGTCGCGACGTTGATGCAGTTGTTTGAGTTCACCAGACAAGAAAGTGTTTGGCCAACACGTTTGAACGTAAGTGACGGCTTTCGGCAAGACAGGATCTTGAGCAGTTGCACGACGCATGTCGGCGGCAGTGATGGGGAGACGTCGGATAGCGTTGGATAGTTGATAACGAACGTCGTCCTCGAAGGAAACAGCGGCAATCACTGTGTCTTCTACCGCTACATGTTTGGAAATGAGGCGGGAGAGACCGTTGGCTTGACCGAAATCCTGAGTACGGCAGTAGCGGATTTCGAAGTCGTAACCAAGAAGGATGACCGCCCAACGCTGAAGTCGGCTAGCCGAGTATGCCGAAATGCCCTTCTTTGGACCGAAGATGGAAAGTAGGGGCTTGTGATCGGTCAGTAGCGTGAACCATCGGCCATACAGCAGCTTGTGGAACTTGGTGACGGCAAAGACAATGGCAAGGGCTTCCTTCTCGATTTGACCATAGTTCTTCTGTGCAGGCGTCAGGGTGCGGGAGACGTGCATAACAGCTACTCGGAACCAACTGGGAATCGATGGGAGAGAACTGCTCCGATCCCGTAGGCAGAAGTATCAGCGGCGACCAAAAGCGGTAAGGCTGGGTCGTAATGCGTCAACAGTAGATCAAAACTCAACATGGTTTTCAGGCGAACGAAAGCTTTTTTGCATGCGGGGGACCAGTGCCAAGGAACGTCCTTCCGCAACAACCGATTGAGCGGGGCTCGAACATCGTGCAGAGATGACAAGAAGGCGCTGTAGTAGCTGATAAGACCCAGGAAGGACCGCATCCTGGCATCTGCTGGGTGGCTCTGACGGTCTCAGGATCAGGATGACGACCATAGGCATCGAAAACGAAGCCAAAGTATTTGATAGACGGAAGGAAGAGTTGGCATTTCTCAGGTTTCATGCGGAAACCGTACTCCTGGACCCGTTTAAGGACTGCAGCCAGGCGCTCTCGAAGCTCTTTTGGGGTGCGACCAACAATGAGTAGATCGTCCAGGTACGCGGCCTACCCGGAATACCAGAGATCATAGCGTCCATTATCTGTTGGAAAATGGCTGGAGCGGTCTTGACACCAAATGGGAGCCTGGTGTACTGGAGAAGACCACGATGCGTATTGATCGTCAGGAGGGCTTGTGACTCAGGGGCGACCTCGATCTGCAGGTAGGCGTCTGCCAGGTCGAGTTTAGCGAAACAGGTGCCACCGTTGAGTATCGTGAAGAGATCGGCTGGGATCGGTAGCGGGTAGCAATTTGGCTCTAGTGCTGCGTTGAGAGCGGTGGAGAAATCGGCACAGATGCGGAGAGATCCATTCGGCTTCTTGACCACGATGATCGGCGCTGCTCAGGTGGAATAGGACAAGGCACCAGGACGCCCATGTCTACCAATCGTTGGAGTTCGGCATCGACCTAAGGGTAAAGCTGCGTATCGGTCAGGCCTTTTGGGACGGAATACCGGTTGAGCACCAGGTACGAGCTGTAACGCGGCGCGGGTGCGTGTACAGCGGCCAAGACCATCCTGAAATACCGGGGCGAACTGTCTGATGATGTCGGCGGTTCGATCGTTTGGTACTGTTGCAGCCTGTACCGCATTGCAGATGGCCCGAGGAGGAATATCGGCCAAGCCAAGGGTTTCGAGCCAGTCGAGACCAAGCACGTTGAGCTTCGCCTTTGTGATGTAGCAGATAGCGTTGAACGTAGTGCCCCGGAAGGAGACGGAGCAGTGCAGCTGCCCAGTTAGCTGCACGCGACCACCACAGGTGCTGGTGGCAGATTGGTAGGTCGGTTCGAATGGTGGCTTGCCAAGGGATCGCCAGAAATCCTCGGAGATGATCGTGATGTCCGACGCAGGGTCCAACTGCAGTCGGACTGACTGACCGTTGATCAAGCCGTCGACGAATTTTCTCCGACCCGCGGCGTTGATTTGGAATGTGGCCAGCAAGCTCAAGGAGCTGCCAACCGGACCAGGTTTGGGTGTGCGTCTGGGTCGGGACCTCTTCTTTGGATCGCGGGTGGGGGCAGCCCAGTTTTGGCCCCCTTGGGAGATGGAGGATGGCAGTAACCATGCGGGTGCCCCACCCTGTCACAAGGTTGACAACGGTGCTGGCGGAATTTGCAGTCGCGATGAAAATGCCAGACACCACAGAATCGGCACGCGTTGGGTGGGGACTTCGCTCGGACGGATTGGATGGAGCGCGCGGACGATTGCGCCCTCGATGCTGTGACTGTCTGGACCATACCAGGTGTGGCGGCGTTATGGTTCATGGCAGAATCGTGCTTCAGGTTGAGCAGCGTTTGACACTCCTCGGCCAGGTTCTGGAGTGTGACTGAGCTATCTTGTTGTAGCTTGGACAGGAGGCGCGTCCGGATATCGGCATCGTGTGGAGACTGGAGGCCAGAGACGAAAATCAGGCATTTGAATTGGTCCTCGGTGAGCCAGCCAAGTTGAAAACGTTGGCATTCACGGTTGATCACGCCCGCGTACGTGGTGAAGTCGTCCGCATCACTTTTGGCTAGCTGCAGACACTGATAACGAGCATTGGACAGAGAGGACTGCTCGCCAAAAATCTGGGACGACCTTCGGACCGTCTCGTCAAAGGTAACGTTGCGTGGGTTCCTCGGTAAGAGGAAATTGGTGTAGCGTTGGTGTTCGAGCGTACCAACTTTGCGCAGAAGCAGTCGGACCTTCCACGCGTCGTCCTGGCAAGCGAAGTCAACAGTGAACAGGTCCTCGTACCGTTTGTTCCAAGATTCGAGCGTTATCCCGGCCTTGGCGTCGTACAGGAATTCGCTGATGCAGCTAACCACATGGTCCATTGACTAAGAATTGGCGCTTGGACCTGCATGCAGGGAAGAACTGGAAAACTTTTCGGTTAAGACGGACATCGACTTAAGTTGTTGCTGCAGAATCAGTTTTAAATCGGCGTATTCGTCAGTCATGGTTCGTCAACTCTGTCGCCACTGTTATAATTGCGTAACGCTTGATAATATAGTCGCTGGCACGGTTGGAGCACGCCTACGATAACGGATTGGAATGCTGACCAATGGAACGGATTTGCGCTGACCTGGTGAGAGGGGAATTCAGCGAACGTGAGAACAATCCTAGCCGCACGTATTCGGGTAGACGACTGCAGCGTTGGGCGGTCATCCTTCTTGGTTACGACTTCGAAATCCGCTACTGCCGTACTCAGGATTTTGGTCAAGCCAACGGTCTCTCCCGCCTCATTTCCAAACATGTAGCGGTAGAAGACACAGCGATTGCCGCTGTTACCTTCGAGGACGACGTTCGTTGTCAACTATCCAACACAACAATAACTCTAGGCTGTGAGACAACTATCCGTATGTTGCTGTTTGCTGACGACTGTGCGTTGTTTTCACACAGCGCAGCTGAGTTGCAGCACATGACTAGTACTCTGGCTTCGACAGCGGGCAAATTCGGGCTCACCATCAACACAAGCAAAACTGTCCGTCCCTTTCAGCCTTCACCGGAGGTGCAATCTTCAATATTGCCGCGAATCAGCATTGGTGCTGAAGTATTGGAAAACACTTAACGCTTCTACTAACTAGGGAGTGCGATGTCGACTGATCAGCAGCTACACAGTGAGCTTCGTATCCGCATGTCAAAGGCAGCGGCGGCATACGGGAAGCTTGAGTACCGAGTGTGGAACAACCATCATCTTACCAGTGGTACGAAGTTGATGGTGTACAAATCCATGGTGCTGTCCGTTCTTCACGTGGACGATACACCGGTGGGATTTGCTGTAACTCGAGCGGTTCCATCAGAAGTGTTTGCGACGGATTTTGCGCATCGGATGGGGCGACAGAGCTGCGGACACGGAAGTGTTGCGTCGAAGTGGAATCTAGCAGTAGACTGCATACTTCTGCTGAGACACCCGAGGTGCCTGGGTCATGTGAGCCGTATGGATTCGTCGCAGATACCGAAACAACTATTATATGGTCAGCTGAGTATTGAGAATTGGCATGTGGGGAAACCAAAGTTATATTAACAGGACATGATTAAAGTGAGCCTCACACCTTCTAGTCTTGATTGAAGGTCATGGGAATCGAAGGCGGTTGCTCGGCGTTCAGGGTGCGATCTGATCACGAAGGCAGTTGCGGAAGCGCAGGAGAATGACCTCTTGCATACAGAGAAGAAGCGGCAAGTGCGGAAGCGGCAAGCACCCATGGGTTGTACTCCATCGACATCGAGCGCACGGCGCTGTAGCACATGCGGTCACGAGGGTCTGAGCCAGGCAGGTCTAGTGAGTCATGAGCGAGGCCACTCGGTGCCAACACCGAAGCGACGACGGGTCCTGCAGAGAACGTAGGCAGAACCGGCGCAGCGTTTGTATGTACGCTGCACTCGATTTACCAACCGCGTGCTTGCATGCTAAGTCTCTTTACTTCAGGTGGTGGGTTTTCAATTTTATCCTAATGCTTTTCCTTCTCATATTAATCTCTACCTTTACTGTCTTCTATAAACTTTCACACGTCTCTGAAGTTAATTGTAGTTAAGTTCGATAACATTTTCGCGTTTGTGGCATTTAAAAACTATTTGCTGACCTCTGGAACTTGTCGCGGAGTCGTTCGTAATCATTTTATACGCGCATTTAATGAAGAGTTATGTCTCCCTATCTGTATGCATTGTCTGATTTATATTAGTTCATATTGTCGTTATAAGTGATTGGCTGGTGCCTGATCTCCCCGGTGTGGCTGCGCTTGATGTGCATGATGACAATGTGCCTACCTGTCTATTACCCATTACCTCGTCCATACTGGCTCCAGGAGACAGTTGGTCGTTGCTGGAGGGGACGGGATGCACTGTCCTTGTGGCCATGTTAGGATCGAAGAGTGGTTTCGTGCACTCAGTGTGGAGCGGACTACGGTCCAGCCACCGTCTTGTGTGCGCTTGATTTCCCAAATACAGCGTGCTTGTGTTTGCCTGTGAAGGAGTGTGGGCCTGCTTCGTTGATGAAACGTGGTTCCCATCCGCATGCCTCCCGGTCTTATTCCTTCGGGTTTACACTGGATATGGGGTGTGTGGTTGGAGCTGTGGGTGGTGCGTCGCAAGCCATGCTTGATCCTTCTGTAGGCGCAGGCGTCCTGTGGCTGATCACAGTGACAGGCAAATCCGAGACCAAATACCGCCAAGCAATTGTTTATTAACCTAGCTGTGTAGCTTGTGTTTGTGAATGTGCCGCAGCATTTTTACTGTTTGTAACCGTCAGGAATGTGAGAATTAGCAACTGGTGTCCTTGCGTTGGGCAGCATTTTCTGGATATCCACGGGGTAGTGACCTTAGTTTGTGGCGAGTCGCATCTGCCAAGTCGCCTTGTTGATAAGCAGACATTTGTGGCTTTTTATAGGGAGAACGCTTGCCATGCGAAAATCCAATACATCCCGGAACTCTGCCACCGAAGTATTTGCTGGAACAGGTTAAACCCGAACCATCCAGCTGGCACCATGAGGAGGTTGTTCGGCTAGCCAGCTGGAGGGCGTTTAGACCAACGAGTCTCAGGCAAACTAGCTGTAATGGCGGCTTTTAGTTGGCGATTAAGTCATCCGACAAGGCCGTTGGCAGCAGGATGATAGGTAGTAGTCTGGAAGTGATTGCAACCAAGTCATCAAATCAAGTCACGAAAAAGGGTGGAAGTGAATTGAAATCCTCTGTCAGTAGTGACAGTGGCTGTCACACTGAACAACGAAATCCACGTTTCAATGAAAGCACGAGCAACAGTTTCAGCGGAAATATTACGTCAGGGAATCGCATGGGAAAAACGAGTAAAACGACCAACTCAAGTCAACAGACAAGTGAAACTGTTTGACACGGCTAACGGTTTTACTACATTAAAGTGCGTGGGTTTGAATCATGCTTCAGGGAGGGAAGGAGTACCAAGCTTTGTGACAGAGTGTCTATGAACCTTGCTGTTCTGACCACTAATAAATATTTTGACCCATTGTCAGATGTTTGTACGCATATTAGGCCAGAAGTATCGGTCCGTGATTCGTTTCACAGTGAAGCGAATCCTGGGGTGCGATAATTGATGAAAGTGATCGAAAACCATCGCGGATGGTACTGTGGGACAAAAGGCATACTTTTACTGGTGGGAAGATCGCAGCAGATTCGTGCGTCAGATTTGAGCACGGGCTACTGTAAGCATTTCAACGTAGCGTTACATCGAAGCTGTGTTAATTCTGGGTCACTGGCTTGGGCACCAGTCATTTATTAAAGAGCAATGGGCGGGCGTGAAAACTGATGGAGGTGAGCACAGGATAGTGCTTCGGAAACAAGATTGGTAGGATCATCAGTATAGCAAGTGTCAACACAACACTGGAAAAGATAATACAGGTGTCGGGTCTCTCTAGGAGAGTAAGGGTCAGAACTAGCACGAAAAGCATACACAAGGGTCTTATGATCTGTTAAGCTGACAAAACGTCGACCGTCAAGGATGTGACGAAAATATTTTAGAGCCAGGTACATGGCAAGGAGCTCGCGACAGAACGTACTGTACCTGATGTGGTCAGATTACAACTTTCCTGAGGAGAAAAGCAAGGGTTGAATTTCGTTACTCACTAGCTGCTGCAATATGACAATAACGGCAGATTGTGAAGCGTCAGTCATAAGAATGAGAGTGACGTAAGCGGTCGCCCAAGAAAGCAAGGGAAGTAGCTTGGCTCAACTTTTGTTTGACTGCGTTAAACGCTGTTTCGGCTTCTGGAGTAACTGTGAACTTTTTCGGTTTGTCATTGAGCAAATCAGCTAGAGGTTAATGGGTTGCGGCGCAGCCGTGTATAAACCGTCCGTAACAGCTAAACACGTTGAGAAATCCGCGTAGGCTCTTAACGGATAGTGGTGAGGGATAACCCATGATGGCTGACGGTTTATATTTCAAGAGACTACTGCCATTAGCACCAATTCTGTGGACTAGGAAATCGCTGGAGGGTTGCCCGAATACATATTTGTCAGGGTTAATGATGTTACCATGAGGTTTAAAACGTGCCAAAATTTCTCGTAGACGTTTTAAGTGTATTAAATGTTCGTCGGCCGAAGGACTTGCAACTAACACGTATTCAATGTAAACAAAGAAATAGTCGAGACCACGGAGAACTTGGTCCATGAATCGTTGGAAAGATTGCTCTGCGTTTGGGAGATCGAATGGAATACAGATTAACTCAAACAAACCAAAAGGAGTGGTCAATGCCGTTATCGCAATATCTTCCGAAGCCACTGGAATTTGGTGGTACGCCCTGATAAGATCAATATTAGAGGAGATTAAATTTCCAGACAATCCCAACGAAAAATCGTGCATGTGTGGGATCGGATATATCTCAGGAACTGTGGTATTGTTCAGTGCACGAGTGTCGTCACCTGGGCGTTAATCACCGGTCTTTTTAAGCAAAAGATGTAAAGGAGATGAGCAACAACCGTTTGAAGGACGCAGGACCCCAAGCTTAAGCATGCACTCGAACTCTTTCTTAGCAGCCTGTAGTTTTTCATGTGTGAATCGTTGTGGTTTCGCCGTCAAGAATAGACCAGTCGCGACAATGTTATATTGCACACCGTGTTGGGGTTCCGCCTCATCGTTATTTACTCCGACAATGGATGGGAAAGGCTGTAACGAGGCAGAGTATTATGAACGGTCGCGCATAAGTATCCGAAGTCCGATGGAATTGATTGCAGTAAATTTGCCGGAAGCAGTTAACCAGGTGGTACCATCTCGCGTCTTGTCACAACGAAGATCCACTGCAAGGCCAAATTTGCTAAGCAGGTTGATACCGATAATGGGCTTTTGTACGTCAGCGATCGTAAAAATAAAAGGAAAGACATAGTTCAAGACAGCGTGATAAGTTTCCGGCCATAAGTCGCGATCTTTGTCTGGTTAGCAATCTGTAGCATAATTCTAGGCATCTGTAGCGAGCATCTTTCCAAGGAACGGCGTATAACGCTTAGTTCCGCAACGGCTTCAACCAAAAGGTGGAGTTTGCTGTGGAATCGAATACGTAGAGGAGTCGACAGATAATTTGATCAGCGGCAGCCGTCGTCCTTACTGGATGGCTGTGTCGATTCCCGATTTTGAGTTAGCACAAGCTTTTGGGTGAGTACATCTTGGGCGGCAGTTTCGTGCGGCATCAGCAAAGCGGTAATGGAAGTAGCAGTAAGAGGGCGATCATCGTCTGCGGGAGTTGCTGCGAGGCCACTTTCTGGAAGTGGAGCTTTAGTTTCGTATTTGACTATGTCTAAAATGAGAAATACTGAACTCCAAATTTGAGAGCCTTACATTAACGGACTCGATTGTGGCAATGCTGAAGTGCTTACAATGGATGCGTCAACCACATGATTAACAGAATTTTTAAAGAAACTGTGATCTACCTTATCGGCCACTTCAGCCAGCTTATTCGGTGGAAGGTAACCAGCCAAAACAACTAGTATCGCCCTCTTGTATGCTGGAAGACACTTACTGCAGAGTTAGCGAAGGATGGAATTATCTAAAGACGATAAACCTACCGGTGATCGCATGTGTCGGAGCAGTTGAGAAGGTGTATGATCAACAAACTCGCGCCAGAGGGTAGCTGCTGGAACAGTGATTCATCGGATAAAGTAGGGCTTTTTAGGATAGCTGCCTTTAGCTTCTCATAACGTGCGTCAGTTGGCATAGGGTCCAAGACATCAATGAATTCTGCAGCTATGTGTGTAGGTGGAGGAGCGGTATCATATGACAACCTCAGACTACTACGTGATCTTACGGAAACGGAAGACTGACTCAATTTAAATAAACCAAACGCGTAGATTTGACACTTCGAAGGAAGGCAAAAAAAGCAACGGAATTTTCAGACAGCTGTTCACAAAATAGATGGTTGAACATGATGAAGAAAAAAAGAAAAAATAACGCGGTCCAAAATAATACGGTGCCAACAATTAATGTATTGGGCCGTTACCTAAATAGTGCGAATCGAGAGGCAAAAGACAATCTTAAGCGAAATCTCACAGCTGAAGAACTATCAAGCACACTTGCGTTATATTCCTTCCTTAAGTTACCGATAGCCCGGTGCCGACTGGTGCTTCATAGCTATGTATCCAACCGCGGGAAAGAAATGGCGACAGCACAAGCGCAGACAGGAGCAAACCAAACCATGGCGACGCGATCGCGTTGAAGAGGTTGTATCCGAATTTCGTGAATTTAACCAAACACTACAATATAGTCGGTAATAGAAGTAATAAAAAGAAAGATAACATATAGTGTGTCCAAAACCGTTACAGTGCTTCAGACAACGTGGCAGCCGGCGCTCCATATGGTGAATCAAAACACCCACGTTCTGTCTGATTTTCGCCCTGAAACCTGCTTTCCTGGGATCAGTGGTGCGGATCAGTTAGTTGATCTTGCGATAATTGCCTGCTGCTCCTGCATCATACATTTCTTGGACGCTTCTGGTCCCCCAGGCTTCCTTGTCAGCAAGTAGGTTGTGCTTGAGTTCGTGTTTGATAACTCGTCAGATTATATTGTGTTCAGAGCACGTCGCTCATTTTTATTTGGGTTCCAAGGTTATCAAAGATCTCTCGGACACCCAGTGACTACTGCGGTGAAGATTCATGGTGCTGCAATCAGAGGCTGCTGCCTCGTGCATAGCGGTCAAGATCCTATTCAACGGAAGCCCAATGTCATTAAGAACAGAGAGCGAAATCGCGGTATGTAGGGCATCCTGGTAAGCTTGCCAGACCAGGAATTATGATAACTTATCAACCGCTAATTGAGAGAGGCTCTTGTTATGCCCACCGGCAAAGTTCCTGAGAAAACGACAGCGTATCAAGGCATGGTACGAGAACTGACGACAGTCCAGCATGGAACCATTGCACATGCAACTGATAAAAACCTGATCAATCTGGGTCCATCGCTGGCCAGCTATAAGCGGTCGCTATTTGGTACTTTGGTGTCAAGGGCGCCAAAACGCTGTGCTGCGAAAAAACAGCCGGTGCTCTGCACCCAATTGCAGCAGAGGTTAGCCGTTTACTGTCCGGTCGGAGTTAAGTCCATAATTAAAACGTCGTTGAGCTTCTGAGTAGCTAAGCTCATCTAATTATGCATTCATATCCCCTCAATAATAACAATATCTAAACGGGTAGCGCTACGAAGAACCGTGTTTAGTTCGTGCTAGGTGTCCGGAACAGTGTTGGAAGTGCACACGATGCAGGCATAGTGACAAACACAAACAAACAGTATCTGGCGTTCCCTCGTTAATAAACCTTAGCAGATGTCGTCAAACTGGCTGCACACAAACTACTGTTCACGGGAATCTATTCAACCAACCATGACTCAATTCGAGGGCGATGCCCATTATTGGTGGACTTGCGCTTGCTGTTTCAGCGTCTCTGGATGCGTGAAAACAACAGCGAGAGGACAAATTAGGCGCAGTTGTTCGACAACCAAATCAGCATCACCGATGTTAGTTGAGGATGCTAAACGCACGTCAATACTTCCTGTGCCCAATGTGCGTGCGAGCGCAACCTGTTGACCTAGCTGCATTATAGTGCGAACGTTGAACACCACCAGGAAAACAGGACAGCGGGGCCTTAAAAGGCGCTGTCGCCCTTAAGCATCCAGTGGGTAGTGCGGCAACATACCTACTGGTGGTAGAACTCCGGTCGCGGGTTCAGTAACCTGGAGGAGACCAGGGGAGTTCGCAACGTTGACGAGTCCTAAGATGACCGAAACTGCTTACGTCCCTGCTCATCTCGCACCATAATAACCATACGTGTGCCGGCCACGCCACCAAGTTGACCGACAACGTTTGGAATTAACCTGCTCGGATAAACCCTGTGCAAGTGACATTCACAAAATTAAGAGCATAGTGACACGCACTGCTTACCCAGGGAAGACCAAGCCTGAGGCTTTACAACTGAACGTGAATGGTGATACAACAAACTGTTTTCAAAGTGTGTGAATTGGAATAGAATGCTATAACTTCTGTAACAATTCCACTCTTAATGCGCTCGCTTAACTAAAGCGATTCCAAGAGCCGTAATGTTACGATGGAGTCCGTTTGGAGCAGCACTGGGCTTACGGCTATTCCAGTTCTTAGTGATATTGTTGTACTGGAACAGAAGTGCGACAGGCTGGACCATAATTAAGAGCAAGCAGCTGTCGTAAGAGCCTGCACACTGGAACGAGACGAACCAATGCTTTGAACTCGATGACCATAGTGAAAATCCAAGTTAGCACAGAGTAGCTAGCCGAAAGTAAGGGCAACGATCCGGAGTTATGCGCCCCGCTACTAGGGGCTGCCCTTAGGGAAGTGTTCGCAGCACATGCTTTATCGAAACCACGCGGAACATGGAGTATTGTTAGAAGACCGACAACCTATGCGTCTGTTGCTGCCACGCGTTTGACAGACTCGTCGTAGCCCCGCCGGCTGCCAAAGTTGATGAAGTTAGTGCTGCCAATACTAAAGCGGGACCTAAGACGCCAACTGTCGTCCGACCAGAGAAAGCAGTCATACATTCCCCCAAAAGCAAGGACACTAGAGAACAACCTACTTACCTGATTGTTAAATGCTTCACTGTGTCTAAATCCTTGGCGAACTCCATCAGGGACAAGCTGCTACATAACCGCAATCAGTGGTACACAACTGTATCCACTGATATAGGTCAAAACCAAGCCGGCCAGTGTGATGCGTATCATCCGTCACCCAAACTCCGTACACTACAGCGGACCGCGTTTACTCCAGATAACGCTTCAGCCAGGAAATGATACAGCGGCAGTTCTCTTGTTATCCACTCTCCTCCATAGTCCCCATGCAGTGATCAAGCTTTCCAGATGTTTCTTGGAGGAAACATCAAAAAGGCGAACGAAATCCGGATGACTTCTGCACACAAAAAGACGCAAAATCGATCCTTGTCCACGGTGTCCCCGAGCCTCATACTTAAGACAAACTAGAGACGAGAGCACAACCGTGAAACACTTGGAAGCCCTATCGCCGGTAGGACATCGAGGTTAGCGTTGGCACTCAAATACCAAAACAATGTGTCAATGATTTATAACAGGTAAACTTGCACAGGCTTTACATGTTCCGTAGGTTGGTAACAGAAGAAATTGAGATTTAAAATTCGCAGAACTGGACCAAATAAAATGCGCATGGGCAAGCAATAGAGTAACTGTGTTAATAGGGACCGTTCTAGGGTTGAGTCAGTACAGGCAAAAGCAAATAAAAAGTTGTAATGATAAATACTCATGGCAAGTAAAACCGATTGTTCACCCCTCTGCACAAACTTGCGTGCGTCACAGTGGGTAATAAATCCAAAGTGGCTGGTTAGCCAGAATAAATATAGTATATCCGTTCAGGTAACAAAGTAGAGATTGTTCAATTCGACATTCAAGCATTTTGTAAAAAGAGCTTATGTAAGGACATGGACAACTGCTTTTGGAAAGGCGTTTCAGGATAGGCGGACTCCGGGGGAGGCGGTATTTCGTCAACAATCGAGAGGACTGTATCGTTGATTCAGTCTGAGGCTATTGCCTCTGAAGTTCGTGTTCAGACTGAGTTTCAGTAGGTGGCGGCATATGTGAGTGGGGTCGATCAGTATCTGATAGACAAATATAAGGTCTCCAAGTAGTCGCCTGTAGTATCCACTGAGCATTCCGAGCGACTTTAGTCGTGGTTAAAAATTCACCCTTCATGGGTGCATAAAAGCGAATTCGTGACTTGAGTTGACTTGGTACAGAAGGTAGTGCAATCGCTTGACAGATTTTATTGCTCGAAATAGGCGAGTTTCGAGCGCTGCAAGTTGACGCTTTAGCCAAGGATGTCAAGCCTGGATTGCGTATTCGACCTGGGGACGCACGTGCGCATTGAGCATCAGAGAGAAGACGGAGGAATCCAAACTCCCAAATGCCATCCGCAAGCTCAACATGCTAGTTAATTGTTTGAAGCGGATTCAGACTGTCTGGAACGACCAAGATCGTCCTGTACCAGCACATCGTGGTCACGTACCTGTGGGCTTGTCTGTAGATTGTGCACCCCCGGTTTGTAGATATAGGCTTGTCTATTGTGGACGTGGACAACCTGGCGCTTGTTCACATCGAATGGCATTCCATTCCTCACCGACTAATGCCACGCCTCATCGACGTCACGCTGGTGGATCTCCTGGTCGTCCATTTCCTTGCTCGCCCGCCAAATTTTGACGTCATTTTCGAAAAGTAAGGTTTTTTATGCGATAACTGTCGCTAGATCGTTGGTGCAAACTAAGAACAAGCAAGGTCCAACTACCGGAACCTGCGTTACGTCGTACTCCACTCTAATCGGGTCGGACAGATATTGGGACTCTAATTCCTAAGTGCCATTCACAGAGAGTGTTACCAACCCATCCTTATAATGGCTCACTGACACCGTAGAGCCGCAGTTTGCGCAGGTGGATTCGATGATCCAAGCGATCGAAGGCTTTCGAAAAGTCCATGTAAATGACATCGATTCATGTCCCCGCGTCGACTGTTTCAGTCGAGCTGTCAATTCTATGAGCAGATTCATAATACATGATCGAGGTCTAAGTAATCCATGCTGCCCAGGCGCTATGTTGCTTTCTAGGTAGCCCATCAATAAGTTCACGATGAGCACTTCCATGAATTTGGAAAGCACAGCGAGAAGCGTTACCGGACGGTAATTGGCAGAATCAGACCAAATTTTTCCTTTGTGAAGGGGGTTATAATATCTCTTGTTCACGTTGTCGGAACTATGTTATCGTTTAAACAACGCCGAAAGAATCCGGCAAGTGGCTGAGTTAGCTGAATGGATGCTACTTGAAGTGCTTTATGGTAAATGATATCTACTCCAACAGAGCTGTGTATGCGCAAGGACAGTAACTTTTTCAACACCAGTGCGTCTGTGAACGAGATGCTTTATAACACTGATGGCGTAGTGATTGAAGCACGCATAATGTTTGAGGCTTGTACCACTTGGGAAGCAGGAAAGTACTGGGCCCGTAAGGCGTCGATCGCCACTTTTACTCTGTGTATATTCCCATCAATCCTAGTGAGTGTTTGGATTCCGCGTTGCACATTTCAAAGTCCATTCAAGTGTCTGTAAAGTGGCTGGCTTGAGGTTTGCACAGAATCGTTTCGCGAGCTACTGTTGGTGTAATATCGTCTTCACGAACAAACTTTACCAAATAATTGCGCTGAGTTACGTTCGCGGTTCAATCTTCTGCGATGGGATTGTTTTTAACTAAGCCATGCCCAAACCCTCAAGGCCATAAATTCTCGTGTTCGGCTTCTCAGGAAGAATTTTGGTTTGAAGGGGCCGTGGAAGCATTTTGGCTCGGATGCTTTTGTGATTAGTGACGTAAAGTGACGTGAACATTTACCAGACCATCTCTGAGGTGTACTCAGTCATGAATGTCCAAGTAGCATTGTCAACCAAGGTGGACAAAACCTGATAATACCTAATAGATTGCATCCTTTTGGGCAACTTGGCGTAGCATATGTAATCGAACGGTAAAGTCACGTGATCGCTACGTCCCAGAGGACTGTGTATATTTAGCCCATCAACCATGAGCTCCTCGCTGGTGTACACAACATCCAACCTTGATGGCTTATTCGCTGTTCTGAACTTGGTAGGATCGTTGTGGTGGTTGTATAGGGGTGTGTTATAGATTAGCTCTTCTAAATAGACCCTGAACCCTTCCGCCTCGGTTGCTGAAGTTTCCAAATCATGAATGTGGAAATCACCTGTGATGAGGATATGGGTGTATTTCTGATTGATCACAATGCGTAGTGCAGGTATTAGTCTATGGTCCATTTCCGGAGTGGATTTGGGTAGTAGGTAAACTACAGACACAAGACGTATGTCGTTGTTCTTCAAGCACAGTTTGCACCAAGGAGATCAATGACATGCGTGTGAGGATCATCTATGGGCGCACAGAGGTTTGTTTTGTAATAACTGATCACTCCCCCTCCCCTACCCATGCTGTCATTCAGGAGAAGCGACATCCTGGGTAGAACGAATTCAGCGTCAGCAATTTCCTAACTCAGCCATGTTTCAATGATCATTATGATATCTCGAGCCTCGGATGCCTGACAGTGACGGAGTTCGACCACCTTGTGCATTTGTGTGCAACCAGTACGGGTTCACAGTAATTAAAAGTGAGTGAATGGAAACTTAACTAAGCAGATAGAGTGTGCCGACTGTCGAGAGGTCGCCTACTAGTCACTTTTGTTTAGCTGCTGTCCTTTCATATTCGGTTGGATTAAACTACTGATCGCAGCTACCCTGATGCTGATAGGCACCCTTGTTTAGTCTTCCTCCGTCTGATTTTGGGGTTGTCATCAAAGCAATTTCTTCGTACTTATATGATAGAAAGTTTTACTAATGAGTCGTAGCCACCCATGGTCGTATAACCGCTGCCTTCTACCGAAGTTCTTTAGACAGCCTCTTGTTGAATTTAGACCAGTTTGGTGGTTGAATGTTTGTAGAGCTTGGAAATTTGGTTACAGTCGTTTCGTCACCAATCGGGATGACAACACTAGTGCGTAGTTTAGCGGCTTGCAGCGGCGTGGAGGTGCCTCACCGAGGTAATTGTTGGTGATGAGATCCCAAAAGTTTTTTCCTGACGCAAACCAACCTCGGAGATTTTGCTGGGGAGGTTTTGAGCATTGGTGTACACGCATGAACAATGAACAATGATTTATAACGGGTAAAAAAGCATATGCTTGACAGGTCCCGTAAGGTGCTTGGAGCAATAGATAAAATGGAAGGATAATCGAACAAGTAAATCGTTTTTTAAGCCTCTACAGATTGCAACGCACCAATTCATAATGATAGTTTGAAGTATGGACTGGATGTCTGCACCCAAAGTAGAGCTGTTATATTACAGCAAATGTGGGAAAAAGAAATCAAAGGAACGGATAACGCTCACTCGTGTGTTGCTTCCGTTGAGAGATGTGGTACGTTACTCCAGTTTGTATACATCCATGTCGCTCATTGGGACACTTCTGTATGTAACATCACCGCCACTTTGCGGGGAGGGTCAGTAACCTCATGGTTTGGGTCTCGTTATTTCGTCCTCCGAATTAGGACGTGCTATGCCAAATAATGCAAGTTGGAAAGTGTGTCATCTAGGCGTTTTTTAAATAGGA
>OX104066.1:62090755-62153821 GCA_944474145.2 Dicrocoelium dendriticum
ATCCGTAATGGACAGTAGGACATGCGTTAGATAACAGAGTGTACAGTAAAACGTCCAAAGTTGCCTGCTTCTGTATCAGTGCCACGTCTCTATTGTGACCGTTTGCATTGCTCGAACTTTCACCTTGTAAGCCTCACGAATTCAGACCTATGTAATGTCTACAATCTCTCTATATTGGTCCAGGCTGTTGAGTGGTCGACTTAAGGGGGTCTGACTGTAATGGGAAAAACATGCTTTCTATAGTATTTTAGTGATAAACGCTTGATAACCGACTGGATTTGGTCGACGCCTGTTATCACTAATGCATCACATTGGTCAGTTTCACTGCAAATAGTACGCTAAGGCACCCCGTCAAGATATTTACAAGTTCTGTACAGAAAAGCAGATCAAGAACTATAACCTAAACCACTAATTTCGTTCGAACTGTGAAAACAAATGATGACTTATAGAAGGCATGTAAAACAATACAATGATGAATGCGCTGAGTTACGTCGTAGTCATTGCATTGGACGAGGAAATATCATAAGTTTCTTATAGGGATGAATATAATGGACTTACCGATCCAACTGCACTACTTCCCCGAATTCAATGTTCCGTAATACCTTGGATATTGGTTCACCCGTATATCTCTGTTGAAATTATTTACGGATATAACTAGAGAGATATCGATTCAAATCTACATACAAGCGGAATGGAAATTAGGGTTGAGATATCACATAAAAGAAAAGGAATATTTAGGTTTCCCGACAAGCAGCATAGCATCCTTATATGTGTGCGAGCAATTTCACACATAAATAGTGGTATGGTATTCCGGTGCCAACACATGAGAAATTTAGGCGATGATTT
The DNA here is from genome assembly GCA_944474145.2 of Dicrocoelium dendriticum. NCBI lineage: Eukaryota > Metazoa > Platyhelminthes > Trematoda > Plagiorchiida > Dicrocoeliidae > Dicrocoelium > Dicrocoelium dendriticum. The sequence goes on from OX104066.1 coordinate 62,091,602, forward strand.
TTCGAAAACTTCCCTGTTTAACTAAGCTTCTGCACCACTGGTCTCAGGAAGCAGTATCGTGTTCACTTGTACATTATTCATTCAGTACGAATGTTTGTATCGTTCCATTCTGAGTTTTCGGGTAGCAAAAGAGAACGGGAACGGCAACAGAAATGGGGCAGTGTAGGTGACACACATGTAAAAGTTTCGGCAGCCATAAAGGTGTGGGTGAACTTTCTACAGTTCATTTGTTGGTTAGAGCACCTTCCGTTAATCTATCTGGACAATGATACCAGCCAAATGTCTATAACTCATTTGCTTTAGTGAAGAAGGACATTAGTTTTTCCGGATGTGGTGAGGTTTGTACTCGCGCATACTTGTGGTGATAGTTTGTTCCGCACATCGGTGCAATTTACTACGCTGCTCGCCGTTTAACTTTGAACGCCCTGTTGACATCAATATCTAGCTGTTGTTCTTTGGTTAATCCTCCCGGAATGATGGCAAGCTCCGAATTAGTTTTCTTTACTTGGCGTTTGACGGTTTCGGTGAGATGGGCGCACATGGAGTCGTAGATCAATAAGGACGGAGATGTGTGGTAAAAGTCATCCCGTCTCCTGTTCTCTCAGTCACTCGATTAAGTGCTTCTCGTTCGTCCAGCCTTTTGGGTTGACCTTGACGATGACCTGAACAGGAAACCTTAATTTTGGCAAAGCCTTCCTCTTAAAAATGACCATGGGTGTTAGTTTCTGGCCATTAGCTTGACAACCGAGAACTACAGTATAGGATGATTTCTCGTTCCTGTGATGCGTATGCATACAGTGGACGTTCCTGTTTTTCAACAGTACGGTTCACGGGGATGTTAAAACTGAGAGGAACCTCGTCCCTATTTGTGAAGTGGTCTGGCTGGATCTCCTTTTCGGTGATCTTGTTCTTGCCCTAAGTACGGAAGATGGCCAATTCTTCTTCGTAATCCTTTGGCAGTTGCTGCGAGGCGATAATTCTTGTGCGAATCGAGAGATGACGTCTTTTCATAAAAAGGACGCACAAAGAAGGACCTTCTTGAAAGCCGTTCATCTTCATATCACGTGTCATCGCTAGTGTCTTGAAACGAATGGAGACTGTAGAGACGCTTCTACCTGCTGTTCTATGTTCCGGTTATCTATTCGAAAACCTCAGTTTGGACGATGAAGTGAGTGAAGCTCACACGGGCGTTTCAGATTGTCTGGATGACTGCATGCCTCTGGAACACTGGTGAGAGCGCAACTCATGTGTTCGAACATACATCTGCAGCCAGCGAGATACCGGTGCCTGTTTGGGATTGTTAGTAAGGTGCATTGTTGGACCAAATAGATTTGCCGGGTGGATTAAGCATCAAAAATAGCACAGTAGGGGATATCAACGTGGATGTTTGAATAGTTGGTTGGTTTATCGTCGCCAGAAATACTCGGATAAGTTGGCTCCTGCACAAGGTTCGCCACCCCAAATCAAGTCTGGGTAGACAACATAGAAGGCTAGTTCCACGAGGTTCCTGACTAGCGATTATGCTTCGACAATCAAAGTCGTAATAAAACATTTTGATAGATTTTTCAACGCAGTGTGAAGATAGAAATTGATTCGAGGTCACTAGGCCTCAGCACAACCATTCATGCATAAGGCGAACGGGAATATAAGGCGCAGTGCCGAATTTGTAACAAAATAAGGATTTTAACTGCGCCTTATAGTCCGAAAAATACGGTAATGCGAGTCTCTAATCCTAACAAATCCCCACTACTCATTAGTAATCCAGAGCAGCCATGGTAGTCCAAGCAGGTGCAGCTGTGGAACAGCTGCATTTTTGAGGCTGGTGCTTTAACGGACGCGTTCAAACGGAAATGGCAATAAGTAAATTTCATAATATCAGAATGGAATATGATAAGACATTAACTATCAGCATAACAGGTGCAACAGATACTTGTACGCTGAAATGCCCGTTGCAGCGCCACGATTGACCGTTTTGTGCTCCAGACTGTCCCGTGAATGCATATTTAAGAGGAAGGTCGGTCAGTTTGAAAAGGTTTTCTAGCGCAACCCTAGCCTATGTCCTGATTGCAACTTTACTGGCGGAAATTTCCGGCTGACCACAAATCGTAGTAATGCAGTATTCAAGGCATTGTGCTACTCCGAAACTTTCGGGTGATCCAAAATCTTCCTTAAATTTCCAGCTGAGATATGAATAGACACAAAAAGCTGTCAGTCCACGGCAGCTACGTGTCTATATATAGCCGAATAGGTGCACGAAGCCTTGAAGAATAAAATCCCCATAAATAAAACTGACAATATAAGAGAGGTAAAATTCCTCAACGTCCGTCATTTAACAGCTTAGCTAGAGATAGAAAACCCCTCAGCTACTGTGCCGCCATACATAAAAGAAAAAGAGAATAAATTACGCAACAGTAGCATGTCAGATGAGCAACCAGGATCGGATGGGCATGGTTCCGGAAAGCTACCAGCCAGTAACTATGCAGCAAAAAGAAGAATTTACTCTGCAGAAATCTATTATGCTAAGAAAAGTGATCGTGGTTGGAAGGGGAGGGACAAACAAACTCACAGCATGAACACCATTGAGTTCGGCTCCTAGCCAGGTCAGCAAGTGTATTTAGCGAAATGTGTTTATCGTCTTTTGGACCCCAACCAGGGAGCCGAGATGCTCCAACCGAGGTCAGCTTCAAAGTGAGGGCCTTCTTTCCTTTCAACCAAGTCATCGCTTCGGCACCTCTCCTCTTCTTCTATCCACATTTCCGGCGCACAAACAACGCAAGTTGCGGGAGTCAGTGGTTTAGCATGCGTAGCACGTGGCCCAGACATCGGATCTCAGTGCATGAAATAACTGTGCTGAGCGCTTCATTTCCTTTTCCTGTGTCGTAAACAAGGCGTCGAAGAAGCACCTTCCTCACTCGGTTTTCCCACCAGATGTGAGCCAAATTGCGAAGGCACTGGTGGTCGAATATTACTAGCCACTTTATGTCGGCCGATCTAATGGGCCAGGTTTCACGACAGCACAGGACGGTCGAACGTACGACCGGATGGTACATTCTATGCTTCAGGCAGAGTGATGCCGCATCGCGGTCATAGGTGACAAAGGTTAGCAAAAGCGCCTCGAGCTTTTACTATTCGGTTCGTGATCTCGTCTTCGATCCCAAAGTCGCTGCTACAACTTTTCAGGTAGCTGAAAGTTTTAAGGAATTCCAGCTGATTCCCACAGAAGGGTCGGTGCAGGTGGAGGAACATGCCAAGCTTTGAAGCAAGGTTTGCCCTTTGTAGGGGCAAAGCAAAGCCTGAAGCGGCTGATAGCCAGTGCTAATCTGTCCAGTGTAGCCTTGCAAGTTTGCGAACTGTCACGGATGAGGGCAATACCGTCAGCAAGATCCAAGTCAAGAAGTCGCTCACCTAGGAACAGCTCCACACCTAAGCATTCGTGTCCTGTGAACACGATCTCTATGAAATCGTCAACAGCAAACTTGATGAGAAAAATGAGCGCGGGCATCCTTGTCTCACACCGCTGGAGATATCGAAAAGCGGCGACAGCTTGCAGTGAGCCGTCACTCTGCCCGAGTTACGCGCATATAATGCTCGGATAATATTTATATTCGTCGAGCACACATTTCCTGAGTAGACAGTCCCAAAGGGCACATCGATCCACTGAAGCGAATGCACCTTTGATGTCGAGGAACACGACAACGGTGGGCCGTCAATGTATGTGACGGTGCTCGAACAGCTGACGCAAAGTGAATACGTCGTGGATGCGACCTCGATTTCGACGAAACCCGGTATGCTCTTCACGAACCTGGCTTTCACGTATGCCCTTCAATCTTTCTAGGATAACAGAAGCAAGCAATTCAGAGGCGATGAAGTTCAAACTGACTCCTTTATGGTTGCCGTATTCTGATCTGGAGCCTCACTTTAGAATTAGGCCTATGACGAAGTGGCTCCAGTCGGTTGAGATGGTTTGCTGCTCCCACAGTTTTACTAGTTACTCGTGTAAGTCATCCACAAATTCAAGTCACCCGGATTTGAAGTGGGCTGAATGAAGATCATCTGGTCCCGCAGCCTTATTCAACTTAAGGAGTCTGATCTTACGTTTGACTTCTGAGGCAGTGGGCCGATCTCAAGTGACAGCCCACGGAGAAGGGCAATCATTTGCCGGTGAGGAATCTGAAAATTCCGACCGATTAAATTGCCTTTCAAATGGCTCATCCAAACGCTCTAAGTCTTTTGACAAGTTGTGGATAGGCTGTCCACTCTCATCATGTATAGTTTCACTAACGCCAGGTCTCCTACTGCCGGTTTCCCTTATCAGACGAAATAACACGATGGTTACTAAGAGCAGCGGCCATTTCCATCTCTGATGCACGATGAAACCACCAGGAGTCGCAGTCTCTCTTCAGGCTAGCACGGAGCTTTTCCCGGAGGTTTTTGTGAGTCTAATTGTGTTTGCTTTCAGCCGGAATGTGCCGGCGAACATCGATAAGTTCCAGAGGGTGCGAAGAGACCAAATATCCGTCATGGCGATTAGAGTTACCACATGAGGATTTTCCTGCTGCTAGTAAGATCTGGTGAACATGAGACCAGTGACGTACAATAGTATTCAGTGAGCGCTTACTCAACCCGAATGTCAGGGTACTTCCATTCTCATTCGGAACATCCGGCTTCGTCAGTTGGCTGTTGTCTATGCACTCAAAGGGTCGACGTGGGCGTCCGCCATAAACGCATCCGCAGATCAGCACATACAAGTGTATGGTCACTGTCTACACATATGCCCTCCAGCGGAAACGGATCGCAATGTGATCGATTTGCGTCCACATCTGGTTAAAGCATGGTGGGCACTAAGTCACCCGCCGCCGGGTGCTATGTCGGGAGTTAGTGCTCGCAAGAAACAAGCGGGCATTTTTACACAAATGAAGTATTCGCTCACCGTCATCATTAACGGGAGCCTGCACCATGTTGGTCGCCCAGATGCAGTTCATCAGTGAAAACGTTTCCAACTTGAGAGTTCAGCCCCCAGCAAGCACCAGTGTCCTTGATACTTCCGTGGCGAAGGAGCTCGTTCACTTGGTCAGTGGTCAATGATCAATGGTATATCGTGGGCAAAAAAGTCGAAGCTTGACATGTCCCTCCGGATGATCGGTTAGGAGTGAGCAAAATAGGAAATAGGAAAATAGGAAATAGTGAAGAACCACAAATTGCGAACACGCGAATTACAGCGTTCCCGTCCGTTTTAAGTACTATCCAAGGTTATCGTCTGTGGTTTCCGGGCAAAAATGTAGGTGAGTTGGTTGGTAGTGTTTTTCGGCTGGCTAGCCGAACAACCTCCACGTGGTGCCAGCTGGGTGGTTCGGGTTAATCCTGTTCCAGCAAATGGTTAGGCGGCAGTGTTCAAGGATGTGGTGGGTTTTCGCCTGGAAAGGTTTCTCCCTATAAAAAGCCACATATGTCCGTTTTGCAACATTGCCACGTAGCGGATGTGACTCGCCACTAAATAAACTCAGTGCTTCTTCCCCTTCCGGAGGATCCTTACTTCATAAACATCATCCAATTCTAAGTTCCATTGATTCCTTCATGCGATGGCGAACACATCAAACAAACTCACGAAATCAGTCACACTTCAAAATCCACTCACAATGCCCACTAACACATAAACATACAGATATACAGACACACAAATTCAATATGTTACTAGTTAACATGCATATTTTATACAACTACCGACAGTAATAAAGTCAGCCTATAAATTTCACAATTCTAACATCCACACGGACGCAAACAATTCCCACTTCACATTTGATGTTTTCCTCACATGTACATTCCCCATTTATGCAAGCAACACAGTGTGCCTACTGCGAAACATAGTCTGTATGTAACATTTGATCATGCCTGATAAGAAATGCTTCGATGTTTTCGAGAATAACCTATTTAATCTAATTTATTAACGTGATATGGTGTAGTATGGCCGTTGCACTATCGACACGTGCTTTGAACACGGCTAACGTGGGGGCTGAAATAACAGCTTCTGAGAGGGTATTCCAAGTGTGACAAACACGCAGCGAGAAGAAGTTTCTTCGACACTCCAACCGACTGTATTGTTCTGCTAATTTGAGACGATGACCTCAGCTTCAATAGGTGATGGCATGAATGATTAGTGTTGTTTACTAAGTGGTAAGCCACGATTAAGTCACCAAACAAACTGCGATGAGGTCCTCTGAAAATGCCAAGCACTCTGAGGCAATGTTCATATGAGCAGTGGCACAGCCCCTTGACATTTTTGGTCGCCGAGGTTGTGGAAGCTCCAAGGCCGTGAGATCCCGCTTTAGCTATGGACGCCATGCCTGAATTGCATCTTCAATATGAGGGCGTATTTAAGCGTGAAATACTTGGAGGAAAATCGACGGTTCGAAGTCTTTTAGTGAATCATCGCTAGAGTTTGTGGGCGCGTAGGCAGCGATGATAAACAGACACCTATTAGTCCCGCCCAACTTCGAAGGTTTGAACAAGACATCCAATCGGACCACACACATCGGGTTACTGATTTGGCTCCAATCAACCGGAGAAGATTCATCCCGCGGACTCCAAACAATGCCAACACCAGCCTGATCGGTGTTCGAAGCTGCATCGTCTCCGGATAGGCGCAATGAGAAACCACTGCTGGTGTCATCTGAAAGGGATCGCAGAGTGAGCACAGAGCTCGACTCTTGCAGGCGGATCTCCAATAAGCAGCAGATATAGATAGAGAAGTTCTCTAATGTTCGAACAAGTGCTGCTTTTTGACCGATCATTAGCAAGTGCCTACACTGAGGCATACCAATCTGAGGAAGGATCGTGGGCTCCAAAAGGAAGCCGATGTACTAGGGTGGACCACTTGGTTGGACAAGGGCTTGTTGATAGGGAAGGAGTGGCTCTCCGCGTTTGCATGTGAGTTGAAAATGGAAGCTGAACGACTATCAGAGCAAGGTAGGGGGACGAAGAATTGGGGGGTTTAAATGAGGGCGTTATACTTCTGTTCATAAAAGATACGGTGTGCAATTGTTAACCGACGTAAGTGAGCCAGTACAGAATAGAATACTGATCTGAAACTAAACTATGACTCACCGATGCACGCTGCTCATGATATGGCAGCTGCAGTCACCGCGGTGACATTGCAAGAACTGAGGTAAGACACGATGTGTGTCGCATCGCTAGGTAAGACTGTTTCGTGTAAGCTCAGCTATGACAGATTTTTATTTTACGACAGACAGTATGGTTATTTGAATTACCAAACCACATCCAGAGTACAGGCAGTAAGTGGGTCGAAAGGTATCACCACTGCGCCCACCTATCATTTTATTATCGTTCTAACTTATTCGGGTAAAGAAAACTAGAGTACATTCACAAACCGCAAATAAAACTCAAGCTGGTAGGATGGTTGGCAGCATCCGGTTTCGGATTTGCCTGTCACTGTGACCAGCCACAGGACGCCTGCGCCTACAGAGGGACCATAGGTGGCTTGCGCTGCACCACCCACAGCTCCATCCACACACCCCATATCCAGTGTAAACCCGAAGGAATAAGACCGGGAGGCATGCGGATGGGAGTCACGTTTCATCAACGGAGCCGGCCCACACTCCTTCACAGGCAAACACAAGCACACTGTATTTGGGAATCAAGCGCACACAAGGCGGTGGCTGAACCGTAGTCCGCTCCACACTGACTGCATGGAACCACTCTTTGATCCTAACACGGCCACAAGGACCGTGTACCCCGTCCCCTCCAGCAACGACCAACTGTCGCCTGGAGCCAGTATGGACGAGGTAGTGGGTAATAGACAGGTAGGCACCTTGTCAACATGCACATCAAGCGCAGCCACACCGGGGATATCAAACAACAGCCAAACGCTTGAGAGAGAGAGAGAGAAAGAAAGCAAAAGAGAAAAACTCGATTAATGCATAAGGAAACGGTGATATAAACCTTAATTAAATAGCATATGTAATAAGTTGTTTACAAACAAATCCAAGCTAAGTGCACGAGGTCAGGAAGTATAGTTCACGGAATGCCACGAACATAAAAATGTTATGGAAATCGAATACGATTGGCTTAGGCGATGTGTGCAAGTTAATGGAATAGAGTACAGGGAGATATTTATCTGAGAAAGAAAAGCATTAAGGTAAAAACTGTAAACCCACCACCTGAAATAAAGAGACTTAGCATGCAAGTACGCGGTTAGTAAATCGAATTCAGCGTGCCTACAAAGGCTGCGCCGCCTCCCCGTAATTCTCTGCAGGACCCGCCGTCGCTTCTGTAGTGGCCCCAAAGGGCCTAGCTCAAGGCACACTAGACATTTATATGAGAAAGAAAGGCATTAGGACAGAACCGAAAACCCACCACCTGAAATAAAGAGACTTAGCATTCAAGCATGCGGTTAGTAAATCGAATGCAGCGTACCTACAAACGCTGCGCCAGTTCTGCCTACATTCTCTGCAGTGCCCGTCGTCGCTTCGGCAGTGGTCCCGAGTGGCCTCGCTCATGGCTCACTAGGCCTGCCTGACTATGGCACTCGCGACCGCATGTTCTACAGCATCATGCGCTCGATGTCGATGGAGTACAATTCAATGGTGCTTGCCGCTTCCGTACTTGCCGCTTCTCCTCTGTATGCATGAGGGTTTTCTCCCGCACTTCAGCAACTGCCTTCGTGCTTAGATCGCGCCATGCACCACGATCAACCGCCTTCGATTCCCATGATCTGCAATCAAGATTAAAAGGTGTGAGGCTCATTTTAATCATGTCCTAGTAACGTAACTTTGGTTTCCCCACGTGCCGCTTTCCAATACTCAGTTGACCGTATAAGAGTTGTTTCGGTATCCGCGTTGAATCCATACGGCTCACATGACCGAGCCATCTCCGGTGTCTCAGCAAAAGTATGCCGTCCACTGCATACATCCCACTCCGGCGCAAAACTTCCGTGTCTGCAACTCTGTCGCCCCAGCCGATCCGCAAAATCCGTCGCAGACACTGCTGATGGAACTGCTCGAGATATCGCACATCCTGCCGGTACATCGTCTACGTTTCACCGCCGTATAGAAGAACGGACAGCACCATGGATTTGTACACCATCAGCTTCGTGCCAATGCTAAGCTGATGGTTGTTCCACACCCGGTATTCAAGCGTCCCGAATGCCGCTGCCGCCTTCGACACGCGGATACGCAACTCACTGTGTAGCTGCTGATCAGTCGACATCACTCTCCCAAGGTAGCAGAAGCGGGAAGTGGTTTCCAATACCTCAACACCAATGCTGATTTTCGGCAATATTAAAGATTACACTTCCGGTGAAGGCTGAAAGAGACGGTCAGTTTTGCTTGTGTTGATGGTGAGCCCGAATTTGGTCGCTGTCGAAGCCAGAGCACTAGTCATGTGCCGCAACTCATCCATGCTGTGTGAAAACAACGCACAGTCGTCAGCGAACAGCAACATACGGATAGTTGTCTCACAGACTAGAGTTCTCGCACCGAAACGACGGATGTTCAGCAAACCACCATCAATACGGTGCTCCACACGAACACCGTAAGCACAAGCGGCATCAAAAGCACAAGACAACATTGCATGAAGATATATATTAAACAGGGCATGAGCTAAGACACAGCCTTGCTTCACACCAGAGACAACTGCAAAGTCATCCGAGATCTCTCCACTCAGCTGCACCCTCGCTCGCATACCACTGTGCAGACATTCAATTAAACTTACAAACTTACGCGGGCAACCAAACTTACCCAACACCAGCCACAATGCCTCGCGGTTCACCGTATCAAATGCCTTGGTGAAATCAACAAAAAGCGAGTACAATGGCTGGTGTCGTTCTCTACACTTCTCTTGCAACTGACGAGCCGCAAATACCATATCTATAGTGCTGCGATCCGAACGGAATCCACATTGCTCTTCCGCCACGTTAGGTTCCACAACCTGACTCACGAGGCGATGGAGCAGGATTCGGGCAATCACCTTGCTCACACAACTCAACACGTTGATGCCTCGATAATAAGTGCAACATTGTTTGCTCGCTTTACCCTTGTACAGGGTCGGCCGGTGGCCCAGTGGTCTGCGCGTTTTGTTTGCAAACATAAGATCACCGGTTCGAATCTGCGTAGGGGTGGGCGTCCAAGCGGTATACTCAGTCGGCGCGCGACAGGTGGTGGTCGCGCGGCAGCGAAACGCCCTTAAGGTGTACGACTGACGCATTATTATTTTTATTATTATTACCCTTGTACAGTGGTAACACAAGGGCATCCTTCAGCTCAGGAGGCACCTCCTCCTCAATTCACACGCGTTGCACCAAGTGGTGCAGTGCAGTCAACAACACGGGTCCACCGTGTTTCAATACTTCAGGCAGGATTCCGGCACATTTGCCGTTTCGCAGCTGAGCAAGTGCTCTCTGCTTCTTACCGAGTGTCGTCCTATTCGCCAGACTCTTCTTCAAATCGCGCTGCTTGAGGCCGTTCATTGTAGGTCAGTCTATCTGAACGGTTGTTCAAGAGACAGTCAAAGTGTTTCCGCCAGACCTGCATTATGTCTGCCGTCTGTGTGCAGATACCGCCTGAACTACCATCGATCAGCGTCCTCATCGGCTCCAATCTCGGTCTATACATCGCCTTCAAGGAGTCAAAGAATTCCTTATGTTGGCGACTTTCGGCGTAGCATTCCATCTGCTTCGCCTTCTCACTCCACCATGGCTTTCTGCTGCGACGGAGCTCTCGGGTCAGTCGCCGTCGAAGTTTACGAAACTGACTACTCTTCCCCAAGTCACTCGGGTCCGCCACATGTGCAGCAAATGCTGCATTGTTCTCTGACACCAATGCGTCAATCGTCGCATTGTTGTCATCAAACCAATCAGGTCGCTTAAAGTTTGCGCGCCCGATCGTCTCCTCGGCAGCAGCTGTCAACTGGTCGCGAATGTGGTGCCACAGGTCGCCCACTGTGGCTATACAGTCCACATCACACAGGTGAGCAGCCATCGCCTTCTCCAGCTCAGTACGTTTCGCCACAGTACCGTGGGTGGAAATGTTAAATTTACGCCGATTCACGGCGGGAGTGCAATGCATCGATTTACGCAAATATATGTACAGTTAGGTGCGCACTAATTTGTGATCAGTGCCACACTCAGCTCCATGCAGTACACGAGTCATGCGCACTTCACGCATATCACGCTGACGTACGATGACATAGTCGAGCAGGTGAGCGTGACCAATCCGTGAGTGCGTCCAAGTTGCTATATCACTCGCACTCAGTGCAAATCGAGTGTTCGTGATCGTCAGGCCGTGAGTGGCACACAGTGAGAGCAGCCTGTCACCGTTCGCTTTCGCTGAATCAATGCCATGCGAACCGATAACATCTGTCCACACCGATGCATCACGCCCAACACGTGCGTTGAAATCACCCAGCAGACTTAGTCGGTCGCTCCTCGGCACAGACCGTATCACGGAGGATAGCTCAGTGTAGAACTGATCACCCGTGCCATCTTGATAACACATGGTCGGACCGTGCGTGCGTATAAAAGTGGCAAACTTACCTCTTCCGAGTCCTAGGCTAACAGTGATCAGTTGCGGGCTGATGCCTGTTGGTTCAGTCACGAACTGGCCATGAATGCGATCGGATATTATAAATCCGACCCCATGATCACGTGGTGCTGAGGCGGCGTTGCCCACCCAGTAGAATGTGTAGCCAGCACCAGCTTCATGCAACTTACCTTGCTCAGCGAGCCGAGTTTCACTGAGCGCCGCAATATCGATGTGGTAGCGGGCCAGTTTCATCGCGACCAGTGCAGTGCGTCACTCGGGTCGCTCACTCGAGTTCCGGTCCAGTAGTGTGCGCACGTTCCAGCACCCGATGCTGAGTGCTTTGCGCGCAGGCATACGATTGCATTGGTGGGCAGTCGGCCTTGGTTATCTGGCCAATTGACGATTTGGCTGGAAATAAATTGCAGCGGATGGTGCAAACCGAGGTATAACATGAGTCCTAAGGAATTCTCAATCTCTGTCAGGGTTCAGATTATTTATCACATACCTCCCAGTGGGGAATGTGTTCCACCGTTAGAAACAAATTTACAGAGAGCGTAGGAGGAAAACCACAACCCAGTATTTTAACATAATGGAGCGCTGCCACTTAAGTGATGTTAAGAGAAATGCAGAACTTTAGTGAATTATGTTTAAATTCAACAAGGTGAGGTCGATGCACAACCATGGGTTAATACCGGGTGAGAATGTGGGAACAACGGTTCCTTGAAGTCGCTAACGTATACAGGCATATAAAGCAACTATATTTATATCATTAGGTGTGCAGTGCGTTTCGCATATCGGCCCCTGGGTGATACGGAGCTAATTTACCAAACGAATTTAGCAATGGACTCACCGAACCCCAGCCCAATGTGCGTGAGAGGTCATTCCCAGTGCCGAGAGGGAGTACGGCTACTGGTGGAGCAGGTGCCATGTTCAGTTCTTCGATGGTTGAAAGCACCCAGCTGACAGTTCCATCGCCTCCACATGCCAAAATACGCAGGTTAGGAACACCATTGTACAGCTGAAGACTACAAAAAACAGGGGCAATTTAGAAAGAGAGAAAAGCGAACTGCTGCAACAAAACGTTTGCTCCAAACATGCGATAAGTAATAGCATTATTCTAACCACTGAAATTCGTGTCATTACTGAAGAAGGAGAGGTCTCAAAAACGCCTACTACGTTGTCAAAATCAGCCGAAGGATATCATACTCTGATCATCTTGTTTATCTCACCTACATCGACACTCCTATGTACGTTCCCCATGAGCCGCTGGAGGTAAAGCGCATCGCAATCACAAGTTAGGGTTGCGTTTAAAGATAATGTAAATACTCAGAGAGCAGCGTCCCAATTAGGTGAAAAATCGAACGCGAGCTTCCGAGATTTCGAACATCTCCAAATAAGAAAAATCATTTAACACTTACATACATGAAACTGCACATATCTCATAGCTAGTTTGCATCCCTAGTCACAGACGTTGAAGTTTCTCTTCCTGCTGCACAAAGACGGTTAGCTGTGGCATGGTATAACGAGTTTTACATTCCGAAGTGCTGACATCGAAGCTGAAATCTAACAAAAGTAGATTTAGTCGTGTCGCTTGGTATATTAATCATCAAGAGGTTCTACAAAGGTAAAAAGAGAATGCAAACCCTGGAAGTTGTGGAGCTGCTTCCATGTGGCCTACTACTTGACGGAGTATGACGACGATGTTGCTCTAATTTGTGAGAGCTTGCCAACCTAACAAGCAGCACTTGGCAAGTTATCACCAGCTGTCGACCGTTTCAGACTGTGTTTGACCCTGTTGAAATGCGAAGCTCTTCTCCAAGATCCTCAAGGATCAACCCCTTCGCTGATCATTAGTCATGATTAACCTGAATTTGCCCAAGAATTTAACTTCCTGAGTAACTAAATCAGCACCACTGGAATGGAGGATGAGTTCATAAGTCGTATTATGGAATCTCGAGGCGGCTCAGCTCAACCTCGCCACTTGTACTGCCGGCACGACAACACGCTCGCCCTGAAAGACGGTTGCGGAGCATTGCTTACGTCTGGTAGGAACGCCAGGTCCGCAACTTGGTTCTTGGCAAGAAGCTTTCTGGGGACTCACTCAAATGTTGCTGAAGCTTAACCGTCTACATTTCTTGGGTACTATCATCCCTATGCTCGTTGATTGGCTTTCTCGGTGTGCATTACGTGCTGTGACTGCGCCAAGCTGGGCGGAAGCTCGAGGTGGCCAGTACATGACATGGTATAAAGCTTGAAGAAATGGACTGAGAGACTTGGTCAGACCGGTGCGTGCCGTCTACATGGATGGGGGCACCGACATCGTCTGCACCAATGATTTGAGACTTTAACGCACACTGCGCAGTCATGCAGTCAGTGGCGTTCTTGCAACTACCTGTTAATTTTCATTACATCGTGATTAGTTTAATGCAGTTTGCGCTTTATTCCATTTGCTTCAATTTCAATTTGCATTCAATCTCAGTTTCCTACCGTTCTTATTTATTGTTATTCTGGCGATGTGCGTCGTGGCAACTGGATCCACCGCAATTTGGTGCCAGGATCACAGTTGTTTAACTGAACTGAACTGCACTGAATGGTGGAGGCCACAATGCAGCTGTTCGTTCAACCCTCCACTAGGGTTGTGAAACCTGTTTGGCCTATCAGATCGGCAGACATAAATAGTCTAGTTGCATCCGATCACGGGTTCTGGTGGGAACACCGCTTGAGCAATGAGAGTGCTAAGCGCCTAGTTTATGGGGTGAGAAGATCAAGTGAACCCTCAGTGATGCCATTTTACGCACCAAGCCGCGATGGCTAGGTCGTATGTTACGCATGCCAACACACTGACTCCGGTGTCGTGCGTTGTTTGCGTGACCGGAGTCTGGGTGGAAGATAAGGAGCGTGGGCTAACCGACGAGCTGGTCAAGAGAAATAAAGATGCTCACTTCGAAATTGGCCTCGCTTGGTGCCTACCGACTCCTGGGTTTGGGTCGCAAAGATGATGAGCATATTTGGTTGGAAGCACTTGCTAATATGCGAAGGGCGTAATTCAATAGTGTTGTGTTGAGAGTTTCTTTATCCGCACCCTCCTCTTCCGCTCGCCCTCTCTTCAAGCACGACCTAACTAATTGGGCATAGTAAATAACAAAGCATAATATTATTACTTCTGTCCCGTTACTTGCCGTTATCACATTTTTCTTTCGCGAATATGTAGCTGTAGTATTTCGCGGCACAACAGCTGAAACACACTTATTGTCTTCTATTAGCGTGTATGATGATGGCGATGACTTTTACGCGGACATCTTATTTCCAGTTTCTTTTGGAACGAAAAATGGTTGTGCCAAAGCGGAGCAGAAAATATCCAGTAAGCACGAAGAGACCATCACGACAGAGCTGGACTCAGCGTTCGAAGTTGTGTTACATCACACAAATTTACGCTTCTTTTGGTTTGCTGAGGATGTCATTTTAAACCAGATGAAATCAGCCATGTGCGTGCAGAAATAATTGCTTCCCAATCCAAGACCATGCTGGACGTAGGGGCGAATTTCTCTCAATCACTCTGCGCTCCAAACTTGTCTGGTCGCAGTCATTGCTGGGTATATATATGCGCATCGGTTACGGGTTATAGTACTGAGCAGACAATATGAACGCCATGCATCTACCAGATTTCGTCTTCTTTCCGTGCTTTCCAAATCGTTGTTTTAGAGCTAACATATGGTGCGAAGCTTGGTTGTGTTTGGTAAACAAGGTAGGGTCATAGTAAGAGTCAGAGAGAAACGTTGTAACCGGGAGAACTTATGATATCATTAAATCAGGCACCCGATTGATCACATCAGCTTGTTCCAAAGCGCGGCTGGCACATTTATACTGTTCACATCAGTTAAAGACGCTGATGACCGACTTATAAGATAGTTTCATTAGTAGCGTGCCTCTTCCTCTAATCCACAGAGGTTGCAATATATATATATATATATATATATATATATATATATATAACACCGCCAAAAGTACAATTGGCATAATGCCACAACCTAGGGAAACTAAAATAAACAAACAAAGGAAGAAGGGAAATAGATGGAAATAAACAGTCACAACAAGCCTGCCACTGCGCACGGTTGCTTGCCATATCCGCGCATGTTTCCAGCCATGCGTGTTCCGGATCCTTCGCACTCCAACCGGAGAGCCGACAGCGCCCGACCACGGCTAACTTTGACCTTAGCTCCTTCATGCTTCTGGCCCAAGTCATACGTTGGCCACCTTGCTTTCGCTTCCAGCCGACTTGTGTGCGTGAAGAGTGCACGGCGAGATAAGCGATGAGTGAACATACGAAAAACATACCCAAGCCGCTGAAGTCTGCACAGAGAAATTACACTGCTTAGTGGCCAGCGAATTCTGTCTGATCTAAAAAGCCTCCGTGGAACATCATCTTTACTAATGGGCTATTGCCACCGTACATCCCAAATGCTCCGAAGGCAGCGGTGCTCAAAAACAGACAGCCTCTCGATATTTTTAGATTTTGGAGCACCCGTCGTGTCTTGAGTTGCGACATGAACTCTCAGTCGTGGCATCGGTTGAATTTTGAAGTCAGCCTCTGCCAATACGGTCACTGGGATAACCACCGAAAGCGTCACAACATCGTTTGCACGAACAGTCCAAGTTTCGCAGCCATACAGCGGAACCGCCCTCACTATGACATTGTAAACTCGACCCCTCAGAGCTAAACTCAGATCACCTCGACACCTGGGATGAGGAGATTAGCAAAAGCAACCAATGCCTTCTATAAACATATATATATATATATATATATATATGCACGGCGGGAGAGCCTATGGTGTGTTGAGGCGGAGGTGGCTAGATCCTGACAGATGGTCTACCCACTGCTGCTACTGTTCTGCCATTGGCTCATCGCCTGGACGCCATCTCGTGGCGACCGCTAGGTGGGAGTTGGGTTACACCCTACTCCCTGCTAAGGTCCAGGACATAAATCCACATGAGTCAGTGAACTGACCATGTGCTAGACCCGCTGCATTTCGAGTGTACATTTAATCGAAGGCTCTGGCTGAGGACCCGAGTCGTTCTCTTGTCAGGTGTGGGCGCCCTGCCAGTATCGTAGTCCATCCTCTTCGGAGGTTACGAAGTGATCGGTGGTCCTCTTCCCATATAACCTAGCCATGGGAGACAACAGGTTTACGGGTTATAAGCTCACAGCTCGATTGCCGTATAGCACGAGCTCCACGAATTGTCACTGACGGTGGGAGAGCGCCTCCGGTTTTTCAATGGTTTGCTACTGCCCGCCTCAAGCCAGCCAGCCCCTGGTGCAAACTCACCAAAACCGACCTGCATCTGGCCGTGGTCGCAGGTGTATCCTACTACGGCCACAAAACATATTTCAATCGTTCCAGAACCTAAAAGGATGCGCATGACAGCTGCGAAGCAGATCCCAATCTGTCTCTGCCATCGCATTCCCGAGCTGGATCTGCTCCACACTGTCTTGTGGGTCAGGCTATTGAATCAAAGGCTCCGGGTGGAGTCCCACAAGCTAACCTCTGAAGCACAACGACCACCTCGCGTACGATTGCCCACCAATGCAATCGTATGCCTGCGCGCAAAGCACTCAGCATCGGGTGCTGGAACGTGCGCACACTACTGGACCGGAACTAGAGCGAGCGACCCGAGTGACGCACTGCACTGGTCGCGATGAAACTGGCCCGCTACCACATCGATATTGCGGCGCTCAGTGAAACTCGGCTCGCTGAGCAAGGTAAGTTGCATGAAGCTGGTGCTGGCTACACATTCTACTGGGTGGGCAACGCCGCCTCAGCACCACGTGATCATGGGGTCGGATTTATAATATCCGATCGCATTCATGGCCAGTTCGTGACTGAACCAACAGGCATCAGCCCGCAACTGATCACTGTTAGCCTAGGACTCGGAAGAGGTAAGTTTGCCACTTTTATACGCACGCACGGTCCGACCATGTGTTATCAAGATGGCACGGGTGATCAGTTCTACACTGAGCTATCCTCCGTGATACGGTCTGTGCCGAGGAGCGACCGACTAAGTCTGCTGGGTGATTTCAACGCACGTGTTGGGCGTGATGCATCGGTGTGGACAGATGTTATCGGTTCGCATGGCATTGATTCAGCGAAAGCGAACGGTGACAGGCTGCTCTCACTGTGTGCCACTCACGGCCTGACGATCACGAACACTCGATTTGCACTGAGTGCGAGTGATATAGCAACTTGGACGCACTCACGGATTGGTCACGCTCACCTGCTCGACTATGTCATCGTACGTCAGCGTGATATGCGTGAAGTGCGCATGACTCGTGTACTGCATGGAGCTGAGTGTGGCACTGATCACAAATTAGTGCGCACCTAACTGTACATATATTTGCGTAAATCGATGCATTGCACTCCCGCCGTGAATCGGCGTAAATTTAACATTTCCACCCACGGTACTGTGGCGAAACGTACTGAGCTGGAGAAGGCGATGGCTGCTCACCTGTGTGATGTGGACTGTATAGCCACAGTGGGCGACCTGTGGCACCACATTCGCGACCAGTTGACAGCTGCTGCCGAGGAGACGATCGGGCGCGCAAACTTTAAGCGACCTGATTGGTTTGATGACAACAATGCGACGATTGACGCATTGGTGTCAGAGAACAATGCAGCATTTGCTGCACATGTGGCGGACCCGAGTGACTTGGGGAAGAGTAGTCAGTTTCGCAAACGTCGACGGTGACTAACCCGCTAGCTCCGTCGCAGCAAAAAGCCATGGTGGAGTGAGAAGGCGAAGCAGATGGAATGCTACGCCGAAAGTCGCCAACATAAGGAATTCTTTGACTCCTTGAAGGCGATGTATGGACCGAGGTTGGAGCCGATGAGGACGCTGATCGATGGTAGTTCAGGCGGTATCTGCATACAGACTGCAGACATAATTCAGATCTGGCAAAAACACTTTGGCTGTCTGTTGAAAAACAGTTCAGAGATTGACTGACCTACACTGAACGGCCTGAAGCAGCTCGATTTGAAGAAGAGTCTGGCGAGTAGGCCGACACTGGATAAGAAGCAAAGAGCACTTGCTCAGCTGCGAAACGGCAAATGTGCCGGAATCCCGCCTGAAGTATTGAAACACGGCGGACCCGTGTTGTCGACTGCACTGCACCACTTGGTGCTACGCGTATGGATTGAGGAGGAGGTGCCTCCTGAGCTGAAGGATGCCCTTGTGCTACCACTGTACAAGGGTAATAATAATAATAATAATAATGTGTCAGCTGTACACCTTAACGGCGTTTCGCTGCCGCGCGACCACCACCTGTCGCGCGCGGACTGAATATACCGCGAGGACGCCCACCCCTACGCGGATTCGAACCGGTGACCTTATGGTTGCCAACCAAACGCCCAGACCACTCGGCCACCGGCCGACCCTGTACAAGGGTAAAGGGAGCAAACAATGTTGCACTTATTATCGAGGCATCAACGTGTTGAGTTGTGTGAGCAAGGTGATTGCCCGAATCCTGCTCCATCGCCTCGTGAGTCAGGTTGTGGAACCTAACGTGGCGGAAGAGCAATGTGGATTCCGTTCGGATCGCAGCACTATAGATATGGTATTTGCGGCTCGTCAGTTGCAAGAGAAGTGTAGAGAACGACACCAGCCATTGTACTCGCTTTTTGTTGATTTCACCAAGGCATTTGATACGGTGAACCGCGAGGCATTGTGGCTGGTGTTGGGTAAGTTTGGTTGCCCGCGTAAGTTTGTAAGTTTAATTGAATGTCTGCACCGTGGTATGCGGGCGAGGGTGCAGCTGAGTGGAGAGACCTCGGATGACTTTACGGTTGTCACTGGTATGAAGCAAGGCTGTGTCTTAGCTCCTGCCCTGTTTAATATATACCTTCATGCAATGTTGTCTTGTGCTTTTGATGCCGCTTGTGCTTACGGTGTTCGTGTGGAGCACCGTATTGATGGTGGTTTGCTGAACATCCGTCGTTTCGGTGCGAGAACTCTAGTCTGTGAGACAACTATCCGTATATTGCTGTTCGCTGACGACTGTGCGTTGTTTTCACACAGCACGGATGAGTTGCAGCACATGACTAGTGCTCTGGCTTCGACAGCGGCCAAATTCGGGCTCACTATCAACGCAAGGAAAACTGACCGTCCCTTTCAGCCTTCACTGGAGATGTAATCTTTAATATTGCCGAAAATCAGCATTGGTGTTGAGGTATTGGAAACCACCTCCCGCTTCTGCTACCTTGGGAGTGTGATGTCGACTGACCAGCAGCTACACAGTGAGATTAGGATCCGCGTCTCGAAGGTAGCGGCGGCATTCGGGTAGCTTGTGTACCGATTGTGGAACAACCATCAGCTTACCATTGGCACGAAGCTGATGGTGTACAAATCCATGGTGCTGTCCGTTCTTCTATACGGCGGTGAAACGTAGACGATGTACCGGCAGGATGTGCGATATCTCGAGCGGTTCCATCAGCAGTGTCTGCGACGGATTTTGCGGATCGGCTGGGGCGACAGAGTTGCAGACACGGAAGTTTTGCGCCGAAGTGGGATGTATGCAGTGAACTGCATACTTTTATTGAGACACCCGAGGTGGCTCGGTCATGTGAGCCGTATGGATTCGACGCAGGTACCGAAGTAACTATTATGTGGTCAGCTGAGTATTTGGAACCGGCATGTGGGGAAACCAAAGTTATATTACCAGGACATGATTAAAGTGAGCCTCTAATGTTCTAATCTTGATTGGAGGTCAAGGGAATCGAAGGCGGTTGATCGGTGTGCATGGCGCGATCTAATCACGAAGGCAGTTGACGAAGTGCGGGAGAAAGCCCTCATGCATACAGAGGAGAAGCGGCAAGCACCGATGGGTTGTACTCCATCGACATCGAGCGCATGGTGCTATAGCACATGCGGTCGCGAGTGCATGAGTCAGGCAGGTCTAGTGAGCCATGAGCGTGGCCACTCGGGACCACTGCCGAAGCGACGACGGGCCCTGCAGAGAATGTAGGCAGCACCGGCGTAGCGTTTGTAGGTACGCTGCATTCGATTTATTAACCGCATGCTTGCATGCTAAGTCTCTTTATTTCAGGTGGTGGGTTTGAAATTTTTTCCTAATTCTTGTCTTTCTCATATTAATCTCTAACTGTGCCATCTTCTACAAACTTGTACACGTCGCTGAAGCTAATTTTAGTTAATTTCGATAACATTTTCGCGGTTGTGGCATTTTCTTATAATTTCTGATCTCTTGAACTTATCGCGTATAAGTTCGTAATTAATATTTTTGTACGCTCATTTAGTGAAAAGTTATGTCTCCGTATCTGTATGCATTATCCGATTTATTTGCTTTCATCTTGTCGTTTCAAGTGATTGACTGTTGCTTGATACCCCGGTGTGGTTGCGCTTGATGTGCATGTCTGTCTATGACCCACTACCTCGTCCATACTGGCTCCAGGAGACAGTTGGTCGTTGTTAGAGGGGACGTGGTGCACGGTCCTTGTGGTCGCGCTAAGCTCGAAGAGTGGTTCCATGCACTCAGTGTGGAGCGGAGTACGGTCCGGCCATCGCCTTGTGTGCGGTTGATTCCCCAAATACAGCGTGCTTGTGTTTGCCTGTGAAGGAGTGTGGGCCGGCTCCGTTGATGAAACGTGACTCCCATCCACATGCCTCCCGGTCTTATTCCTTCGGGTTTACACTGGATATGGGGTGTGTGGATGGAGCTGTGGGTGGTGCAGCGCAAGCCACCTATGGCCCACTGTAGGCGCAGGTGTCCTATGGCTGGCCACAGTGACAAGCAAATCCGAAACCGGATGCCGCCGACCACATGTATGCACAATCTGTTAACAGACATTGTGCCCTCCGAACCATGGCAGAAGGAAAAAAGGAGCAAATAAAAATACGGATTGCGATAAAAGATGTAAAATCTTTTTGCTTTTACACACGCCATTTTGAATTTGTTTGTTTTTGCTTCTTAGGTGTTTTGTGCACATTAACTGGGTGATAAAATTGCGGAACAACATTGACGCCATTGATGTCTGTTGCGGGCCATTGCGTCCAATGTTTGCAACCATTGAGATTCAGCACCTCGTGGTCCCCAACCTGGAAGACGGACTGGTCCGACTGCCGCCAATCTTGAGGTTGCCTTCTTCATGCTCCATCTCTACGTCATTGGCTGTTCACTGCGGCACTTTTCCAGCCGCTCTTTGCGAGTGCAAATAGCGCTCAACGTGGAAGGCGATGGGCTGACATGCGCAAAACGCGTCCTAGTAAAAGCATGCGATGTCGGAATATGACGTTCTGAAGACTGGCACTACTCGCTCTAAGCTCGCGGTCTCGGACCTCTGCGCTGCTTACGTGGTGTTGCCACCACACCCGAGCAATCCTTCCTAGATGGCGAATGTCGAAGTCTGACAACCGCCACATATCTTCCGAGCAAATAGGCCAAGTCTTACAGCCGTAGAAAAGTACTGCACGGACGGAAGATTTGTACACGCTGCCCTTGAGCTTGAGACTCACACCACGAGCCTTGGAGACGCGCAATTAGACCTTATATTTTAAATCATTAGCGCTGAGGCAGCTTCCGTGGAAAACAAACTTGTCTACCGCTTCCATTGAATGACATGAAAGGGTAAGGGTAAGAGCAGCTCCTAGCCAGTACTGCAGGAAGACCTTGCAATTCAGTGGTGCGAAGGTCATTCCAAACTGGGAGACAGAAACCTCCAACCTACACAGGACATTTTGGGCGACCTGTGAGGAATCGCAGATTACGGCGATGTCGTCTGCATACTCTCAATCCCCCGAAATCAGGTTGGAGTTGGAATACCCAGAAGTGAAACTCACAATTCAACAACTCAGTGCACTGGTGACGGCTTGCGTGACCATACTATAACGCGCCTCATCCGGAAATGCCATGCTTAATCCTGTAGTAACTAGGACTAGCTTTATCTAAGAAGAAAGGGCTTTGGTTGTCTGTGCAAAGTTGGGCAACGTCATCATCAGTATACACGTTAGCTAGAGGTATAAAGCATCTCAGCTACTATATTGCAACACATATAAGAAAAAATTAAAACAAATGCAACAGTTGCATGACAGTTGAGATAGCAGCAACGGGTGGGCATCGTTTCAGAAAGCTACCAGTCGGCTAATAGGTGACGTAAACATTATGTATAATTATATTATGCTACAAACTGAGATCGTGCTTGGAGAGGTAGCTAAAGGGGATGGGGAGGAACAAAGAAACTCACAGCAGGAACGTCACTGAGGTCGGCTCCTAGCCATGTCAGTAAGTGTATTTAGCGAAATGTGTTCATCGTCTTTTGGACCCCAATCAGTGTGCCGTGACGCTCCAACCGAGGCCTGATCCGAAGTGAGGGCCTTCATTCCTCTCGACCAAGTCACCGCTTGGCCACCTCTCCTCTTCTTCTATCCACAGCCCCGGGGAGAAAAAACGCACGTCGCGGGAGCCAGTGGGATAGCATGCGTAGCAAGTGGCCCAGACATCGGATCCCAGTGCATGAAATAACGGTGCTGAGCGGTTCATTTCCTTTTCCTGTGCCATAAACAAGGCGTCGAACACACTCGTTGCTCACGCAAAGTCCACTCTCGTCATGAATTCTTTCACTAACACCAGGTCTCCTGCTGCCCGTTTCCCTTATCAGAAGGAATAAGTTTCGGTGGTTACCAAAGGCAGCTACCACTTCAATATCCGATGCACGAAGAGACCACGAAGATTCGCGGTCTCTCTTCAGGCTAGCACGGAAGCTTGCCCGGAGCCCTTTGTGAGTTTCATTGTGTTCGCTTCCAGCGGGAATATGCCGGCAAACATCGATACATTCCAGAGACTGTGAAGAGGCCGCATGTCCATGTTGGATATTAGACTTACCACATGAGGGTTTGCCTGGTGCTAGTAAGGTCTGGTGTACATGAGACCAGTGAACTTCAATTGTCTCCAGTGAGCGCTTACGCAACCCGCATGTCAGAGTATTTCGAAACGCATTCGGAACAGCTGGCTTCGTCAGTTGGCTGGTGTCAATGCGCTTACAACGTCCTCATGTGCCAAAACAACTCTACTTGTCAGCACATACAAGTGCATGGTCGGTGTCCACACATGTGCTCCAAATCGAGCGACAGTTCTGGATGGAGCCTCCCCAGCGGTAACTGGTTGCAATATGATGAATTTGCGGCCACGGCTGGTTCGAGGCTGGTGGGCGCCAAGTCACCTTGCAGCGGGTTCTGTGTCGGAAGTTATTCCTCGCAAGAAACAAGCGGGCGTCTTCACAAAAATGGAGTCACCGCTTACCGTTATCATTACGGGAGCCTACACCATGTTGGCCGCCCAGATGCATTTCATTAGTGGAAAAGTTTCCAACTTGTGCGTTCAAATCCCCCGCCAGCACAACAGTGTCCGTGCTTCTTGTGTGGCGAAGGAGCTGGGTCAGCTGGCGATAGAAGTCGTTTCTTACCGAATCGACGCTAAAGTTTGTGCTCGCATAGGCAGCGATGATAAACAGACGCCTATTAGTCCCGCCCAACTGCGAAGCTTTGGTCGAGCCATCCAGTTGCTCTGCACACATCCGGCTACTGATTGGAATTCAAGCAACCAGAGAGGCTTCATCCCGTGGACTCCGCGTAATGCCAACACCAGCTTGTCCGGTGCTCGAGGCTGCATCGTCACCGGATAGGCGCAATGAGAAAGCCCTGCTGTTGTCACCTAGAGGGTATCGCAGGGTGAGCACAGAGCTCGCATCTTGCAGTTGGGTAGCTGATAAGCAGCAGATAGCGATGGAGATGGTCTCTGGTGTTCGGGCAATTATTGCCTGTTGACCGAGCTGTAGCGGTGTGCGTACATTGAGATACGCCAATCTGAAAGAGGATCGTGGGCTCCAAATAGAAGCCGATGTACTGGGATGGACTGTTTGGTTGGACAAGGACTTGTCGATAGGGTAGGAGTGCCGCTCAGCGTTAGCATGTGCGTTTGAACTAGAAGATAAACGCCTAGTAAAGCATGTTGGGGGAGGGCCAAGAATTGGGGTTTTTAAACTTTTGGGGATAAAAGTGAAGTTGGAACGGAACCAGAAGGGAGCAAAAGCGAAAGAGGGGGGAATAAGAAGACTGGAAGGCTTGAACAGCAGCACCCAAACCCCAATCCACCTTGCTCGATGCAGCAGATAGGGCGCCGTTTATTATCCTCTGCGGTGGCCAGAGCATCAGGAAACGGTTTGAAGACTAATTCATTGTATTGTGTGGGTAGGATATTGTCAGGTTGCTCAAGCCTAGACAGAAGAATTATTAGAGTTCTCAATCATAGCCTTTGGTTCAAAAACTTGACCGCAAAGCAGCGGGTTTTGTGGTGGGTTACATTTTAAAGAATAATGAGCCACACTCATTCCAAGCTCCAACCTGGATGACTAGGATGCTAAATTTTCTGGCCTCTAACCATTGACCAATCTGGTATGAGTGGCTCTGAAGGTACAAAATGTACCACTCAGCATAGCTCAGTGGATCTCTGAAGCAATCAAACCATCGCAACACAGTATGGTTCAGCCTCATAGCGAAGCTGGGAAACACTTTAAGATGAATATGCAACTACCTACTGCATGAATACAACGGGACACATGATAACATTTTAGGTCGAATACAGTCGTACCCACTGTATTGCCAACCATCGGGATATCTCAAAAGTAGACAATAATGCGGGATGGGCAAACAACCGATGTTGCCATTTTTCACAAAAGGGAAACAACCACTGCATTATGGTACAGTATATCACTTGAATTGTAACGTGCTAAAAAAGATAAATACGTATTTTTAACTGAAGTCTGCAAAAGATGTTTATTCAGAAGCGCATGACCTATAATTTAAAAGTCATAACCTAAAGTATCTTACCTGGATAGCTATAGAAAGTGGCACTACTGTATATTTTTGCAGACTGAACAATCCAATGTCAGTTTTACATTATTTCGTGCAGACACCCCAATCACTTTTGCTCTGCTGAAGTCCAATTTTGTATACGAAATCGTTGCCTTACGTATGCGTAAGTCCGTAGCTACACAAATCATTCACACAGTTATTTGCTCTTGAAGTCGACACACGTCGATTGCTGTTACTCACGAAGGCATCCGGTACGTCATCCTATGAATCGCTGCCTTCTTTCTGTTCTAGTCTGTTCTCCAAACTTTTACTGACGGTTTCGTCGTCAACAGTTGTCAGATCTGAGGTATGTTCCACGTCGTTGTCAATGGCGACGAACTCTTCTGTATTCATGACTGGGATTGTGCTAGCGCTGATCTCGTCTTCAGCGAAGAAGGCGTCAGCAGAAAGTACCTCGGATTCTAGTCGACTGAAGCCAGCATGTTGAAATCACGCTTTTATTGTTGCACCGGTAATCCACCTCCAAAGTTTTGAAAGGAACTTAATTGCATTGCGCACATAAATCTTGGCGTTGACATACATCGCCGATGATGAGCCAGATAACAGGTTTTTTTTCGATGTGTTAGGGAATTCGGTCCACAATTTCCTTTCTGTAACCTGTTCTCAGATTCATAATCACATTTTGGTCCATAGGTTGAAGAATTCTTGCCGTATTTGCTTGCAAAATTTCATTTGAATGTCTTTTAGTCCTTCTAGCAGTGGATGCGCTGTGCATTTATCCAAGAGCAACATAACTTTCCGGGCATATTGGCCTAGTTCTTTGTCCCATTCGAAGACCCACTCGTTGAAAAGTTCTTTCAACATCCATGTATTTTTGTTAGCTCTGTAAGCTACGGGAAGTGTAAGTACGTTTACGCCATTAAAACATCATAGTTTCTTACTTTTTAAATCAATACTATATTTCTTTTCTCCGTGCCTGACATATTCGTGTAGCACGGGAAAGTGATCCTATCCATGGCTTTTTCGATCTGCTGCGCTTCTCTGCAGCAAAACACAAAGAGCATTCTGGAGTTGCTCGGTAAAAATGACCTCTTTCATCTGCATTGTACACATTTTCATCATAAAAAGCATTTAAAAGTTCATGCAGTCGATCTTTCAGCCAATTTTCACAGACTGATATGTCCGCGAAACTCTTTTCGCCAGGTGCACGTTTATACAGAGTTTGAGTTCTATTCGTCCATTTCGCCACCATCCTACTGTGGCAGCACAGGTTTTTCCAAGTCCTTCCCCGAATTTTTCAGACTTTTTCTTCAGAAGCGGGCCTGTAACTGGCTGTACTCACTAATCGAGGTCATCCAGTCTTTCACTGCAGTCTCTTCTTCATCCTTTCCACATCGCTTCCTTTTCTGAGAACTTGCACTGCCATGCGATAAATGCTACCGGAGTTCCTTTTCGCTAGCAATCAATCTGGTTAGGGTAGGACGAGGAATGTGTAAATCTTGATCTGCGAGGTTCCTGGTGGATGTTTTAATTTGTCCAAGACGTCCAACATTTCTGTCAAGGAAAAGCATTTCTGCTACTTGGCATACTTGTGCGTAACCAATAGAGTAGTGGCAAATGTGGAGCGGAAAGTTTACCCGACTCTGCTCAGTTCTCGAGTTTTGAATAGGGCCGTCTCTACATTTAGCTTGCTCGTGTATTGGATAATCTTATTGGTAATTTTTTCTGATCTGCCAATAACGCCGCTGACTTCTTTGTTGTTCTTGACGTGATCGGACTGGCTAACTGTGGGGCAATCTTTACAAGAGATTCAAATAGAGGACATAAAATTGACAAGCGACAGGAACATAGTCCACGCAACTGGGCAAATTTAACCTATTTATGAGAAATGAATTTGTATTCTGAAAAATTGGGCAATAAAGCGGGTTTGACTGTATATAAAGCCGATCCCAGGCGCACTGTCGGCAAACTTCTAAAACAGAATTTGCTCAATTTTTTTTATTCGGAACTGACCACAAAAGTCCTTTTCTGGCGAGCCAATGCGCCTACGACTCCCCATTATACAATTTGAATCTGCCCACTAATGCCAATGCGCGATGAAGGACGTGACGGAGCCTCGAACCGTAATGCAGCCTGGCTGCACACTCTTGCGGCTTACCGTAGTTCTCCACCTGTGAATAGGACTCAGATGTATCGCTTTTCACAGTAAACCGTAAGTAAATTCATGAAGCAGGAAGATTTAACACAAATGACCTAGACCGCTGTTTGCTGCTGACGTTTGGATTCAGTCACGCGACCACCGTACTTACGAAAGGCAGCAAAACGAAAACATATAATCATAAAGTGAAAAATTAGTTCGAGTAAATTCCCTTTTATTGTTAAACTCAAAGAGAAACGCAAGCAGTGATTTCAGAGTAAACAATTGTTTTCGATTCGTTCCTCATCAGGCTAAGTACAGAAATAAACAGTAAAAATGCTGACAAAGTCAATTGTGGGTACAAAGAGTAAAAACGGATCAAAACAATCACATCGGGTTTATCAATATGTGTTCGGCGATCGGGTGATGAAAGACACGTGGGATGACTGCGTTAGGTCCAACTCCTCGCGTTTTGATGATGGGAACGGGAGCTGCAGCGCTTGGGTGTTCCTTTTGCGTACATTTTTCGGATTTACTAATCTTATGCAACCGCTTCGGCGATGGTAAGTAGTTGTGCCCTCAGCCGATGGTTCTGCTGCACGTCTGTGTGGTGATGTGGACTGTATAGCCACAGTGGGCGACCTGTGGCACCACATTCGCGACCAGGTGACAGCTGCTGCGGAGGAGACCATCGGGCGCGCAAACTTTAAGCTACCTGATTGGTTTGATGACAACAATGTGACGATTGACGCATTGGTGTCAGAGAAGAATGCAGCATTTGCTGCACATGTTGCAGACCCCAGTGACTTGGGGAAGAGTAGTCAGTTTCGTAAACTTCGACGGCGACTGACCCGAGAGCTCCGTCGCATTAAAAATGCATGGTGGAGTGAGAAGGCGAAGCAGATGGAATGCTACGCCGAAAGTCGCCAACACAAGGAATTCTTTGACTCCTTGAAGGCGGTGTATGGACCGAGATTGGAGCCGATGAGGACACTGATCGATGGTAGTTCAGGCGCTACCTGCACCCAGACTGCTGACATAATGCAGGTCTGGCGGAAACACTTTGACTGTCTCTTGAACAACCGTTCAGAGATCGACTGGCCTACATTGAATGGCCTGAAGCAGCACGATGTGAAGGCGGATCTGGCGGATACGCCGAGACTGGATGAGACGCAGAGAGCACTTGCTCAGCTGCGAAACGGCAAATGTGCCGGAGGTGACGGGATCCCACCTGAAGTATTGAAACACGGTGGACCCGCGTTGTTGACTGCGCTGCACCACTTGGTGCAACGCGTGTGGATTGAGGAGGAAGTGCCTTCTGAGCTGAAGGATGCCCTTGTGCTACCACTGTACAAGGGCAAAGGGAGCAAGCAATGTTGCACGAATTATCGTGGCATCAACTTGCTGAGTTGTGTGGGCAAGGTGATTGCCTGGATCCTGCTCAATCGCCTCGTGAGTCAGATTGTGGAACCAAACGTGGCGGAAGAGCAATTTGGATTCCGTTCGGGTCGCAGCACTATAGATATGGTATTTGCGGCTCGTCAGTTGCAAGAGAAGTGTAGAGAACGACACCAGCCATTGTACTCGCTTTTTGTTGATTTCACCAAGGCATTTGAAACGGTGAACCGCGAGGCATTGTGGCTGGTGTTGGGTAAGTTTGGTTGCCCGCGTAAATTTGTAAGTGTAATTGTATGTCTGCACCGTGGTATGCGAGCGAGGATGCAGCTGAGTGGAGAGACCTCTGATGACTTTACAGTTGTCTCTGGTGTGAAGCAAGGCTGTGTGTTAGCTCCTGCCCTGTTTAATATATACCTTCATGCAATGTTGTCTTGTGCTTTTGATGTGGCTTGTGTTTACGGCGTTCGTGTGGAGCACCGTATTGATGGTGGGTTGCTGAACATCCGTCGTTTCGGTGCGAGAACTCTAGTCTGTGAGACAACTATCCGTATGTTGCTGTTTGCTGACGACTGTGCGTTGTTTTCACACAGCGCGGATGAGTTGCAGCACATGACTAGTGCTCTGGCTTCGACAGCGGGCAAATTCGGGCTCACCATCAACACAAGCAAAACTGTCTGTCTCTTTCAGCCTTCACCGGAGGTGCAATCTTCAACATCGCCGCAAATCAGCATTGGTGCTGAAGTATTGGAAACCACCTCCCGCTTCTGCTACCTTGGGAGTGTGATGTCGACTGATCAGCAGCTACACGTTGAGTTGCGTAATCGCGTGTCGAAGGCGGCAGCGGCATTCGGGAAGCTAGAGTACCGAGTGTGGAACAACCATCAGCTTAGCATTGGCACGAAGCTGATGGTGTACAAATCCATGGTACTGTCCGTTCTTCTATACGGCAGTGAAACGTGGACCATGTACCGTCGGGATGTGCGATATCTCGAGCGGTTCCATCAGCAGTGTCTGCGACGAATTTTGCGGATCGGCTGGGGCGCCAGAGTTGCAGACACGGAAGTGTTGCGCCGAAGTGGGATGTATGCAGTGGACGGCATAATTTTACTGCGACACCTGAGATGGCTCGGTCATGTGAGCCGTATGGATTCGACGCGAATACCGAAACAACTTTTATACGGTCAGCTGAGTATTTGGAACCGGCATGCTGGGAAACCCAAGTTACGTTACCAGGACATGATTAAAGTGAGCCTC
Source organism: Dicrocoelium dendriticum (assembly GCA_944474145.2). Classification (NCBI taxonomy): domain Eukaryota; kingdom Metazoa; phylum Platyhelminthes; class Trematoda; order Plagiorchiida; family Dicrocoeliidae; genus Dicrocoelium; species Dicrocoelium dendriticum. The sequence continues at coordinate 62,121,797 of OX104066.1, forward strand.
ACACGTTCTAATCTTGATTGCAGATCATGGGAATCGAAGGCGGCTGATCGTGGTGCATGGCGCGATCTACTCACGAAGGCAGTTGCTGAGGTGCGGGAGAAAGCCCTCATGCATGCAGAGAAGAAGCGGCAGTTGCGGAAGCGGCAAGCACCGATGAATTTTACTCCATCTGCATCGAGCGCATGGTGCTGTAGAACATGCGGTCGCGAGTGCCTTAGTCAGGCAGGCCTAGTGAGCCATGAGAGAGGTCACTCGGGACCACTGCCGAAGCGACGACGGGTCCCGTAGTGAACGTAGGCAGCATCGGCGCAGCGTTTGTAGGTACGCTGAATTCGATTTATTAACCACGTGCTTGCATGCTAAGTCTCTTTTTTTCAGGTGGTGGGTTTTCGGTTCTCTCCTAATACCTTTCTTTCTTTTTCATATAAATGTCTAGTGGATAAATGTCTAGTGGGCAATGCGCTGTGCCATTTGGGGCCACTACAGAAGCGACGACGGGTCCTGCAGAGAATTACGACGAGCCGGCGCAGCGTTTGTAGGCACGCTGATTTCGATTTACTAACCGCGTGCTTGCATGCTAAGTCTCTCTATTTCAGGTGGTGGGTTCACAGTTTGTGCCTAATGCTTTCCTTTCTCATATGAATATCTCCATGTACTCTATTCCATTAACTTGCACACATCGCTTCAGCCAATTGTATTCGATTTCCATAACATTTTTGTGTTCGTGGCATTCCGTAAACTATACTTTCTGACCTCGTGCACTTAGCTAGGATTTGTTTGTAAACAACTTATTACGTATGCTATTTAATTAAGGTTTATGTCACCGTTTCCTTATGCATTAATCAAGTTTTTCTCTTTTTCTTTATCCCCCTCTCAAGTGTTTGGCTGTTGTTTGATATCCCCGGTGTGGCTGCGCTTGATGTGCATGTTGACAAGGTGCCTACCTGTCTATTACCCACTACCTCGTCCATACTGGCTCTAGGAGACAGTTGGTCGTTGCTGGGGGGGACGGGGTGCACGGTCCTTGTGGCCGTGCTAGGCTCGAAGAATGGTTCCATGCACTCAGTGTGGAGCGGACTACGGTCCAGCCACCGCCTTGTGTGCGGTTGATTCCCCAAATGCAACGTGCTTATGTTTGCCTGTGACGGAGTGTGGGCCGGCTCCGTTGATGAAACCTGGTTCCCATCCGCATGCCTCCCGGTCTTATTCCTTCGGGTTTATACTGGATATGGGGTATGTGGTTGGAGCTGTGGGTGGTGCAGCGCAAGCCATCCATGGTCCCTCTGTAGGCGCAGGCGTCCTGTGGCTTGCCACAGTGACAGGCAAATCCGAAACCGGATGCCGCCAACCATATGATCTCAAAAACAGTCCTTTTTCGATCTGGTGGCTAGTGTTGGTCGGGTGGTTTGTGGTCACACTTAATTTGGTTCTATCTTGACCATTCATGAGCCCACTTCGTAGATGTTCCATGATTCTTTTGGACAAATGCATAGTCACACGCCCAAAATACCTAGAACTACCGGGACACTTAAATCGGCAGATTGGCGATGACTAGGAACTTCGTCTTTGAATCTAAAAACGAATAAAGACTTGCACATGTAGCTGAACTTTAGTTGGGCCGCGCTAAAGTTTAACTCGCAAATTCGCATCCGTCGTCGCGCACATACTTCTACCATGTTATCACCTCTGAATGAAAGAACAATAAAAAGCTGTTACTTTTCAACAGCGTGGCTTATTACTTTCGAAAAATCAGTATCAATGTTAACCTCCATTCCACTGGCACCGAACACAATCGAATGGTTTGTGCCTCATGCTCTTTGCAACTAGTACCAGAGTGATTAGTACCTATTATATGGCGAAAGCGAAATAACACGGCTTGTCTCGCAGTTTTATGCAAATTACCCCTCTGTGAGTCGATTTAACGGACGCTAGAATTAATACATAAATGTAGCGTGAAACGACTCGTGCCATCATAAGAAGCGTGAGAAAATACTGATGGCATGGAATTGATGAAGCCGCGCGAAGATATTTACTCAGCGGTTAGGTTACGGTGTCAGTTCAACGGGAAAGAAAATTTGTCCCTATTTGTCACATGCTGAGGCTGATGTTGCATTCATGATGCTTCTTCACCGCAGTTGGGCTAAACCAAGTTACACTTAAACTAAGTCTTTTTAATGTAGATAAAATTCAGTACATTTTATTTGGTTTGCTCTGCGTACTTGATAATCTTCTCCCAACTTACACACATCGCTCATGCAAATTGTGGTAAACTTGCGTAATTTTATCGCGTAGTATTTTCTAAAAAACTTTCGGACATTTTGTACTTATCACGTATTCACATTTAACCAATTTCTTCCATATGCTCATTCAACTAGTATTTATGTCCTCATATGCGTCCATTTTATTCGATATCGGCATTTCGAATGATTGGCTGTTGTTTGACATCCCAGGTATGGCTGCGCTTGATGTGCATGTTGACAAGGTGCCTACCTGTCTACTACCCACCACGTCGTCCATCTGGCTCCAGGAGACAATTGGTCGTTGCTGGAGGGGACGGGGTGCACGATCCTTGTGGTCGCGCTAAGCTCGAAGAGTGGTTCCATGCGGACTACGGTTCAGCCACCGCCTTTTGTGCACTTGATTCCCCAAATGCAACGTGCTTATGTTTGCCTGTGAAGGAGTGTGGGCCGGCTCCGTTGATGAAACGTGGCTCCCATCCGCAGGCCTCCCGGTCTTATTTCTTCGGGTTTACACTGGATATGGGGTGTGTGGATGGAGCTGTGGGTGGTGCATCGCAAGCAATCCGTGGTCCCTCTGTAGGCGCAGGCGTCCTGTGGCTTGTCACAGTGACAGGCAAAACCGAAACCTGATGCCGCCAACCATTTGCGATTAAAGCAAACTTCTATCACGGATTGTTCGTGAGCAAAAAGGACGAACATGCGCAGCCCCTACATTATGCCGATTAAAGCACTGGATGCCTGTCTGACTTAGGCAGGAAGCGGATTACAGCGCGTCTTATGATATGCTACCGTTTGTGTTGATATCAGGTGGAGTACAGAGTTAATGCCTAGACTTAGGAGACAGGTCAAGGCGATGTAACACTTACTAAATCCTCCACTGTTTAGATGAAAGGATTAAAGGGACGCATATTGCTTACGTTCACCAAGCTGGAGGCAACCATGCGGTTATGGTAGCGTAGGGACAGCGTTGGACAGATGATTCATTTCTCAATTCTCGTCGGTAGCTCATATTTCCATAGAATACTTTATGAGTAGAAAGATGAACACAGCATTGCAACTGACGGATGCAAGTCCCGTGCGACTGAGTAACAAATGAAGAGTGTCACAGCACAAGAACACCCTCCCAGTGTACGTAATTAATTCCCTCAGATTATCACTGTGTGATAGTTCGTTAGTGTAAAGTAGGATAAAAAGCAATAGTTTTACGAGACCCTCAAGAAAGAAAACTGAAAGGAAAAGCAAAATGTTCCGGCTTGGAATCTGAAACCTTAATAGTCTAGCTATGACACTGTCTGACACTATTGTATCGCTTTTAGCACCTAGGTGAAAGTCAACTGGCCTCTTGAATGTCGCGATATTTTTGGTGGGTTCACCATATTTGATGGAAATGCATCCCAGTTCTAACAGATTCTGAGAGAGAGAAAAAGTGCTACAATCCAAACGGGAATCTTAAGTTACTAGATTCAGGTAGTGGCCTCCGTATTGTTGGTAAGAGGCTAGAATCAGCAGTGCTTTACATTGAGGGTCGGTGTACGTCAGCAACCGATATGTGAAGACGAAACCAACGCTAAGCCATCAATATTATGAGGAGAACACATAGTTTAAACAAGGGCGCAGTTCATAACTGAGACTAGCTAGTCCACGTGTTGCCTTGGTAGTAGCACTTGTTTGGGGATGCCACAAAAATCGGGACGTCTCGTTTTAATCATGGACAACAGACTTGAGATGATCAGCATTAGTATTGAATGCCGCCCAAAGGTCGTCTCAGAAACCGCAAGTTCAAATTCGCCACATTTGTTGTCCAAGGATGGTGCAGCGAATTGCCAAGAACTAATTCAACATAACACCGAAGTGTGTTTCACCAGCCAAGTGTTGCAAAATGTACTGCAAAAATTGGCACGCGTACTTAAACTTGTTACGCAGCAAAGAGGACTGTTTCATTTCTTCCCAATAATGAATCCGGTACAGGTTGTTCCAGAGAAACGAGTGGTCAGATGTTAAGCGCATAGCTATCCAACACGACATCATTCGTAAATGTTTCCATTAGGAAAAGGATAATTATTGCTGGGAGGTTATTGGTAAAGACTAAAAACGCTAGCGGGCAGAGGAGGCACTCTTGCGGCGCACCAATGGAGGTGCACCGGCTTTTGGAGTGCGTGTCGACGATCCACACTTTGGTTGTTCTGTCGTGTATGTGACGTTCTAACCAGGTGAGCAGGAAACCGGTGAGATCGTATACATTAGGTTTTGGGAAGAGAGCTGAATGATTAATTATCGAATGCACGATAGCCAGCTGTTTGTGATGGTATGTTGTCTATACAAGGTGTAGGCGCCTTGACCCCGAATGTTTGTTTAGGGCATTAAGGTTTTCAGCTAAGTCCCCCTTCTCTCCCTCTTAGTATTCTTTATTCCATAGGTCATCATGATTGTATGGCAGCGAAGCATTAGTTCAAACGGTTGATGTACTGCTGTTGATATTGATGATTAGGAAATCTAAGTAAATGACAGTTAAGGAGACTACTTAGTAAGCCGTCCTGGTTCATGAGTCCAGAACAAGAAGTTGATTAGTGAGACAAGACCATCTGCGTCTGGAACCATATTGGAGCCTGGATATAATTTGCAGGTTGTTAGGATTTCGCATCAGTCCATTTCCGAGTATCGACTGGATCAATTTCGGTAAAATAGGAAGGAGAGTATTAGGTCGATTGTTCGGAGGATCCAATAGCTTGCGACCTTTTTCTGCCGGGATGATGATTCCTTTCTTCCACTCAGTTTGGACAGTATGGGAGTCAAGTAGACAGTGGAGGAGATTGTAAGATGTATTGCAATGGTGGGGACAAAGGTTTAAAGACCGTTGGACCGATCTTGTCCATACCCAGGGCACTGTTTTCTTAGAGAAACTGTAATTTACTTGCGACAGTTGCTTGGGTAGAAGTGACGTTGAATAAGTCAATGATACTACTTGGCATGTGATAGGGCGATGGTTTTTGTAGCCATTTAGCACACTGCAGGAGTATTGCGTTCGTGTTATCTGAGGCAGTAGGTGTTAGACGATTGGTAGTATAAGATGATGGTATGACTGTTTCAGCCATTCCGTCGTCGTTCACTTACTTGTAAAACAGTTTGGTGTTGCTAATAAACTTGAGTGCCATGGTCTCCAGCCAGCAGTACTTGTCAGCTCTAATGAGTGAAAAGAAAATGGCGCGCGCACACACACGCACACTATGTGATACAGCCATTGACCATCAAATCACGGCATTAGTACAAAACAAACATTGAAAAGTCTCCTTTTATACTCCAGGCAGGAATAAATATCGGGATGCTCATACAAAATTCTTAGTGTGTCTTACAGCCTGCGCGTTAATTTATTGAAAATTTTTCTGTAATTTAGTACCTAATGATTCCACGGGACTTGTCAAGCAGTTGCTTTTATCGGTTATAAATTATTGTTCCCTTCTACAATGTCATACAGGCCACTGTTGGTAGGGTCACAGGGAATTACCATGCGTACATGCATATCCTCGATAGATAATGAGCCTATGTGTGATATGGAGCATTGCAGATGTGATACCTACTTTGTGGGACTATCAGATGGGTTTCGAAAGTTTCAGTTCAAATTTACTTGCATATAGTCATAATCGCATAGCACGTACGACTCATACATGCACCTTGAGTTCTTCGATCTAGGAAGCACATGATATGAGATATGATGGCAATGTGGGTGAATGGCACACTGCCGGTGTTTCAACGCGTCCTAATTTCTCCAAACATGCAACTTTTTGTCACCCAAAGGAGTAGAAAGCCTAATTACTCTCTTTGGTCAGCACAAAGATATCCATTAGTATGGTAAGGCGCAAGCCAGTTACTCATGTAGAGGAAGTAGTACATAATTTCGTTGAATTACGGCGGATTCACTATAGGCAGACGGCCATAGTAAATTCTCAGAAGAGCCCACGGTTGGGTTCGTCCAGTCGGGATATGTCAACAGTATATGGTTACACCAAATCGTTAAATAAGCCAGGTATGAAGACTATGTTTGTAATTCATAGCCAAGGATAGCTAAGCGATGGACCAATGCGGCAACCTGCGCGACGGAAGTGCTAACAGCAGATTTTCGTAGTTCGAGCTGTGGGTAAAGACAGCGTCGTTCTCAGGACTTAGTGGTTTGTTTGCAGACTATCAAGAAAGTTGCACTTTTGATGCTACCTGTGTAAGCGACAGATCCGCTTGATGCTCGAGTAACTCATAGCAATCCCCGGTCAAACGAAACAAGGTCGAAAGTTAACGACGGTACCCTACACATAGATATGCAAGTGTAATAGGTAGATAAAATAATGCTGCCCGTTTTGCGCTAAAACGACCGGAACTTTACAAGGAACACAAGAAATACTAAGCACCGTAGTTGTCACTGTACAACGAGATAAAAATACCTAGAGTCCTCGAGCTGAATTCCACTGCTCTTTTAATAGGTCGCATAACCCATTTGTGTGCCCCATGCTGAGGCTGATGTTGCATTCATGATGCTTCTTCACCGCAGTTGGGCTAAACCAAGTTACACTTAAACTAGGTCTTTTTAACGTGGATAAAATTCAGTACATTTTATTTGGTTTGCTCTGCGTACTTGATAATCTTCTCCCAACTTACACACATCGCTCATGCAAATTGTGGTAAACTTGCGTAATTTTATCGCGTGGTATTTTCTAAAAAACTTTCGGACATTTTGTACTTATCACGTATTCACATTTAACCAATTTCTTCCATATGCTCATTCAACGAGTATTTATGTCCTCATATGCGTCCATTTTATTCGATATCGGCATTTCGAATGATTGGCTGTTGTTTGACATCCCAGGTATGGCTGCGCTTGATGTGCATGTTGACAAGGTGCCTACCTGTCTACTACCCACCACGTCGTCCATCTGGTTCCAGGAGACAATTGGTCGTTGCTGGAGGGGACGGGGTGCACGATCCTTGTGGTCGCGCTAAGCTCGAAGAGTGGTTCCATGCACTCAGTGTGGAGCGGACTACGGTTCAGCCACCGCCTTTTGTGCACTTGATTCCCCAAATGCAACGTGCTTGTGTTTGCCTGTGAAGGAGTGTGGGCCGGCTCCGTTGATGAAACGTGGCTCCCATCCGCAGGCCTCCCGGTCTTATTTCTTCGCGTTTACACTGGATATGTGGTGTGTGGATGGAGCTGTGGGTGGTGCATCGCAAGCAATCCATGGTCCCTCTGTAGACGCAGGCGTCCTGTGGCTTGTCACAGTGACAGGCAAAGCCGAAACTTGATGCCGCCAACCGTAACCCATTTGTTCGGTGTACTGAGCATAGTATGTTCGCTGGGTTCGTGGGTTGACTTCATGGGGTGATAGGTAATGTGCCTCGAGAAAATGTGGAGCGAAAGGAACCAAGGCAATGTGTCCTTGGGGCGGGAATGAATCAATCTCAGCATGGGTGCTTGTCCCTTAGGGCAATTTGCACAATGTGGAAGCCATCAGTCGTGACAACGGAAGTGTGAAGAAGACTGTAGGGCATCGAAGAAGAAGGCATATTATGTCTGAGAAATGATTAGTAGGCAGGAGTTTAGTAATGGTGCAGGTGTCTGACGGGATTATCCGGAGTAATATCCTAATATCTGACTTGTGATCTACGTGCTAATTTACCGGTCAAACCCTGGTCCACTAATAATGTATTTGTGAAACACCATATCTCACGTAGTATTAGTACACACTGCACACTTCGCAGACGTGAATGGTTGGCAGAGGCACGCAGATGACTTCACACTTTCCAAGATCGTTATCCCTCAAATCGCTTTCTTACTTTCGAGATCGCAGCTGGAGTCATCTGACCTACTACCCTCCTAGCACCAATTGGTTTCTCTAAAAGGGAATTATTTGGACCACACGGTTTCAAAAATGTTCCGTAATATTTGCCACAACCTTTAATCGTTTCTCTGCAAGGTTTGCGCTTCATCCACAGCTTAGATGTGTGTACGGAAGTAGTAGAAGTCTAAAGTCGTCTCGCCATAGCTGCATAATGGAATATAGCTAAAATGAAAATGTAAGCAGTCATACTGAGCTTTTACAAGACTTAAAGTAGACGTTTTGCAAAATCGCTTGTGACCGTTTGAAACTGGAAGTTGTACAGATTACCGTTTATATCCACATCGCCGTTTTCACACCTTCTCGAAGAAACACCCGCCTGCAGTTTTCCATAGTCCGAGCCGCACAACAATGTTTGTGGTCTCAAACGAAAACTGAACCCGTGGTCTATGCAACTATCCATGGATCACAGCTGTCGGCATTCCAGTCAAAAGGTATGGGATATTTTCTGTCCATTACTGCTCTGTCGCAGTATTTACACCCATGGGCGACTTCTGAGTGGAAAAGTCCACACATCACCACCACGCAAAAACCTGTGACGCCTCGCGGCTTGTTACGGACGCACTGGCATCAAGCCCTATCAATTCAAAGTGCAGCAGACAGCCATGGCCACGCGCACTGACGTTGTGGTGCAGTCAGACAGCCAGCTACTGACCTGAGAAGCACCAATCGACAAAATACGCTAACTCCATGAGTTAGTATGGTCGAACAAAAAGTAGCCGTGTCTAATGCTATAAAAAGGAAGGGAGCATATGGGCCAAATTCATTTGGAAAAAATGTACAAACAGGAGTCCAGTGTTTCAATTCCCTAGCTATTTTCAGCAGTATTATGTTGAACTCACACCAAGCAATGTAACGCTATACAATAGTAGACTATATTTTCTGGGATTCAGCGTGGTATGTATGTGCATCCCACTGGTCAATACTGCGAATGAACACTCGGAAACAAGAAGGACTGGTGGCAACGGATTCGACGAATGGAAAAGGCCAAAAATAGTGTACTGAGAGAACGTCTAATATACAGTATTCCCCAGTCTTCCCCAATAGGCTCCGCTCCACGCTTATTGAAATGAAGATGAGCAGTACGTTAAAAATAAGTCGCTTTGGAAGTTAATGGGCGTGTAAATGCCAACAGTGGTCCAAATGAGCCTTAACCGAACAACTCCAGTCAAATGAGAATATGAAGGAGCAGGACCCGTCTACCTCCAACGATTTTCCGTAATCTCAGACAATGGTGCTAGTTGGAAACGGGTTGCGTCCAAGGGCACCCGGATACTAAGGTCTTCCTTTACCCTTACAAGGTCCAACATAAATAAATAAATAGTTTACTCTTGAATATATCGTGATACAGCAAATCAGGTATGATCACAATCTACAAGCAATTATGTTTTGAAACAGACATGAGGGGCAAATTCGTCCATGAGGCGACGAAAATTTGAGTTCATATATACGTGGCGTAAACATTAAAGGCACAATAAATGTAGTGGTTACGGTGCCTGTAGACAGAGAGTACCATTTTCTTGTACGTATCTAGGAAATAGTGAAATATGACTAGACAACTTGCCAGTGTGTAGTTGTGGGCGGTGAATTTATTCAGTGACTAGTCGCATCCGCCACGTCACAGTGTTGGTAAACGGAGGCGAAGCTGTACTTGAACAGACTCCACCAATTGTGTGCAGACTATCGGCGAATACTCTTCAAATGAAACTCCGCAAACTGTCATTAAGAGACCATAAAGCGTACCGTCAGTACGCAGCACGAAAGTTCCCTAATTGACGTCAAATACGTAAAGGGAAAGCAACTTGGCGAAGTGAGCTAGTGAGACCCCACATATGACATCCTATATGTTGTAGCCGGTTCCACCAACCTGATGCAAGTCAACCGTCACCAAAATTCAAAGCACTATGGTGACTGAAGCATAGTTAGATTTATGCTGCCTTCCAACGACCAAGCGGAAACAGTTCTGCTGTCAAAAGCTCGTCTCCATAATGGGTCCTGTTTGGTCAGCTGTTTCCCGGACATTTCGTGAAGCTAGCGGAAACGGGCAAAGCACAGCTTGGAAGAATACAAGATGAAATGCGTAGCTTGGACTATGCTTGTTTACGATGCTGGAGGACGTGATGAGTGCGTAACGACCACCCACGACCAGCGGCAGATGCGATAACTTCGCTAGCTCTTGTCCTTGGAAAACTTCGTAGCTGAATCGATCTCTAGGCTTCGTAGATGACCAAGTAGCAAATGAGTGCAGTATTGTAAAGGTGGTGCTCCAATTCGGACGTATGTCAGCAAGGGTATGTGCATGCACATCCGGCTCAAAGTGGCGCCCTCTAAGCAAACACACAAAAGGAGCGATTTAATAGAAGCATGAGCATGGCAATGCTCCAAGCCGTTGTGGGTTTTCGTCTCGCAAGCGTTCTCCCTATAAAAAGCCACAGATGCTCGCTTAACAACACTGCGACGTGGCGGATGTGACTCACCACGGAATAAAGTCACTGTCATTTGCATCGCACTGGCAAGTCTCCCTAGTTCACACAACACTAATTCAAACGCATAAGCATCCACCTGTTTACGTACTTTCGTCAGTCATATGCGGTCGTTCATTAACAACACAGCGCTAACTACGCTCCTTTCATAAGATGACTTTCCATTTGCACGTTCTTGCAGGTAATCTAGTCTGCACCGGGCGAAACGCCATCGCCTGTCCACTTTTGTTCATGCTAGGTTTGACTTGCCTCGAAATATTCGAGAATAAAATTTTATTTATTTATTTATTTACTTATTCAAGATAGACCAAAAATATTACTCTTCCGGTTACCAGTACTTATGGTTACTCAACATGCCTTACACACACAAAGGAGCAAGTAGGAGGTAACGGAATCGCTGGATCTGGCGCAAAGTAGTTCGCCGGTGACCCACCCAAAAACGATTAGTAGCCAAATTTACACTGGTCGGCACAACAAAACACCTAATACACACGTTCCTTGACTAACTATTGTGATTGGGGAAACATTATTGTATACCCACAAATGCATAAGAGCTTCTGAACAAGCTTGCTGAACTGTGCCAATGTCAAGTACCATGCGTTTGGAACTTCATCTTCGTAATTGAAACTTGTTTGTACTAGAAAATTACCAGTGCCAAATTCCAAGTAAATGATATGTGCCTTGTTCGGGACAATCGCCTCAGCAAGGGTGAAGTGGCACTTCTGTAAAACTTCAGTGAAGATCCGGAAGCACTGTCCAAAGACTCCCTCTAGTGACGTCTGCGGATGAGAGGCAATGACTTTTGCCTCGTAGCAGTTGCTTATCATCCTATACTGTTCACTCCAGTGATGGACACCCGTCTGGCACTTAACTTCTGAAGGGTCCTGCGACCACGATACAGCCATGTTAGAATTCTGAAGGTTACAGCAGCCTTAGTGATGAGCGCAAAGCAGACATGCAAAGGTTTACTGCAAGCAGTCCGCTCTGCGGCCATGTCAGCTTACCCAACACATTCGGAATGAAAACTAAACCATCTACGCTTGGTTTATTGTTCACGAATGAAAAGCTCATGATCGAGAAACCAACAATGGTGAGTTCTCTGGTGATGAATAGCTACTTCCTCATACTTTGTGACTATCAATGGTTCATTTGTTCTCCGAGCTTGGCGGTTTTCTCGCCAAGCTCGGAGAACAAATGAACCATTGATTCATCAACCCGAGCTACCGGTATTTCGAATCATTTTAAACTTTGTGACTATGTTTCGCTGATTGTCAACAGAAACACGTTGACTTGTTTCACACACTCATAAACTGTGAAATACTAACGGAAAACTTTGGAGAAGCCGCCTTGGAGTTTTGGATAATATTTCCAATGATAATAACTGCACGGAGTATATTGAAAAATTTAATGATCTGATCACGTTCGCGTCAGGACTCAGGCATTTTTGTTCTGCAAGCGCACCATCAATCATCCGGGAGAACCCAAAGCCGCATGGCGGTAAGTGGCGCAACGTCGCGTGTGTATAGAGCTCACCCTAGTCCTGACAACCGGAGCAACTACGTAGTACAACTTAATCACTTCTCCGCCAGGATAAATCACTACACCAGCAGGTTCTAGTAGAAAGGTTTTGTGCCAATAACAGGCTACCGTACAAGCATGTGAACAGCCTCCGGAAAGTGAAGTGTGACGTCCCCACGACTAGAAGTGCCCAAAAGCCGTGGGTCCTGTAAATATTCTACGGCTACGTTATGTTCCAATATTCGACGCGCCACCAGCAAGTCACATACCTGTCCCATTACCCAGAACCGGGATTTACACAGGTCACTTTTAGTTCAGAGATTGTTTTGTGGAAACTGCCACCGTTGCGCACCAATACTTCCAACAGCCTTGACAACATTCACCCGAAGGCAATGCAGGTGGCAGCTGCGAGGACATCTGAGCTCTTAATCCGACAATTTCAAGTGTGCTTGACTGAAGAGCAGGTCCCTACCTTGTGCGATCAGGGTAACCTCATCCAAATTCCTAAGAGTGGTAATCATTCAGAGATAGCCAATTAACCCCCATTGATTGTCCTCCCAATCATCTAAGAGGTGATGGACTCGATCATTGCTGAGACACCGATGGGCTATTTGGAAAGATTTAACATCACACCATCGGAGCAACACAGCTTCCGTAAAGTGGCGTCTGAGGCCTGCAGGCAATGTATAAACGTTGGAGGGTTCAGATGGACAGCCTCTAATCTGGATCATTGAGCATGTGTCTACATTGGCGGCGCACTTAGCTTGCATATTTTCAAATGACCGGGTGTCTGTACCGAGTACAAAGGGCACCGCCCCTATTGAGCTAGACAGACTGGACTGCAAGCTGTTGGTCAGTCTTGACAGCCAGATCCTCAAGTCACTATTGATCATCTTCTCGGCTTCCGTACCTGCGCTGTTAAACGGGTAGCTGTCCACAGGGCTATTGTGCCGCAGTCCATAGAAAAAGGAGAAAAAATGCAACTGCTGCAAGCCAGCTAAGCTACCGGTAACCGATGGGCATCGTTCCGGTAAGCTACCAGCCGGCTACTGCGTATCAAAATAAATTACTATGCAAAATTACATAAGGCTAATTGTGAGATCCGGTAACTGCATCACTCAAAACTTTAGCATACTTACCCCGTTTTTGGTCCGTTCTGGGATAGGTCGAAAACCTGGCGTTGATTGAGTGCGCACCGAAATTTGTGAAGTAAGGAGTACCCTTGATTCCCGCCAGATTGTGGGTTAATGAAAACAAGGAATGGTTTCCATTCACTGACTGGGTTTGGAGATGGGACAAGTGGTAGCACAGTAGTTGAACACAAACTTGAGCAAGAACTGGTTTTATGAGAGGATCGAGTTGGTGAGTCCACGGAAGTTCTGTCACCAATATCGCGTTGAGGCAGCTGGTCCATAAAATTACAGATTTCTGAGTTCTTTAGTGGTTCTAATTTGCGCCGTCCAGGGATGCAACCACCCCAGTGGTTAGACGTCAGGTGGCTTGAAATTCGCCTAACAGATACAAACGAGATTTAGACATATAAAGAAGACATCCTCCAGAGGAATTGTCAAAAATTGGATAGGCCGCTGGGCACCTACTCTAACTCATTCTTTGATGGTACGGAATTCGTGCAGTCATTATAAAAGGATGAGCATTGCCGGTAAGCAGGGTAAAAAGGCCGGACTGAGACTGTCAATGCTTACAATAAAAGGGAACGATGTAATGATATGTCTGAGAAATCTGACATTACACAAATTCCTTTGTATGGTCGGAGTGGTAACTATGGAACCAAAACCAAAAGTGCTAGTAAAGTAAGGCGTACATCGGTGGACCCAACACGACGTTCAACTACAAATTAGCCCATCCTGAAGTTGTGGAAGGTGCGAGGAACCTGTTGTTTATTTGCGCCATGTGTACTTCGATAAACACTACATTACTTAATGTAAGTGCCTTGACTCATCTGTAGGTCGCTTATTGAACACTTATAGCGCAGTTGCAGATGTGGCATCCATGACCGCTACATTCGAAGAAAAAAGTTGGTATTTTTGCAGCAGCTTATACTGCGCAGTCAGCCTCAGCTGATCGGCCTCGTCACTGAGTTTCGAATGGTGGTGGCGAACGTGGCTTCGATTGGTCAGCATCTGGTAGGCAATTATGAAGGCAAATTGTAGACATCAATACCTTCAACAGGTTTCACAACCTAGGTTAGCAGGGAGGTTGGAACGGACCCACGCAATATAGAAGTATTCGTCACTGTTAGATCCAGACCATAGCGAGATTGGGTAAGTGCCAAGAATGTCAAGCATGCATGTCCTAACACATGTGAAGTATCATCTAAGTGGAAAACCACTACAGCAAGATGGAAGAATCAAGCCATCCGAGTTCTCTCCACAAAAGACCTGCTTGCTGTTTCTCGGATCTGGCTCTCTTGGTCAGCCGAAATCATCAGCGATCAGTGCTCCGAGGCCACTCCCAATGAAGACACTGAAATATGTAGCCTCTTAGAGTATATGAGCTATTGGAAGGACGAAGTATATGGGTCACCTTAGAGTCAGTCTCATTAACCCAAAGCAGATTAGCATTAGGGCATTGATGAACCTGTTAGGTCTCGGTGGAGAAGTTCCTAACTAACCACCTGTTCTATTTTGACATCATGGTTGAAACGTACGGACGAATGAAATCAGCCACATTCATAAGATCTTTAAGGAGCATAGAAAATAACTACGGCTTCAACAGTGAATCTAGTGGAATTTCACATTCTATCCGTATGGTTATCAAATGTGTCCAGAAACCTTACTTACAAATTGGCTGCAAAAATAGTCGCTATGGTTCAATGGTTCAATGGTGTATGATGGGATAAAAAGCATAACTTTACAAGGCCCACAGGATGGATATGCAAAAGAAAATTAAAATCAAAATGTTCCAACGTGGAACGTAAAGTATCAGTGGTTAAATCATTGCACTTTAACAAAGTGTTGTTTATCGTTTATCACTAAAATGAAAATCTAAGAGTCTTTCGAATGCCGCCATGTCTGGTGCGTTCACCACATAGCTTGGTAATGCATTTCAGTGAGAACAGATTCTAAGTGAGAAAAAATACTTTCTACAATTCAAACGAGAGTGTTGCGTCATTAGTTTCAGGTGGTTGCCTCGGTTTTGTTTGTATGGGGCTAGAGTCAACAGTAATGTATATGGATGCTCGCTTTCGGTTAATATCCGGTATGTGAGAGTAAGATCTCCGCGAAGCCGTCGGTATTCTAATGTGAACACACCGAGTACACGAAGACGCATTTCGTAACTTATACCGGATAGTCCACGCGTTGCTTTTGTGGCTCTTCTTTGGGGCTGTTCCAAGAGGCGGATGTCTCGTTTTAACCACGGACACCAGGCCTGAATTGCATATGCAACATGAGGACGAATGTAGGAGTTAATCAACAATGGGACTAGCTTTAATGACATAGGTGCTAGAGGGTTTCCTAAATGTCCTGATAAATGATGGTAATACTAGCATAACTATCAGCCATTTGAGTCCAACCGTCCCACTGACTCAGTATGTGGATAGTGAATGATCGAGGTTAAAGCAGACACAACTGCTTTCGTGCTATGATATCCATACTTTCGTGATAGTCCACCAATGTATCAACGGTGAACCTTGCCACCATATATAACATATTCTAAAGAAGGCTCACTTGGCAATAACTCGTGATTTGCGCATAGCTAATGCGTTCAACAGTCGGATAATGATACACTGATATTGCGTAGGGGGTGCTGTTGTCCCATATGCATCTGGCACAACATCATCATCAACAACGGCAGTGCATCAACCAGTTAAACTGATACTTCACTGCTGTACAACCAAGGTGACCTACGCTGCGAAGAATAACAGGAAAGAGAGGAGGGGGACTTACCGGGAAGATTAAATGTCCTAAAAGACACTCAGGATCAAGAAATCTACATCTTGTCGACATACCGTCACAGAGATGATTATCATTCAGAGATAATGGAACATCGGCGAGACAGCTACGCTGCGACTTTCACTGCTCCTCCTCCTCCTTGCCCCGCAGATAATACACTTTAACCAGGCAGTCCGACTACCGGACGACAACAGAAGCGCTATTGGTGCCCACTGCGAGGGAAGCACAAGGTGGGCCATGTGAACTCCAGCCAGGGAAACGAAGGGACCCAACGGCACCTAGTTTTGTAGCCAATGACTTCATTTCCCTCAGCCAAGGTAACTTTTGCCCGCCACGAAGCTTTGCGCCACGGCAGTGATCCACGTTTCCTAGTCGTTGACTACCCAGCAATTCTAATAGTGGATTTACTTCGGTGCAGTCTACAACTAAGTGGGGGTGATACATATTTAGTTGACCTCGTATACCATCCACTCATGTCGAATCTGGAAGTGAATAACCGTCTATCATCTGTACTAAAAACCGCTCTGGCTCACCCTAACCCTCATTTTCTCCTTGCAGGGTACCTCAACTTGCACGCAATAGATCTTCTGGCCTCACCTAGTGAACAGTTTAAAGTCGAACTACAAGAATTAGTCGCTGGCCTCCCACTTCATAACCATGTTACTTCCCCTTCGGGATTCAGAACGGGAATAACCTGGTCAATTTATAACTCGTCAACACCAACGAGGAACTTATTGTCGACACAGTGACAGCGAGTAGCCCTCTGGGGTGCAGTGATCATGCAACACCACGTCTGCTATGTTGAACCGTCCAACGGGGAAATCGGAGAGGTCGGCATAATAAAACATCGACATTTTATCCGACCTGATTAAAATCACTGATGGGTCGTTCCTAACGGAACAACCGCCTAATGTCGCTGTGAGAAAGTTCAACAATCAGTTCAACATTTTAGTAACAAATGTATCAGAGACTAAAACCCTTAGCTCAGTAAAAGTAATGTCCCTCCTGAGAAACAAAACGAGGAAACAAATGGTTCCGATCCAAACGCCGGAAACTGGTATGCTTACATAACTGAGAGAAACTACTGTTTCAAACTGGCCCGCGAAGATAAGTTGAAACATCAACAAGATTTAGCGGAGAAGTTCCTCTGAAATGCTATGCTACGTCATAGGCACATTAACGAACTTCGTAAAGTACAGAGTGGCATCTCTCCTCGAAACACCGTCTGCGGGCAAGTGCAAACTGCCAAAGAAGCAGCTAATGCTCTTAGACACCACTTCGCTCGTACTTTTCAGCACACATCACGGGCCCAGATCGTTCTCACACATATCACATCACCACCAGGACTTAACCACATCTCCTTCACATCCACGGATGTGCTGAAACGAGTTATGTCACTACGCGAGTACATTTCATCTGGTCCGGATAACATACACCCCAAGTGGTGGATGGCAGCTGCATTGAGCTTTTCTGAACCATTGTCTCAGTTTTTCCAGCACTGTCTCGACGAGATGCAGGGTACAGAAATATGGAAGCGCAGAAGGGTTACCCCTACTTGAGCGAGAGGCAATAGTGCAGCGACCGCCAATTATCGCCCGATCACTCTTCTTCTTGTGCTTGCTAAGTTTAAGGAATCTGTCATCGCCGATGCAGTTATGGGATATTTAGAAAGGTGCCATATCATGGTGCAAGAGCGGCATGGATCCCGTCAAAACTGCTCATGTACCACGAATCTTTTGTGAGCGTGTGCTAGATGGACGGAATCCGTCGATGCTGGAGACGTAGTAGACGCCGCTTACCTTTATTTCTCGAAGTCATTTGATCGCCCTGATCACCAGATTCTTTCGCACGCAACTCGAAGTTACGGGATCGGTGACCCTATCCTAGGCTGGATTCATTCATTCCTATTCAAAAAACCCTTGAACGTGTGGATTCGTAGCACCTTCTCTGACCCGACAGAGGTTCATTATGGCCTTCCTCAAAGCTCGGTACGAGAACCAAGGTTATTCCTCGTGTTCATAAACAACATTGCGAAAGTTTTGACGTCGAACTTTCTGCTCTTTAAGGATGACCTCACGATTTCGAGGGCAACCAAACTTGCAGACAACCAAATAGCATTGCAAGATGATCTCGACAGGGTTAACGAATAGTCGACCCAGATCATGCTTGAGAGTAACTATGCCAACTGCAAAATAATGAGGATATGCCACCAGAGCACCTACCAATATTGATTGAGAGAACACTTCCTGCAGTATAATACTCATGAAAGGGATCTCGGGGCGCTCGGGCACTACGATCCCGGATGCTCAAAGCAGGATGAGATGACAGCAAAATAGCCAACCCAACAATTGGGCCTACTGCGGAGGGCGTCTGGCCGGTTCGACCCTACTTTCTTTTCGCAAATGCTCAACGTTTACGTGAGACCACACTTTGAATATGCCATTCGGATGTGTCCTGCCTGACATAATATGACCTCACTGCTCTTGAGAAGCCACAACGGTGGGCGAACAAATTGTGAAGAGATTGTTCCACCTCCTTTATAAACTGATACTAAAGGCTCTAAGAGTTTTCGTGAGCAATATCGTTTTCTGCTAGGTGATCTCATTTTTGTGTATCAGATCCTCAAGGACTAATCACCCATGCCCACCCTTATTGAAACTCAGCCACAACACCAAAATGAGAGCCTTCCAGTTGAAGTTAGTGACACCGTGTATCTGGTTGGAATGCCGCAAGAACGTTTTCCCATTTCGTGTATCCCAGTGGGGAAATTTACTTCCGCATTGTGTCATTTCTACTCCTACTTTATGCAAATTCAAAACTCCACTTGATGATGCACAACACCATCTGAAGTTCAAGATATAACCCAAGTTATTGAGATACACGACAACGTAAGCAAACGATATGCGCACTTGAAATTTGCGGTAAGTCCACAGTTACGTGCTTTTTTGTTTCGATATCAAGTTTTGATCTCAATATTTATCTACGGAAAACCGTTAAACGGTTGTTTTTATATCCGTGATAAATTTATTGTTCCATTGTATATCCGGCAAAGAAATCAAGACGCTCCTCGGTTAGTGGTGATCAGGCATATGTATCATTTGCACAACCAAACGTAACTTATTCAGTGCCATCTGTTGCTT
The DNA here is from genome assembly GCA_944474145.2 of Dicrocoelium dendriticum. Lineage (NCBI taxonomy): Eukaryota > Metazoa > Platyhelminthes > Trematoda > Plagiorchiida > Dicrocoeliidae > Dicrocoelium > Dicrocoelium dendriticum. Next base: position 62,140,971 of record OX104066.1, read on the forward strand.
CAAGTAATTAGTCAGACTATAGCTGCCTAAAACTCACCTACGCACATCATCGTTGCGGACATGCTAGTGCCATCCGACAACAGGGATGCTTCACAGACAGCGATGCTCAAGGACTTGAAGACGACGCAGGTACCCAGACCAAAGCGGCCACCTCTCAGTGCAACACAGTAGTACAGCCCTCACTGTAGCCTTGTAAACACGGCCTATCAAAAAGAGGGAAACCATTTTCTGACGACACAATTGTCACAGATTCAAAAATGCCATCCTAGCTTCTGCAATACGTGAATTGACTTCAACTGACATGCCCCCATTGTTGCTGATACAGTTGCCAAGGTAAGCAAATTGATCAACTACCACGAGTTCTACTCTATCTAGGGTCAAGAGATCATCAAATGGTTAGTGGTCCTGCAGCAACACTTTACACTTTGAACATGCGAAGCGCATACCAAATAATGGGACCATGCTACAGAGGTTATTCAGGGTTGATTGCGCCGCCCCAACATCGTTAAACGGCAAGACGAAGTGGTCTGCATAATCAAGATCAACTAGCTTTTCATCAGGCAGCACTTTAAAGCCTGTATCGTGAGACGCTGAAAGGAAACACTCCATGATGCAGCCCACAACTAAGTTGAAAAATGGGGAATTTGGAAAACTTGACGAACGCCACTTGCTGTTGGAAAGGCTTCCGACAAATCACCGTGGACCCTGACGCGGCCTGTGGTATTCGCGTACAGGACACGTAAATTGTTCCCATATTTTATGGGAACACCTTTGCACACAAGTATTTCGAATAGAATGAATCGATCGACCGAGTCAAACGCACTCTTGTAGTCGAGGGATACAGTTATTGTCTGCCTGCGGTACGTGTGGCGGTGCTCTAGCACCTGCGGCACAGTGAATATGTGGTCTATAAAGCCTATTCCCAGACGGAAACCAGCTTTCACTTCCCTACTCCGTGACTCCCGTTCCGCAGTGAGGCGCCGAACAAGAATTGAGGCCAGTAATTATGTCACCCAAGGGCGCGATCAAGTTGGGTTCATTGCTGGCCAGCTTCAGGGAAACGCCCAGAGGCACTTCGGCGCGCACTGTTTCTAACAACGATGCTACTAAGAAACAGTCGGTGTTTCACACAGCTGTAACAAGGTCGCTGTTGTCCATCTGGTCGGAGTTAGGTCCATACTTACCACCTAGCTGCTCTTCTGAAGACTTCTGATGACCTCACTTTTGCATTCATTTTTTCTGAAAGAACTGTGATAATTGAACCGGTAGCACTGCGAAGCAGTGTATCATTTCATGGTAGAAGGCCTACTTGGCGGCATCAGAACCACAGTCGTTGGGAGCATAAGCAGAAACCAAAACCAAACATCAGTTAAGGCTACTTTGTGAAGCAACCTTAATGTATGCCGTCAAACGGACTGGACACAAACTGATGTTCCCGGAAATCCAATCTACCAACGACTTCTCAGTCCGAAAAAGCTGTCTGTCATCGGCTGATCAGTGATTGCCGTATCAGCGTCTCCGAACGCGTGTACGCAACAGCGAAGGGACAAGTCAGACGCAGCTGTTCAACAACACATGAGGGTCATTTACCCTAGTTTCGGTCGCATAACGCACGTCAATACCCGGTGTATACAGCGTGCGTGCGAGGGCATCCTGTTGACTTAGCTTTTTTAGAGTGCGAACCTTGAAATCCGCCAAGGAAACGGAACAGCGTGGCCGTATAGGAGACTTTTGCTGACTGGCTTTCAGTGGGTGGTGCCCGAAGGTAGCCGCAGTTGATTCGACTCAGCTGGCATTACGTCTGCTTCAAATTAGGATAAGAATTAGGAAGGTCACTAATGGGGTGTGGGAGGGGAGTGAGTGAAACAAATGGAAAAGAAAGAAGTGGGGCGTCAGCAGTAGCTTGTCTGCTCTGCTGTATATAGCAGATAATGCGACACTTGATAGTCTGCGCAACTGCCGATGCAGGTTGTGATTTAAGTTTGGCGAAATGGTCATGGTTGTTCGAGGACTGAGACACCGACAAGACGCCCATACCTAGACAGGAGAAAGATTAGGATCGTCAACCAAAGCTTTTGGCTCAAAAGCCTGTCCGCAAGACAGTGGATGTGGCAACGGCACGGTTTTACATAACTGGACTTCAGCCCATTGTCGAACCCATAACCTGGAGGACCAAGAGTCTGAGTTCAACTGACCTCTAACTGTTAACCTACCTAGTAGGAGTAGCACTTAAGTGGACCAACATCCCCACCCAGTATAGCTCCATGCATCGATGAAGTACGCAAACCGTCACAAAACGTCAAGACCCAGTCTCTTCGCGACGGATCTGGCATAGCGGTGCCTTCAGATGAGTGTAATTACCATTGCAAGAATGGTGGGCATACTAGAATAGTAGGTCCCTAAACATAGTTGTTGAACAAAAGGTGATAAAGGCAAATAAGTGAGGTGGATGAGGGAATGTGGGGTGTGCTAGCCAATGTCGAATATTTGGGCCAGTTTTGGCCAAGAGGTATTAGGCCATTCCTCTTTTTGTGTTCGATCATCTGTCTTAGAAAATAGGATGCAGCTACGATTCATTTTAGAAGGAAAGTGGACACGCCTGTGTGGTAATTTACTGGACACGTAGGCATAGCAGCTTGTTGGGTGGCTTGCCGAATAAGCTCTTAACTGACTCACCGGACAACCGCATTGGGATGCCAGCCGTGCAACTCGGGTTTACCCTGTGCTAGCTAATAATTTGGCGGCGGTGTTCCATGACGTGGTGGGTTTTCCTCTGGTGAATGTTTTCCATATAAAAGGACACAAATGTATATTTGATGACACTGTGAAGCCATCAGCAATACGCCGATACGCAGTCCTGACGCATCGCCGTCGAGCAACCATGACTAGTCGCGCGTGGGCTGGGAATACTGCGAGAGTCGTCCGGCCCCCTACGCAGGATGGAACCCATGACCTCCGGATTACAAGGCAGGCTTGTGATCCTTTGAGGCGGGGGAACGATACTGTGAAGTGGCGGATGGGACTGACCACTAAATAAAGTTACTGCCCTTTGTTCCCCCTTAGTGGTAGCTTACCGGAACGATACCCATCCGTTACCGATAGCTCAGCCAGCTTGCACCAGTTGTTTTTTCTCTCTCCTTTTTTTCTTTGTATTGCGGCACAGTAGCTGAGGTGTTCACCACCTCTAGCTAACGTGTATGATGATGATGATGATGAGTGGAGCATTGTATCCCAGAAGCCTGTTGCTGAAATTGGGGAGAGGATTAGGCCCCTGTTTGACAACTGAGCAAACGACAGGTGCATGAACTGGGTAATAAGTCGCCCTCTCTTATTGGACGGGATTCCAGGACAACACCACGATGCCCTGTATGCAGGCTATCTAGTCAGAAGCTCTGGGTAGCGTGCCCCAAGGCAACCCTCTCCTTCGGTTTGAGCAACTGCATGGTATACGCCCTCAGACAAAACTACAGTTTATTTCACATAGTGATATTCCTGCTTTCTACAATCATGCCACTTTAGCACACACTAACTGACATTTCGTCAGCAATGCATGTTAGCAGCTACTACATTCCTGCTGTTATGGATCCACTTCCGCTTCAGGTTTCTTCGATGACAATAAGCTCAGCCGGTGGTCCTTACCGGACCCCTTTCCTTGTTCCATTTAGCATACCTCGACATATGATTAATAATTCAACTTTTATGTGCGCTCTAATTGACTGCAGCCGTGCATCGGTCAAAGCTGATTTTTATCGAGCGCCTCATCAGCTCTAGAGCAACGCCAACAATGTAGAGATCCTTTTCCGTGCTTAGCATTTCATTACATACGTTGGATGCTCGTCACCATGTGAACCTTACCTTTGTGATCAACACGCGCTCGAGGAAAGCCGCTCAGACAACGAATCTAGGTTGCGCACACTATGAAAATATAATTATTGCTTCTTTCGTATGCTAACTTTGAACTTAGGAGAAGGCGCACTGTAGTTCAGCGTCAGCATAAAGGTGGTCACGTATTGATCACACTGCAATAAGTTTCAGTTGACTGGGCAAAGTTGGTCCAGCTTTATTGACTCCAGTCACACTCTCGTCTCTGCACATTTCGATATAGGTTTTTATGGGTCCTTGAAAGAAAAGTACCGCAAGATGGAAAAGAAACATATTTCTTTATTCCTCAGTCCAGCTGAGCTGCAAATCTTTGCTTGCAGAGGCACTTGGTAGTGATCCGCAAAATAACATACCGCTACACTGGGATTTGGTGCAGAACATAACGAACGATGCCTAAAATCAAGTTGCTGTCTAGATCGGTATTCTTGAAGGTCTAAATCTATCTTTGCCATTTGAAGCTGTTCAAACCTCGTAGAAATGTCCCGGAGGCCTTAGCTCAAGGTGAGCTGTGTCACTCTGACAACCGGCAACTCAATTTCAGACTGGGCAACGATCGCGAAGCATAGTGGTCTGGACGGGTTTCGAAGATCACTGTCGCTTGTGACAATAGTCGTAAGGTCCCTCAACTCATTCACTCCTATGGCTACAAACATCCTGGTGTCATTGAGGTCAGTTGAGAGGCGTGTGGGTATTTGATCACAAACTACCAGACATGTCCGAGCCGTTGGACCGAGCACCTTCGCTTGTACCTCAACTGGCCCCTACCGTAAATCTGTGGACATAGTATGGACGGTTTCCTGTCATGGCCAGTCTCAATAGATTCACATAGCAAAGAGGATGTTCAGCTTGAAATCCGACGATTAATATGAGTCGGAGTTACTGACTCAAAAGGACTTCATCCGGAGCTTTTCAAACATGAGGACGCGCTAAATCATAAGTCAATTGATTTCATTGTTCTACAAAGTCTGGTATGAAGACAAAGTGTCTTATCCCTGGGGCAAACCAGCAATTGTACCACACATCGCAAGTTACGCCTCCATTGCAGGGGGTCATGCACATTTCGATCGTCTCCAAGATATTGGAGTCCATCCTCAGTTCATGAATTCTACTACTCTGAAGATCAGGCTAGTTTGCATCCTGGCTTCGCCAACGCCATCACCTACCAGAGACTAGCCGTAGATGCGTTTCGAATCCTCTGGGCGCAACTGACTCGCTTGACAGACCTGCGTTATGGAGTTACTTGTTAAGCAAACGGAGTCCCAGACAAGTACGGTGTCGTCCAATCAGCACTTTACCATCAAGTTTCCGGCAGAGAGAGGGAATACGACAAGCCTTAATCGACATTCATTCGAAGTATCTGGGTGCAATAAGGCTGGCCTAGTTCCCCATTCCACTCCTAGTTTACAACTAATGACCTCCTGTCCATGAGCTCTAGAAGGCTTCCGACATTTTGCCGCGCGGCCAACTTAGACTAGGTGAACGATATTGGGGATGACGCACAGAGTATGCAAGTTATTCTGAACCCTTCGACAGTCGAACCCACTATGAGTGGCGGGTATTTCGTCCCCTCGAAGTGAAAGCCCTACTCCAGAATTGGCCCACACCTATTCCCCCGTTTGCTCATGGAAGTGCATTACTGAGTAATATGGTTGGTTACGCCTAAGTTAAGAGCTGTGAATCTGCTGCTGGCCCTTTCAGAAAGGTTTTTCGCTACCTTGTCAGAGCACAGTCGGCATTTGTTAATCTGAGGCAAATGTAGCATCGTCGGAACTCTTCATCTTGGCAAAGAGCCAGATTTACAACATCACCTTTCACTTAATATTTTGTATGGGAGCGAGTGGTGGCTTATTCCAGTGAATCGCAGGCCCCAGTATATTTTACCTTTACCAATGATTGTGTGAGACAGATCGCTCGTGTCTGGGGTATCAATACCGCGTTCAAACTGTTGATGTTAAACATCGTATCCAGAGGAACGTGAGCATTACACTTAAAAAGCTGGTTTTGTTGCGCCAATTGGGGTGGATATAGTTACGTCAAATGCATGGTCCCTGAGCGTTTGACATACTACCTCCTACTCCAGTGGTTCTCAAATTTTTGAGACCGGTACCCACAAAGTGAGTTTACCATAAACATTTACCCCCAGGAAATGTTTCAGCTTGAATGCTATTACCTAGTAACTATTGAATTTGTGCTCTGAATTACGAAATGAATTCTGTTTCTAATTACTATCGATCACTTAAGTAAAGAAAACGTATTTTTGAGCAACTTTTTCCTAAATCAGGTGCTGATGTAAGTCAGTGAGACGGTTGATATTGCTCGGTTCTAACAATTTCCGGTGTATTTAGGGCGGTTCCGGCTAACGCACATCGCAAATCGTGCTCCAAGTTAATTCGGTTCCCTGCTTTGTTGTGTGATCCACGATCAAACATGAATAGATGTCAGTAGCTTCTTTTTTGTTTAAACCTTCCCTTCCATGCCCTTACTGGATGACAGCTTCCCAATACCATTCTGAAACAATCCGTTCTGAACATTAATCGCCTATTTTGTTTCTTATACCTGGTAAAATTTCGCTGGCTATTTTACCTGGTCGGCTGACCTATGCTCCCAACTTAGTGATCAGTCAGCATTGTAAATCAACCCGGTGAACGAATACCTGACTTAAAAGAAAGACGAACGGCCAGCGAGCCGACAGAGACGCCTTCTAGCTGCGACGCTTTGCGAGATAGAATTCGTATTTAAGGCAGTAAGATTTACCACCGGAAATTGTCAAGTTCTCTGAACCCTCAATAATGATTTGTGACGGCTGGCTCATCAATAGTGATTAGATAATTCATCATCATCAACAGCAGTACATCAGCCATTCGAACTGATGCTTCGCTGCCATGCAACCATGATGAGCTATGAAATTAAGAATTATAAGAAGGAGAGAAGGGGGACTTACCTGAAAACATTAATGCCCTAAGCAAACATTCAGCATCAAGGCGCCTACACCTTGTGTAGACAAAATACAGACACTAAGACAGGGTATTGGTCAGTGTGCTCTCGTATCAGGTCAAATGTTATTGTAGATGTTCCGTCTGAGAGTTACGATATCATTTTCCCTCCTCTAAGTCCTCGTTTTCCCCCTTGTTGGACAATGGGTCTCGACAAGGCATCTGCAAGTTGGTTTAAGCACATTGGCATGTATTTTATTTAATAATCATAGTTCAATAAACGCGAGTACCAGTGACTCAAGCGTACTGGATTTGACCACTTTTACCGCAACTTAGCAGCGTTGTAAGAGCAGAATGATAGGTGCGCAAAGTGAATCGAGGTCCGAACAAGTGAAAGTGCCATTTCTCACATGCCCAGACGCACGCAAGGGCCTCCTTCTCGCTGGTGGAATGGTTTCTTTCAGTATCAGAGAAGGAAAGCGATGCGGACGCAATCACTTTCTCCTCGCCAACGTACAGCTAGGACAGAACTGCACCCAAGCCAACATCTGAAACATCCGTTGAAACAAACGCTGGACAGTGCTCATTAAGGATGGCTACCGTGGGAGTGAATTCAATCATCGCTCGTATGGTCATGTAAGCATTGTCTTGTTCAGTGATCCAAAGAAACTCCCGGTTTTGGCGCGTCAACCTCCGTAACGGCTTGGCAATAGTCGCAAAATTCGGTAAATGTCGAAGGTAACAAGAACACAAACCCAAGAAATGTTTCATCTATGTAACATTGCATGGTTTTGGACAATCGAGAATGGCTCTGGTGTTCTGCACATTAGGCTTAATGCATAAGGAAGAAATAACATATCCAATAAACTCGACCTCCGTTACAGCTAATTGGCATTTTTTGGTATTCAGGCAGAGATTTAGTTCATTCAGTCTAGGCGGCACATTATGAAGGTTTTCCTGATGTTCGGTGGGGTTACTACCAAAGACACAAATATCATCCATATACATAACACATCCTTTGAGATCTGATAACAATAGAGTAATAAATTTCTGCCAACCTGCTGGGGCATTACCGAGACCCATTGGTAGCACTTTGTATTGATATAACCCGTCTTGCGTGAGAAAAGCAGCCAAGTGTCGATAATCTGGAGTCAGTGGCAGCTTAGAGAAAGATTTGGCGTTTGAAAGCCTAACCATCAACTCGTCGATAGAAGGCAGAGGGAACTTGTCTACAATTATATGTCGATTAAGCGCTCTAAGGTCAGTGCATAGACAAGTAGAGCTATCTTTCTTTCGAACGTCAACTAGTGGATGAACCCATTCAGAACACTGTACAGGTTCTATGAATCTGCCGTGACCCTATTTTTTAAAGCTTGTGACAAAGCCTCTCGCTTGGCCAGAGGTACAGGCCTAGGTTGAAAAATAATGAACGGTTTGTAATCCGTGCTCCGGTGCATTGCTTTTGGGACTACCAATATTCGGAAGAAAGAGATTTGGGTAACTGGAACGTAACGAATGAAGGTTGACGTTGGCAATGGTCATCCGGCTGACGCATGATGATACGTTCAAAAAGACCATGGCATTACGTCTCAATAGAGGCTTAGTATCAGTTTTAGAGACGTAAACTTCAACGATACGCCTCCTGCTGTTTATAAAAACAGTGGAACCGTAACAAAGCCGAGTATGTAGACATCACCATTGGAGTAGCAGCTAAGTGTAACTAGAAAGATGCACAGCTAGCTGACCAAAACGCTGTTTCTAAAAACAATAAGGCAAAACTGTGATTGGTGACGCGGAATCTAGTTCCGTGGCTAGACAAATGGTTTTGTTTCTAACTTTAAAAGCACACGACGAATATCTGGCGAAGGCACTTTGGGTTCTTGACTTGGAGATGAAAGTGGATGTTCACATTCATTAAGACCATATATGAATTGTTCAGTGGTGACCTGAGAAGCTCTAGAGTCATTTGCAGAATCAACTGAAGAAATGGCGCGGGAACGACAAACGGGCGCAAAAGGACCGATCTTACCGCAATTCCGGTAGATTTCAATCTTTGTAGGGCATGACTTATCATTTGCTCAATGTTCAGCATTTCCACAACGGTATCACTTATTTCTAAATGAGGATCGCGTCAAAGAGCGTGTAGAATCCAAACGGTCAATTTCAGTAGCTCCTGTGTTACAGAGAAAAATTTTGTTTTGTTCCATGATTGCGACCGCGCGAGCTATGTCACAGGCCTTGTCCCATGTGAGCTTTTCTGTGTTCTCCATTAAGAGACTCTCTTTGATCCAAGAATCCATGAGACCAGAAATCAATCGTTGTATTGGCATGCTTTCTTCCACTTTTTAGTCGGGAATACTACAGTAGTCACACTTTTGAACAGAACAAATAAGCGGGAAATGAATGCATCCATTGATTCACCAGATACTTGTTTTAGCTGTGAAAAATCGTACTGAGAAGTATAGGTGTTCACTCGAACACCCCCGTGTTTATCGAGGGCCAATAAGACTTCTGTCAACGTGGGTTTCTCCAGCTGGTTTAGAGCAGCAAATATATCTCGATCCTCTGAGCCGAGGTGCAAGCGCAAATGCTTTAAAGTATCCTCAGTTTTCAGCGTCACGGATGGATTGAGAACTGGTAGCATAAAATATAATCTGAATAACTATTTTTCCAGTCTTCCTAGCATTCTGCATGTTGGGTAACCGCAGAATCAGTCCAGAACGGTGAAGGGGCAGTAGCATGCAAAGACATCGGTGACACGCGACGCCAATTTGTTGTATCCCGAAAAAGCAGCAGGCCAGAGCAGCAGCGGAACGTAGTATGGGGAAAACCGTCTGCACACACGCGCAGTACAATTAAATCGATAGAGGTTTGAATTGCACCTAATCAAATGCAAGAGCACATGATTGGCCCACGAGTGCAAAATAGAAGTCTGAGTAGGATAAGCGAGTCGATGGCAAAAACAAAACAAAGTATTTAAACATGACAGTAGATGATTCGAAATCACAAAAAATGATGTTTTGGGCATTCTTTAGAGGATCATGGTAAGGTTACTGTTGTCGAGAGTGCTTGAGATCGTCAGGGTTTGGGATACTTTGTGTAAATGTTTAATTTCTGAAATCGCGATCACTGTGGGGCCATTGATTTAGGCAGCGGAAGAATCTTGTGACTGAGATTGATCTCATTGCCACCGGAGATTTGCATTGGAGGTTCTTGTTAATGATTATCGAGGCAATTTGGAATGGGGCGGTCTTATTCGTTTTCCGTTGTTTCGATAGTGCATAAGCTTGCCCGGTTATCCACACTGGGCATGAGTCCGGGAGGTGGTGAGTGCAGGTGAGTGCCGGTATGGGCAGCTGCACTGTCATTTTCGTACTCAAGAATGCCTTCAGGTGAGTGAACCCCGGGCCAAGTGGGTTTCGCAGTTAAGTCCTTTTTGGATAAGTTCATCCCCCCAGGGCGATACCACCAGAGTTCCGGGTGGACTTCTTCATACCTAGATGAAACAGCTTCCGGATAACCGAGCGTTTTCACTGTATCGGGGATAAAATCTTAAAATGACAATACTGAACTATAAATGTTTTTTTGTCGATAAGCTGACCTTTTGCTGAAATGATCCAGCCTCCGTGTGATCAGGTTGTCTAGGTACGAGGAACAATTATTGCACTCAGTGTCAAATGTCACTGTAAGGTTTGATTGCATATCGTTTTGTGTTTGTTCGCTCGCAAGTTGCCCTCATCGGAATATATGATAAGCAGTATATCATCCACCTAACGCTTGTATAGTCTCCGATTTTATGATGTCATCTGCATTCTCTTCGAGCATGCCAGTGAGCTGATCCGCCAACGAAGGGCTTAGTGTACTGCTCATCGCAACGCCATCTGTTGATATGCCATCCGATCAAGATGAAACTAGAAAATTTTCATTGCTTATATTTTTATGAACAGAGGAGGGGACAATGTCGTGCTCAAATACGTTGCTTTGTTTCACCATCGATTCGCTTATCCTACTCAGACTTCTATTTTGCACTCGTTGGCCAATCATGTGCTCTTGCATTTGATCAGTTGCAATTCGAACCTCTATCGATTTAAACGTACTGCGCGTGTGTGCAGACAGTTTTCTCCCCACATACGTTCCGGTGCTGCTCTGGTCTCCTGTATTTTCAGGATACAACATCTACTTCATCATTTTTGCAGATACACCTGCTATATTCCGCCGAGCTTGTGGTTTTCGTGGCCAGTATGTCGGCTACCCTTCCCACGGAACCTGCCTTCAATGGGTCTGAGACAGAGACATTCACAACTGGACTGCGATTAACGATCACCTTGTGTCCACATCTAATCTTGCCAGTGCATACGACTGACATTATGTCTGTACACTACATTCCAATTCGAAATATTTCTACGGATCTTTAAAACAATTGTACACTTCCCATAACAATTTTGGCTTGAACCTGACACCACATCAGTGTTTGTAGCAGTGTGATCATGTCTACCGAGGCGTACCTCGGAAGCTTGGAGAATAAATCTATTTATCTATTTATATTAGAGGCAGAGAATGATTTACTGTTCGGAACGTCACAATTGAACGGTCATCCGATGCAGTCTATAGAGCGCATTAATGACACAGCTAAGCGAGATCGTGCACCAACAGTACTCTATCGAACTGACATTCATAGGTGATCGTATTATGAAGATGAGCGCGAAACCTATTAGTGTTTCAGTGAGAACGGCGTACAATGCAGCTGAACTGTGATTGCGTACGTAAACAAAACGTCTGTTTATGTGCTCCATCCAGACACCGATAACGGACAGTGCATGTCTCCTTGTTTATACAAATTCACTTGTAGCTGCGAAGACAGCTATGTCGGGCGCGCTGACGGAAGTTTAGGTATCAGGATCAATGAACACATTCCCAAGTAATTACGCAGCCGGAATGGATCGGTGACGGTGGAATCGCGTGAACTGTGAACTCTATATGCTTCGGCGATCGTAAGACACTTACTGAGCACCGGCCACCGAGTCAAGCCCAGTGAGTCATTCACCGTCCTGATGCGTAATCAGCGGCCCCACATTTTCAGGCGATTGGAAGCCATTGTCATCGATTTTGAACCGCTACTGCTCTGCGCGCGGAAACAACTGACTGTGAACCTGAACTTAGCGTGGTGACGCGAAGCGTAACGACTTGCCAACGTTTGTCTAGCTAGTGAGGTCACACGACATTTTTTGGATCTATGATTTTTGCCTGATTTTTAATGACGTGTTTGCACGAAATGACTGAGTCATTTCATTGGTTGTCTTCTGCTTTTTCTGCCTGGAGCTCGAAAGGGAATTTCCTTCTTAGGAATTGTAATATGTTGGTTGATGCTCTCTCGCAATAACGTTGCTAGTGGTTGTGCTTGCAAGGAAACCCTTGAACTAGTCATATATTTATGGCTAAACGCTCGAATCCTTCCCTCGAGTTAACTGCTATATTTGTTGCCTTTTACCTTCACTTCTCAGGGTCTTTTTAGATGTCTGCGTGCGTTGCTTTACTGAGGTCCGACAGAACATCGATGGCACAAGTGATAATTTTTTGACCAAGAAACTGGAGCATGAATGACGACTTGTGGCATAACTTAAGCTGTTTTATGAGGAATGTTGAGAAGTGCGTTTGCTGTGTTAATTAAAGGACGTTGCTTCGATTTCTTTTCAGCCAATGGTGCTAGGCCTGACAATGACCAACCAGCTCTCGTTATGCAGTGTATTTCGCTTGGAAATGTCACGGATTTGAGATTCATTAATGGGCTGTAGCAATACTACTACAAATTTATACCAAACTTTGTGACTCTGGCCTAACCTTTATTTCCTTTAATAACCGCTAATGATTGTCGTTGGACAGTGCGGTCGCAAAAAAACTGTCCTCCTGCGTTATTCGCCTCCAAATCTTTGGATTTATTCTCACAGAGACCTACGTGCCATCATTCGATTTGGCTCCGCGAGCTCCTCCTACCACTGTTCATCTATTGGATCTATCATTCACGGATCACCAACAAAG